>CAEMYA010000238.1:2199761-2219704 GCA_903131615.1 Diplodus sargus | reverse complement strand
CCAGGGGGTTATGAGAAATGCAAATATAACTTGGACACAAACGTAGGCGACTTGCAAGCTAATGTTGTGCTGGTCTTGCTGCTCTCTTGACAGGTGTTGGAGCTACTTTGTCAGATCCTGCAGACAGACTCCCTGTCCACAGTCCAGCAGTGGCTTCTGCTCACAGGCCAAAGAGGTGAAATTTAAATTCTCATAGATGAGAAATTTCACGTTGTGCACAAAGACGGCAGATATTAAAATCATTATCGCAGGAGATTACTACAATCCTTTATAGATCCTGAAAAACATTTAAGGCACTGTATGCCAATTTGTTATAGCATATTCTTATAATCACACAAATACAAGAAGAGCTGTGATGATACGGAGGCTCCCAACCACTTCAACAATCACAACAAATTCATCTCAACATATCGCTTTGAATGGCCCAGCATGCACCCAAAGTGTTACGAGGCATGTTGAACCGCCTTGACACCCCAACTCCAATCTTCAGTTTTTGAATGTCAAATGAGGATGGAGTGATGGAACACCAGCTGAGGTCACTCCATCCTTGACATGCCTCACAAAAGAGAGAGAGGCAGCTGAACCCAGCTTGACGCTGCACTCTGCTGCCCCCTGTGAGAACGCTGCCCTTTACTCTCTCTTCAGTAAGGACCAAATTACTGAGATATACCAAGTGTGTAATACTGAGAAAGTGTAATAATGTTCTGTCAGGAGGAGCTGAGGCTGTCCCAGCGGATTTTACACGGAGGCTGCATCGATAATGTCTATGTCTCGTGGGCGTCCTTGTGGCAAACGAGGGAATATGGGACTAACATCTGTGGAGGTGGCTAGAGAAGGAAGCTTGTGACCTCAGGGTTGTCGGTTAAATCCCCCAAAAGTGAAAGGCAGCACTTGAAAACTTGACTGGCATGTACTTGCCCTAGTAGTGGCTGCATGAGGGGCGAGGGGTTAAAACAAATATGAAGGGCACCCACTGGATAGAGTAGGACACCAGCGCCATCATGCATTCATGGTGAAACCATTTCAAACTCCTTTCTAGCATGTAGGGTCGCCTAGATGGCATGTTATTATGTTCTTCAACTAAAAGAACGCCCAATAGCGCTCTGCATTACATCTTCTCCAGTGGTATACAATTACTAATGTTTCATTACACGCTGAGTCACTCTTTAAGCCACTTTATTATGTTTTTTTATCATGAGGGCGCTACTGCTACAATCCTAACCAGGATTCAATTTATTGTCATTTAACAACCAGGATTGTACAACAAAATGATAGTTTTGCCTCCCATAAGCTTTTCCCAAAATACGTTGCATAATGTTTTGCTACTGGAATGGTGTGACCTTTTCTTGCACATTGGGCCGTCGCATTGGTGTCACGTTTATGCAAAAATGGACCCAAACGCAAGAAAAAGGCAGGCAAGGGAAAACACCAAAGTAATAGAAAAACTCAAGACAAATGAGAAAATTATGAGGAGCAAATCAGGAAGACAGGGGACACATGAGGGCGGGGGAACAGAAACAGGAGCACAGGAGACGCATGGATGAAAACCGACGAAACTTTTAAAGTGTGAGTGAACAACTTGTAAACTAAACTTACGAAGGGATGAAGTGCTGGCGGAGAGACACTGGGAACAGGGAGGAACACGAGGCTGATATGAGACAGGTGTGGGGGAGGGGGACACAGGAGGGAAAGAGGACACTGGGAAGACAGGTGAACAGGAGGTAGACGGTGACAAAATGACACAAGAGGATAGAACTCCAAATTGAAAGAGGAATTAACTAACATTTCATTTCTGAACTTTCTGTAAGGTAAACCACGATCAGTTAATGCAGTGATGCCTTTTTGAAAACAACTGACCTTCGTCTGCTCCTGCTGCTTTAGAGGATTTAATTACTTTATAAATTGCCTTTTACTTGCATTTGTTACTATTATTGGATTTGTACAGCGACAGAGCGTGCCATTCTGTTGCTGCATTACTGATGAAAATAATCATTGAGCTGTTGTCACAGTATTGATGCCGTGCTCCCCTCAGAGAAAGACTTGGTGATGGGAATGATCAAACAGGCCCTTGATGGTGTTGACCCATCAGGCCGTCATCAGCAGCTCCAGGCTCTTCATCCCGGTGCTTCTCCGCCCGTATATGGTCCGTCATTTGACCAGTCATGGAGGAAAGCACATAGAACAAGGTCGGGAGTTCACTTTTCATCTTGTTCCCCCTTTCGAAAATCTCTCAAGCTCATGTACTGTTCTTTGATTACCTCCACAGTTCACACAGAGTGAACCGAGCTTTCAATGTGGACAAGCCAGGTAACTATATGTGCCACTCCTCTCATTCTTGGTGTTTCTTAGCATGGTGTTTGAACATTTGCTTCTTTTCCTCTCGCCTGCTGAAGCAACTTTCATCTTGAAACACCATCAGAGTAACTGTGTGTTCTTTCCCTTCTATGATAAAGTCTATAGGACCCGAGTCTCTTTTAATTTGGCAGCAGTCTGTTTGATAGCACAGCAGGTGTTCCTGGATTCCACTGAAATCCCTTCTGCCATCTCCCGTTTTGAAATGTTCTTTTTTTCCCTCAACTGAATTTCTCTCAGTTATTCCTTCATAGTCAGAGTGTCTTTGAAATGTTCTTATTCACAAAGGCTTGTAGCCGGTTGGAGGGAGGATGCCATCCCCCCTTGTTAACCTGCCATCCCCCCCTCTCCATCCCCCAGTGGGCAGAGAGTGTGCAGGGACGGTCATTACAGGAGGCCTACTGTGCTTTTTCATCAATTTCCTTTCCGTCAGTGTTCTATATATGTTCTTGTGCATGTAAAAGATCTAAGCCTAAGAGGGCCAACAGCCACTCCTCTCTCGCACAGAAAACATTGCTCCTGAAAGACCTCATCAGTAGTCCAGCCTTTAATTGCGTGACTTTGTGACATCACACTACGACGCCGTTTCACACATCCGCTTAAGGAATGCCTAGCAGCTAGTTTGGCATGTAAGAAGTATGGCTGCTCTGTTAGTGGTGCTGGGTCAGGCGTGTGTGAGCTGACCAATCAGGGCAGACTGGGTATAGCCATATTACATATATAGCAGTCCGTCAGTGCAGAGAGCTATGACGATTACTCATACCAAGACACCATTGTTACAGTGCCTGTATAGTTTTGTTTCCCATGAGTGGTTGATACCTTCCTTATATGGAAAATATCAACCTCATAGCCATTGTGCCAAATAGTATTTCTTTTCTGTGTGAAAGTATCAGTGAAAAAAAACAACAGTTTGAAAAAATATAGGTTTCTAAAGTCAATTGTAGTAGGGAGAGGAGGAAGATAACTAGATTAAATGAAATTGTACAATAAGCGATATATGCGTTTTTGTCAATGCATCCTGCAACAATGTTCTTCGGGAGATGTAGCTAATCACTTTCCAACAAAGGTTGTTTACAGCAGAGAGAAAGCAGGCGGCTGAAAACAGACGACAGACAGTGCTAGCCAGTACATTCAGAACGAGCACTTCTGAAAGCTTATGTAACAATTTTCATTGTCTGCTTATTCTATAGAACCTGGAACATATTGATCAGTGGAAAATCTTCAGTACAGTGATGACTGGCTTTGTTATGTTTGAGTCTGACTATATTTCTTTTGCAGAGAGGATCGGTGATGCAGAGGTCCTTGAAGTCCACGTGGCAGCTCAGGATCATATGGAAGATCCTCCACCTCAGCACACAGAGAGCGTGTAGAGTTCCCAAATTTTCATCATTGGCGACCACTGTGTTACAGTGTTCCTTGTTATGACGACTGATGCCTCCATGACTTTTGCATATGTGCTTAATAGATGTTTCTGAGTAACAAAAATAATTAATCATAATTAATGAGAGGACACTAGGGCTAGGGGTTACATCATTCATGGCCTATAGCACTTTTCTGGATGATCATGTTTTCTGATTGAGTAAACCAGAGTGGTAAGTTTATCAAGTGTAGCCTGTTTGAAGGGGCATTAAATGTAGATTATGACTGGAAATGTTCACGTGGTTTACTGCATACAGTTGGCCTAATTAGAGTATTGATGTGAGCCACAAAACATTTTAAAACAAAAAAAATCATACAATGTGGTTCAGACTTTGGTCCAGATTGAAATATCTGTAGAAAAAAAATATGGGATTATGTTTTCTGATATTTGCTCAGTGCCTCCAAAAAGCTAACATTTGTGGTTTTGCGTGAAGTGTCTTGACAGTTATCAGACAGATTGCCTTGAATTTTCCACCCAAAACGTTTAATTCGTCCAATACATACTTTGCTTAAACTGCAGAATTACCTACATCCCTTTCAGCCCCGGCTTTAGTGCCAACAGGCAAATGTCATCATGCTAACACTCTAAACTGAGATTGCAATAAACATTATACCAGTTTAACATCAGCTGTGTCATTGTTTCCATTGACTCTTCTCCAGTACAGCGTGGTTTTTCATTATTAGCATGTTAGCAGGTGGCTAACAGCTTCAGTCTTGTTTTGAAACCAAACATGGTGGCTTTGTTTCCTCATATTTTTATTTCTCGATTAATGCTAACATAGAGCAGGTGACTCTTGGGTGTCATCACCGGATTTGGACTGTTTATATAAGCCTTTTGGCACCTATTCCCATCGGCATTTTCCATCCCTCTGCCATTAGCATTCTCAAAATCCATGTGGTGTTCAATCTGTAGGAGGAGTTCGTTAAAGTACGAGGCATGGAAATTGATCAAAATGGGGGTGAAATGGGAACTTTGAATCAAAATGGTGCTATATAGTCCCCTGCTAACATCTTTTGTCAGCTATCGCCAGGAGGGCGTTGGCAATAATCGTACCAAGTTTTGTGTTAATTCAACCTACCGACATGGAGCTATAAAATACTTCAATTTAAAGAGCACCACCTTTTGGTAATCGGTCAACTTTTACACAGAGCCTTAGGGGCTCATGGGGAAGTTGTAACCTGAATTTCATGCATTCGGACACACCATTGTGGAGACATGCAACACTTCCTGTTTGGAACGGAATCTGCAGGAAGTTGTTATTCAATAACTTGAGTATTTGAAATATCAAAATTCTTTTAATATGTTTTTGTCAGGAGGGTCCACAAATGCTATGTGAGCAAATTGGTGAAAACGCCTGGGAGGAGTTCAAAAAAGTAGGCTTGCGACATTTCGCGAATTTGCGGGAAAAAAACGGTAGGCTGAAATGGGCATGGCCTATACAACAAGATTCGGCACAATTCACTGAACACTTGGATATAAGGTTTTTGATTGTGCGATAAAGGTAATGTGAGTTATAAGGCAAAACGCACTTTCCTTGATCATTGTGCCACCTAGTGGTGGAAATTCTCGACAATAGATTCTAAAATTTTTCGGTAGGTGTGACCTGTTTTCCAAGATTTGGGAGTTTTGGAGTATGTTCAGGCAGTGAAAAATGCAATAATTTGGGACAAAAAAGTCATCACTACAAAAACAATGGGGACTAAATCCTGGTGGCTCACCCTAATATGCGAGCCACCAGGATTTATCGCATGGCACAATGAGAGCTGGATGCAGCGTCAGAGGTGGTGCCCCATTCATATGAAAGCTGCCCAGCTGTGCATGAAGTCAAAACAGTTCGACGTCCTGGTTATTAAATCAGAGTTTGCGCACTAGTGACCACCAGCTGAGCCAGCTAACTTCCAGTTTAGCCCTTGGCTAGCATTAAAAGAGATCAACTGATTTGATTGAAGTGCTCTTCAGGAGTTTCCAAATGTTATCTGACCGAATGAATCAAAATATGGCAGTGAAATAAGTCATTTTGCAGGTTTTGCTACACTAAAAAAGAAAAAGTATCCACCATTTTACAGCAGCTTATTTTACAATGTAAGCTTATGGGAAAATTTGAGCCAGTGTTCTACTGGCGGTATAGCAAACCTGCTAACTGCATAACTAACCAGCAGACCAGGCAAGCTTCTTTCCCTTGATGACAAAAGTGATGAAAGGTATACCTACACGGATAAAACAACAGAGTCAACCAGAGGAATTCATAGATAATGCAAATGCATGTTAGCATCATCTTAGTTCTATTTCTTTCTCTCGTCACTATCCCCCTCTTTCTCCATAAAGGTTAGAGACCTAGCGTACATACACACATTGCACATCAAGTTGGATCTGGCAAAATGTGATTAAGATCAACTGACCTAATCACGCAGTAGCAGACTGAAGGAAATGCCACGATATCAGAGACCATTTGCAAAAATGTCTCAGACTGTCATGCTAGTGCAGGTTCGTTCTCTTTCAACAGTGTAAATGCCAACGAAAAAACACCATCAGTGTAAACTGTCATAATATGAAACAATTATAAATCCAGTGATAACTAGTGCATTGCCCATAGGAAGTATGTATTCCTATAGAAAAGTGGGAGGTTAAGTAGCTTGGTCAAATGAGGCTGTGTTTAAAGGTCTGACGTCAGGGATGTTTAGGTTTGTTGTGAAATTCAATATTCCAGGGTATAATTGGCTGTTTTTGACTATTTTCGATTTTGTGATTATATTTCACCTTAAAAAAATATTTACCTTGCCTTGCTTGGTGTCATTATTTTCAGCACAACCTCACATGTGTGACTGTACAGTTATTTTTTCATTTTGACATACTCTATTAACACAATGGACCTAAAATCATAAAAAAACATCAAATCCAAGTAGGAAAAAGTTTTATTTTTTACTGTGAAAACCACAAATATGTTTACCATTTGTATTACTTATAATGCAAATATAAATTGTTGTTTGCTAAATTTGTGCATAAATGTTTTACATTTACAAAGTTATATGTAACTATTTACATTTAAATGCAGGCAATGCCTCAGGCTCAGGTCTCCCTCAGCTCCTTCCAGCTCAGTGAAGAGCTGCACTGCCTGCTCCACGTTCAGCAGTCTCCTCATTGTTTTGACTCATTAAACAAAAAAACGACTCCACTACACACTAAACACACTTCGCCAAACACTACATAACACACTAACTATACATTCCAAACATGCTAAATGTCACAAATCTCTCAACTGTCAAAACTCGCTATCTCTATCGCTGTCTCTATCACCGTCACTGTCACTGTCACTCTTTCGCCACCGTCCCTCCCACAACTTCCCCCTGTTCCTCAGCAAAAAATTCACGTGGTTTGCCATATCATTTTGTGATTGGTTTATGTGGTGCCTTTTTCCACCAATAGGAAAGGGAGTAGCACAGGTTTTTTTGCTGTCAAACACTTCCTGCTTGCGGACACTTTCATGATAAGAGCCTGTTGTGACCGTTTGTTCCGCACCAAACGCACAGCAAACGTGACAGCAATGTTCGCGAAAAAGCTTGGCGGACAATATTTATCATAAGTCCAATTTTACAAGGCCTATCAACACAATTTAAAAACTGGTATATAGTTTGAAGGCCGCACCAACACACACATCAGAACCGAGACTCATGGAGGCTGCGTCTTGCTGCTTCATCATCTTAAATTGGTCACGTGATTTGGATGCACCGGCGCTTCAGTCGACTCAGGAGGTGGGGCATGGGGGTTGGAGCTCTGCAGCAATTGGCTCTGGTGCGCACGTCACTATGGTGTGCAGCGATTGGCTCTGGTGCACGTGGCTATGGTGGCTATAGTTGACAATGCTAGCAGAATTCGTAAATCATTTATTAAAAATAATGTATTAATGGTATCATTGTAGTCCAAACAAATCCGACATTGCACCCCCTTAAATCACGCAGCAGCCATGTTGAAAATCTCAGGTTAGTCTGATCTTGATCTGCAGAGATATTTGAGGCACACACACACACACACACACACACCCCCACACACAGACAGACAGACTTTTATAGAGAGATGATGTTGTGATGGGACTGACTTGAGGAAACAGATTTTGAAGACTGTGACATTCAACTTGGGCTGCCGACATTTTTCAAAAGTCAGGTCTGAAAGCAGATGAGTGCACGGCAGAGAGAAGTAAAGTCTGTCTCACCAAGATGAGCAAAAAGGCTGGAGAGTCAAATAGTTGGTTCCTGTATTTAAACATATATACCTTAAAGGTTGTCAAATGGCTCTTAATTTAAGACTAATGACTTTATGTGATCAACATGTGACAAGCAAAGTTTATCCCCCAGGTACTCAAAACAGCCTTCTTTCATCCACTGACCTCGACCACCTTCCTATAATTCAAAAAAAGACTTTTTTAAAATAAAACTACCTTCATGCTTCATACCTTTATACTATGCCATGGTCTTTGCTAGTTGTGTTACTGGCAACATTAGAAACTCTTCTCTGCTCTGTGTGCCCCTTGTCTAATAATGTTCGAACAGAGGCGCTCAAGGAGAATTAAGTGGTCTTTATAATGACATAATAATGTAGTCTCTATAATGTTACTGGTGCAGTTCTAACCAGTTCATTTAATTCCTTTCCCATTAGAATTAGAATCAGTAAAGGTCATCTACGCTTATCTCTTCCAGACTTTACCATTGCAATGCAATTTATTCTGGAACTGGCAAATGTAATATGTAGAGGATTTTAACATGTACAATGAGAAGTGACCACATTGTCACTCTGCCCTTCACTGTTTACCTCAGAGATTTAGAATTGATTGATTGTGATGCTTGGATTCAAAGCCATTCTTGATTGGTCTGGGCCCTTGCCTACATCTTTAATCCAAACCCTCTATGAGCCCGATGGCTGCTGGAGATCCTCAGACAGGGCACCATTAATGGTTTGATTATCTCGACTCATGACCAAGGTTACCAAGCTTTCTCTGACCGGGCCCACCCGTTCTGGAGAGGATTTCTTCTCAAAACTAGCTTTCATTGTACAGCTTTGTCTTGAAGCAGAGTTGAACAACTTTTCAACTGTCTAGATTTTCCCTGTCGTATAACTGTGCACCCTGGCTAGTCTTCGAAGCAAAAACAACTGCAAGAATCACAATTTGACCTAGAAACATGATCTCAGTGCTATGAAAAGGCAGAGTATTTGGTTGTTCAAATAAGGTTGTTCCCCTTTCACCTGTGGGCAGTGACCAGGGAAAACAATGCCGCTTCCTGTTTTGGTTGCACACAATCCAGCCTGGTGGCAGACCTTGAGATTGCACAGTAAAACTGAGGTTAATAGGGATCAAGTCTATATGTTCACGGTGTCATCTTCTTACAGCCATTCTGTTGACAGTCCACTGACAGTTAAACTGATGGTATTTGTTATTTATATTTTCGTAAATGTTCTTATCTGAAGGTCTGGGCCTTGTTTGCTTTTACTTTATGTTTTAATTGCATAACACTGACACTTTTTTATTCTGAAATTCTAATTATTGTTGATAAAGTTGTCAGTCATCCAGCAAGTGTTGTATCGTAGGCAACTGGACTTGCTTTCTAATTATTATTGTAATTATTATGCTCTTTGGTTAAGCAGACAATTAAGTGCAATTTAAACCCTGAATTGGCCAATTCCAAATAATACGGTTTGAGGACGTCTGATTAGCTCCCAGCACAATCAAAAATCTGGCGCTGGACACATGGATTAGATTAGAATCTTGTCTTCTGGCAATAGGAAAAGGAGCCAATTGCCTATTTTTCTAGCTGTTTTACCCATATTTTAAAAAATAAATAAAATACAGGCTTTTTTGGGGGGTGAAAATGTAATTATTTAAACTGCAATAGCTGCTAATTTGGTTGTCAAAACACACAAAATTATCACCTTATACGTTGGTTTTAGTTGGTATTTACACCTCCAGCCATAACAGAGACACACACATCCATTAGGAGTTGTGCTTCTGGCCACCTGGTGAATGACAGTCCATTATTGTCTGTTAGCTCTGTTTTTGCCAGATCCTGAAGGGGATATTTGGCAGTCTAGCTGCTGTGCCACTGTGTTCACTATCTGATTGCTTACATCTGTTATTTGGTAATGGGCAATTGTAAAGTGGGTTTTAAGAGCTTTTTGCTGAAAAGAGCTGCCTGGTGTGGCTGAAAACGATGCTATGAAAGTGGGAGGTCGACCAAAATAGTGAAGTTGTGGGTTGAACAGCTAAACAATTAGCAGCAACTAGTTATAGAGCTCAACAAAGGTAAGGGGAATTGACCATTTCTCTGTGGGTTCATAACTACAAGCCTAAACCTCTTATGTTGTCTTCAAATCATTATTTGACACTTGGCGATACGATATAAAATCAGGAATAATGTCATTACAAGCACACAACAAAAGACAAATCAACTATAAGCATTAAAGAGTCAGCTGATATTAAGCTAGTTGTCCCTTTAGTTTGCAAAACTGAGGGCAGGCTAGAAAAGATTTAGCCTGCCTTTTGTCTACCTCTCTCTCAAATGTCAACGTTATCCTTGTAAACGGCATGTGTACAATTGGAAAAGCTTGGCAGGTGAGCACTGGCATCAACAAAAGATAGCAAACAGGTCATATGGTGCTGCAGCTATGACATATCTTTGCTTGCCAACCCTGAAGTTAGCTTCACCCTGGTTCCCTCGACAAAAAGCTGATGAGTTTTTTGATACTCACACATTTCATACAGCATGATAAACTTCACTAATGAACACCACTTCGATGATTTTTGAAGCATAAATGAATCAGCAGAAATAAAAAGCTCACCTCAGGCTATGAAGGAACTACATGGTGGCCGTATGATTTCAACATCATCAGCGTCTTACTGCATTATCCTGCACATACTTAAACACTAAAAACTCATCAATATAGAAGTTGGGAAATTGGAGTTAAACAAGTTTGCTACTAAAGTCTGCAACATTTAATGCCCCCTACAACGTTTGTAGTCGGAAGCAACTTGCAAGCTTCCATCTTTTTTAAAACAAGCAGACTATTTAACATCTGGGGTGCTTCATGCTAATGTGGAACAAAACATGAAAATCTTCTTAAGCTCCAACTGTTATCCACAGATTTTATTTCAGGCATCTAACTGACAACTGATTAAAAGAAGCCATTGGGATGCTAAATTCTGGGTTTCCTGTGGCATGCTATTGTCATAGTTTAGAAATTCTTTCATCATGAAAAAGTACAAGAAAAGGGGTTCTTATGTTATCATTGCATACATGTTACCTTAGCACAATCAGCTATGTGGCAGGCACCCGAGCCCAGGGGAGCTCAACTCAGCAGGGTTAAACTGGTAATGGAAAAACCAATCAGTGTTGCAACATGAGCTTGTGAAAATAGCCACAGATCATCACAACCCACTATTTTTTGACAGGCACAGAGCTAATAGCAAAACTTGAGGATAAAGGAAAAAAGTTTGTGGTGCTGACAGCATATTGAGCAAAATTGGTGAAATACAGTTTAGAGAAATGTCAGTGAGCCATTTCATCCTCAGTACAGGCTAAACTTCAACATCCTTACTCCTACAGTTAACTTGGTAGAGTAGGTGGATGCAAAGGTCTGGACCCAGGCAATTCCTTGAAGATTCAAAACACCAAATTTACATAAGGTTTGTGCCTTAGTAATGATGACCATAGCAAGGAGCAAGAAGTGATTGATTGATTTAAAATGATGTGCAGCGAGGCAAGACTGTTATCTCAGCCCTCTGTACCGGCTCAGAAATTGGAACTGTGGAAATATAATGAACTGTGTCCTGAACTGATACGCGTGGAGATAACATTTTTCCCCTTTTGCAGAACAATTAGGATTTCTGCTCAGCTTTAAAGACAGTGGACATGTGAAGCCCGAACTTTTTACAGAAGCCTGAGCTGTTTTCATAAACCCAAAGCAAGCAGATGTACAGTATTTTATACTAATATTTAGTTGTCCAGACTGAGAAAAACCTTGACAAGGTCAAGTCTGTCAACACATACTTTCTGCCCAGAAAGTAAACATTGTGTTCACTCCAGAGACATCGAAGCCTTTCTTTCCACGGACTATGACCTATGCCTGACTAAAGCTGCTACAAACCCTCTCTGTACCTTTAGTGTTTATAATTGCTGTCATTTAAGTTATTCTGCACTTATTTTTGTAAATGTATCCAATGCTTTTTAAGCTGTTCTCGTGATATTTGCAAGCAACACAAGAATTAAGAGTGCTTGAAGTAAAACTCTCACCAAAAAGCAACCAAGGCTTTATTTGCGATTGAATATGAGTCAAACCTACGTGTAAAAGCATAATTACGACGAAAGAGGCACTTTTAAGATTTACCGCAGTTTCGTTTTAGGGCAAGTTAATTTTCAATGGGAGTGCTGCGGGCACTTTTACGCTAGCATCAAAATCACTATTTTTGAAACACTAAGAGGGCTCAACACCACATGAAACTTTGCTCGTACTATCACCAGGGTCTCTACACATGAGCACGAACATTGAGAACATTGTGTACACAAAGTTTACTAAAAAGAAGGTTTTTGGACAGCTCACGTTAGTAGCTGCAAAGTTTCATGTTGTGTCGAGCCTTATTAGTGTTTTAAAAATAGTGATTTTGATGCAAGCATAAAAGTGCCCCTGCGTGTGATACATGAGAGCCTTTCCTCACATGCATATGGACATATACAGTGTATGTGAATAAAAGTGTACATGTAGAGAAACACAGAAAAAGGTCAAATTGAGTTTCTTCTTGCTAGCTCTAAAAAGAAGAAGGGAAGGCAAACTGCTGTCTGACTGTCAGCATTCATTCGTATTTCAATTACATACGTATATCAACCAGAATGCAGATTGATTGATCAGTGAACTGCCTTGTTCGGGCCAGTGTCGTCTGAAGCAACAGCCATAAAAAAGCGGCAAATCAGCTTCAAAGCGTCACAAAATGAGTCCCAAATTGACTACACAGATGTAACAAAAATTCACGCACAAAACAATCACAAGGGGACATAAATCAACCACAAACTGATGCTGAATGAGCACAGCTAAATGCAAAACTCCCAAGGGACTTAAAACGACCACAAAGAGATGCATACTGCCTACAAATATGTCAAATTGACCAAGGAAAGTCACAAAATGACTACAGAGGATCCAAAGCAAACAAAAAGGAAATGGAAAATAGGACATAGAGACACAAAACGACAATGAAAAGATGCAATGACCCCAGCTACACAAAGAACCCAACCATAAAGAGGCAGCTACTGGCTGTAAACGGAATATGATTGCAAACATGGAAAAAAATTCACAAAGAGTCAACAAAACAACCATAGATAGACAGAAAATAACTACCATGATACATTGACCTGTTTCCTTTCCCTGTTGGGTTTTTCCCTACCTGTCCCTTCTGCTTTCTCCTCACCTGATCCTCCCTAGTGTGTACATGTGCTTGTGGGCTTGCCGTCATTGCTGCAGCAGAGAGACACACCTGTCGATCATCATGCCTCTATATAAACTTCCCCTCTTGCCAGTGCCTGGTTGTTCCGTGTCACCAGGTGTATACAGATTATTCTGACAGACAGAAAATGACTATCAAGAGACATAAAAAAAAACACCTAGAGGATTTAAGTGATCAGAAAACAATTACAAGAGGAACTGGAAAATGACTATAAATTAAGTGGCCACAGCTTGCTTTATCTGCTGTTATTCCTTACCATGTTCAAGTCCATATCAGGGTAGCTCTTCAATGGTATTTTAAAAATACCCATTTGACCTCTCACGTCAGCACTGATCCGTTGTTCGCTCCCAGAATTAATTCAAAATACGAGTTTTTGTAGTAGTTTGGACACTACACTTCAACATCCTTCGAGAGGATCTGAGATGCTTCTTTGCTCCTGTTACTTGAAAATAAAATGTTATTTGCTTTTAATGAAACGTTTTTGCATTCTATTTTTTGTTCTTTCACTCGTTATGCCATTTTTCCCCCGTAACTTTTATGTTGTTTTTCAGTAAGTCTAAAATAAATGTCCTTTATTTTATTCTGTCTTTTCCATAATAGTGTATTACAGAATGTAAATCACTTCCTTGAATCTTCACAGTTGGTGCATTGAGGTCATGGAACACTGAAAATTTATTTTAAATTACCATACACTTCATTTACATTATTCTGTGGATTATACTCAATTCAGTACAACTCGATGTCCTGACACAAGGCCAGCACTTTGCTCAAAATGCACCTTATCACACTCGTTTAGGGACTCATTACCATGTTTGTACCAATAATGTTGCTTCGGAGGCCTCAGAGATGACTCCTTGCAATCCACAAGCAAGTCCTTGCTTTTACCTCTGCCCATGTGGCATGACTGCAGTTTGAGTTCAGCTGGCCCGGTCAGCAGGTGAAGTTCAGCATTCGCGTCAGGAATCCCTCTCACAAGGACACCTGTTTGCTCCAAGCGATAAGAGGCAGCTGTCTCCCGCTGCTCTATCAGCAACGCTTCTGCAAGGCAGCAATGAGAAGAGAAGGCAGCATTGGGCCCTCTACCAAGTATTTATTACGATATCATACCAAGGGTGTGTTCTCCATGCTGTCTTTATCAGCATGTCCTGTGTTTCTGCCCATGTTTGACTTGAGCCTGGTCCTGTGTCACTCCGTGGAACATTTCTGTTGTTTCGTTCCTCGCGTTTTTCCTGAGTAGTACTTTGCTCCTCTTGTTTGATTTTTGGGTTTAGCTATTGTGTTTCTACTTTGTAGTTCGGAGATTTATGCCTCTTGGTTGTTTTGGATTTACTTAGCTTTTTGTGAAGTAAAGGTCACCTTCTGTTCTTAATCCTGCCTGCCTCCCTGGTGTTTCGCATTTGGGTCCTCACCTTTTTACCACTAATCGCAAAACATTGTTTTCTAATGATTAGGCTTTTGTTTCCTTAATTTGAAAACAAATTGTTTAAAGTCTGCATGTAGCTTTGAAAAAGGTGAACAAAAAGGTGAATATGGAAGGCTAATAATTAGGTAGAAAGTGTTGTTTAAATATGTACAATGTGGAATTAAAGCACTCAGGCCCACTCCATTCCTTTTTGAAGATTGAACATTTGGATTGACGCTTACTGCTGTCTGCAAATCCCAGCTGATCCTGGAGTATACTGTCTGGATGTTTCGTGGCTGTGGCTGGTCACTGTCCAGAGGAACGTCTGACTGGACCCCCCGCAGAGAAAAACCTCTCCGGTGATGGCTCCAGTGTGCACAGCCATGTCTGTTTTGACAGTTTCCTGGCTCCCCTCCCGTGGCAGTAATAGTATGCCTGGCAGGCAGCACTCATTGCATGATGTCACTTTTTTCTTTTTTAAGTTTCACATAGAGTTCCTTCTTCTGTACTTACAGCTTTAATTGCAATGGTGGTGTCATGCCATTCTTTGCTTTTCTGGATCAGTGATCCTACTGCTGGACCATGAAAATTAGATTTTCATTCTGTAAAGTTTCTCTCTGTGCCGAAAAGGTTGTTTTGTCTTTGCTGCCCTTGGGTGGGATTTCCTTCCATTACTTCTTTTCTCCTTTTGTTGAGTTAAATATGAGCTGTCAAATCCCAGTGGCTTGTTGTTTTTCTGGCTTGTACGCAGCACTGAAGCCTGCTGCAGGCATCCTGTTCAAGATCAAATGAAATTAATAACATAAGACTGGTGGCTAAGAATAGACCTTGCTGTCAGCACCCATTTCACGAACCCCACATAGGATTTTCTTACTGCTTTGAACACTGCAAGATCAAAACATTATTCCACAATGATTGTGGATTTACAGTATAAATCAGAATCAGGCAAAGCTTTATAAGTCTGCGCACAAAAAAGTCCCATTTTGTATGCAGGTGGTACTCCAGTCCTCCCAGTATGTCCAAATAGGATGCATTGAATTGCAATAAGAGAAAGTCAAGGTAGGGTTTAGTTTGGGGTTGATGGGTGGGGTAAACAAATACAGGACTTTGCCTAAGGGTTTTGAGGCACTTGAGAGGGTGATGTGATGGAAAGCCTTTAATATCTCTTGGCTATTGAATAATAACAACAGTAAAAACACGGCACAGGCATGTTTTAACTCATCACCCTGTTGAGTGCATCAGACTTATTCAACAATTCTGAACTAGTGGTATCCCAAAACTGAGGAGCATCGAAGGGGACGCAATTTTACGACGAGCACTCCTCGCTCACTGTTCTTTTAAATCAAACACTGGACTTTAACAAAGGTGACCTTGGTGTCTTTGTTTTTTCAAAAACCTAGCTAAGTAGATCTGTTGCATACACCTACACGAATTGCAACACATGTTCATCTTTGTTAACATGATGTCCTGGCTATGGATGAAGATAAAGGTCACCTGAAAATGGACTGACTTCTTAACAGACGTTAATGGGAAGGGCTTGCATATAAACTGCAGGCAAAATTGTTGGCAAAGAACCCAAGTTGAAAGTATAAAATATTGTTTGATCTAAAAAAAGACCCAAAAGCAAAACACACTGGTAGGCAGATTAAGAAAACAGAAAGCAAGCTTTCGTATCAAAACTGAAGCACAAAATCCACAATGCAAGCAACAGAAAGGCAGGCAAAGGAGAAGCCAAGGAAAAGTAAAGAGTTACAGGAACACCAACAAACCGATGAAGGTGAAGGAAAACACAGACTTTAATACAATGGGGCTGACTACCTAATGAAACAAGGTTGTGCAAAGAATACAGAAGGGAAAAAAGACAAAGACAGGAAGTGAAAAATTAAACATGACACATGAGAATATAACCTACAAAATAAAACAGGAAAAGACTAAACCAAAGAATTACCATACGCAGTTTATGATTAAAATGTTTACTTTCATGCGGAATCATAAATTATAAAACATTTTTCTGCTTTAAATTGGTCATTGGTTCATTTTTAATTTTGGGAATGGCTGGCCGAGAGCTTAAATCAACTTCTGCCAAATAAGCTCAAAGACATGTAAACTATGCCTTGAAAAGAAGTTGGAGCAGATTAATCCATGGGTGGATGAATGAGAGAAATATACGATTATTGTGTCTAGAAATCAAAACTGACAAAAACGTGGTAGCCAGTGAAGCCAATAAAGGTGAATGAATGAAATTAAATGGTGTGCTTTGGCATCAAACTTCCCACAGACATTTCAGCCTTTATTCTGAAAAGGAACCTGGTCAGACATTCATGCATATCATGGCTGACCAAACATTCCTGGTTGGCCCCGAGGGGAGCGGGGAGAAGGATATTGCACCTTACAGAAGGGAAAGGGAATCAGAACATTCAGCGTTGGAAAATCAACCTCGACCCGCTCTCCCATCACCACCTTATTACTCCCTCTCTTTATGATATATGCAGGCACAAGAGTATAATTATCGAAGTCTGTAACATGTCTGACAGTTGATTAGCATTTATCCTACATCTGCTGATCTGTGGAGATGTCCTCTGCTAGTGCAGAGCAACCGCATCATTCAGTCAGATGACGCTATGCCATAATGAGGGTAATTACTGTGGATTATGTATGGGACAATATAGATGTTTTTTTGTTTTTTTTAAGACACCAGTGTCTGAGCAGATCCTTGTAAAGCAGTGAGGTGCATTTGCATCGTTTCACATTAACCACAGCTGGTTATCAGTGCGACTCACAGTTGTCCTTACAGAGCGGCTCTAATCTTCGCCGCCTTTCAGGGTGACATGTCAGGGCTCTATAGTTGTGTTCCCTGGCAACTGGGGCAAAGGGCTTGTAGGAGAGACTGATACATTGAACTGCACCCATCAACAAGTTGTAACTGCTTCATTTTGGCCATTTTATGTGTTTGACAATAATTATCTCCTTTGCTAAGGAGATTATTTTGGTATGCTTTTGTGGATCTGTGCACATGATTTAGTCATTCATGCTCACATCATTCATTTGTGCAATATTTGTTAATATGTGAGGTTCAGTTTTATTATCAGTGCACACAGCAAGTTCCAGTACATTGTTATCTTTGAGATCTTTAACACATTTCAGAGGATAACAGACAGTTTTCCTGTGAAAAATTAGATATTTTGACATATGATTTGAGAAATTGTATTCTTCTGAAGCTCTTCATGAATATAGATGGATGCACAGTAAGTACAAAGAACATGGCCTCATTGAGTTTCAAATAAAGAGGAGAAATGATCAATTGAGGTTTAGTTTAATTAAGTGAATGTGCACTTTCTTTGTTTTTATTTGAAAGCACAGATTCTTAAATCGTGTCCAAGGTGGACATGATTTAGTTGGCAGCATACCTCTACACATGTTATTCAACTTAGCCAGGACAATTAAGTGACATCACTGTAGAGAATTATTCAGATTGCATGCAGCATTCTTGTTCCAGTTAGATTCTTGTTTCCCCAAATTCTCTACACAATCACACGAATGCACTTAATTGTCAAATATCTTGCAGTTAGATGTTCTCCTCTGTGTTACATCTGATGCCGTGTATTAGTTGATAAAACTCGTGTGAGCGTGGCCTTCAGAATTCAAATTTAGAAGAGGCCCTATCTTCTTCTACTGCCCTTATCTTGGCAGGGGCGTCCTTCACAGGCCGTATAAAGACCGGAGACGCGCTCTGGTACTTTGCTGTCACTGCCAAAGACAGACAACATGCTGCCTGCTGTTGTAAAGCTCTGCTGTGGAATCTCCTACCCCCATCTGAGGAGCGTGGCAGGTAAAACACTCTCGGCAAACTGAAGGAGGACCATTCTGTATTCTATTTTCATGCAGATGCTTTGATCCCGGTAAGACTACTCAGCTTTTTTCCTCTCCCATGTCAATCACGCAGGCCTTCAACGCGCAGCTGTGGCAGTGATAGGCCAGGAGATAACTCACCTGCAGAGATGGGGACTGATCCAACATCATATGAGAGGACACGCTGGATTAAAGTGTGATGGTAAAAAAACCACAAAAAAATATATTCTTTTTGGTTTCGTCACTTTTTTTTTTTTTTTTTTCAAAGCATAGCTGTTGAAGATTACAAAGAAGAATCTTTTACAGAGGCCACACGTGAAGATTTAAAGCCGGCCCCATCGAAGGAAGACCAGCTGTTCTTCGTACAACAGGGCCGAGAAGCGATGACGAAGGCTCTCAATTTGTTAGAGGACGAGGAAGGATGGAAGGTCGAGGTCACAGAGGTAACATCCGCTTGATTTAAGTGCCATCTAGGCTCTTGCTGATTAGACTGCCTTTCATCCTTAAGATCTGCCTACGTGACCATTATGATTACATACATCGTTTGTCATGCGCCCACTCAGAGCGACGGGGACGTGATCCGTAGCAAAGTGCTGCCAGGGGCCAGGAAGGTCTTCAGGCTGGAAGCGGTCCTGGAGGCCAGCGTGGACGAGCTGTACGACATCCTGTTCGTCAGAGTGGAGGAGATGCACCAGTGGAACCCGAGCATACAGCACATCAAGGTGAGCTTCTGACCTTTTTTGTGACTCACATGAAGCTACTGATAATTGGACATGTTGCCATGGCCGCCGCAGCCACTTTTTACAGTGCTGCTCTTTTTTTTTCCCCAAAGGACTGTGGCTGCACTTCATTGCACTCAGATTGACACAGGGCACACACACAAACACACAAATGCGCGAAAGTAAGCTTGTCATTGAGTGAAGGTGGGTCGGACACTGTCACCACAAAAAGCCTTGAACAAAAGAGAGTGACCGAGGTGGGAAGAAGGGTGACGCAACCGGAGGAAGAGGAAAGGCTTAAAAAGAGGGAGAAAGAAAGGAATGAAATGTGTTGAAGAAGGGACAGTCACCTGAACAACATTTTTTATGAAATAGAAAATGGTTACCACTTGTATTTTAAGTCATTTTCTATTTGAAAGTTTAGCAAATGTGTATTTTTAGTCAATAAAAAAATACAATATATCCTGATCCTTTGCCACAAAGCTATAATAAATTAGTCACTGTATCAATTTACATACTTTAAGCTTTTAATTATCTTCAAACATGTGATCTGGAGCTCCTTCTCTAGATGGAGGGCCCACTGAGAAAGTATCAAACTACCTGTTAAAAGGCCCCAGAATGCATGAAATGACATCTACTCAATTAAAAAAATGTCCCACACACATTTTAAATGCTTCCTGGTCCCACGTGTGTCATCAAATGTAAAGCTATAACCAAGAAAAA
>CAEMYA010000238.1:2182841-2193782 GCA_903131615.1 Diplodus sargus | reverse complement strand
AAAACCTTTGTGAAACAAAAAAAAAAGAGAGAAAAACATCTGCAGCAAGACTGCGAGTCTATCAGATGCCGCAAAAAGGTGAGCTGATGCGTGAGACCGTCTCACTGAGCAGCACGTTCACAACATCGCTCACTGTTCATTTCGGAGCTGACAGGGTTCTGTGACTCGAGTCCCTCTCGGATCCTAAATCGTCCCTTCTTGACCTGGCAGCAACTTGGCCTAAAGTGCTGTTTGGACTGTGCTCTTTAGAGGCACCTCCACTGGAGTCTGCAGTGGGCTGTGGCGGCCCTGGAGGTAGAAGAGGCCCCGGGTCTGAGTCTCCCTTCCCAGCTGTGAGGAAGGAGTCGCTGGTGGGACCCTGGGGCGGAGCAGCACCCGTTGATGGCGAGGCTTCAGCAGCAGCAGCGGCGGCAGCCGCGGCCGTGGTTGGCACCGGGGCAGTGGAGCGCAGCCGCCTGCCGATGGCTTTAGTGGTTTGCTGCGGGCTCTGGGTCGTAGCAGGTAGATGAGGCGTGGGTGATGCGGGGTGAGAAGGAGCGGAGGGGTCTGGTTTAACAGAGGCCACCGGGGTGCTCTGGAGGTCAGGATCATGTATGCCAAGGCTTTCCTTCTTGTTGCAGGACTCGCAACAAAGCTTATTATATCCAGGGATGGAACAGTAACGGGCAAGGACCTCCATTTGACAGAAAATCGATTTATCTCCCAGACACGGTTCATCTGGTGATAACAGGTGAGAGACCATCAATAAGTGCAAGATTAAAAAAAAAAAAAAACTTGATTGATGTCTGAAACAGAACATATTGACCTACTTGAAGAGATTTTGTGAACAGGGTTTTCAGCAGCCCTCTGGTGTATGGCTTCATCTTTTATGGTGGAGTTGTCCATCGTTTCAATGTTGAGAGAAGACACAGGCTGTCCTGGAGGGGGAAGACAGAATTTAGGCTGAAAAACTGACATTAAACAGCAGCCACAACGCCCCCAGAAAAGCTCTTGACAACCACTCGCTTCTTTAAGAAAAACAGAGCCGAGTCGCTCGAAACCTGTAATAAAGCTTGGTGTTATTTACAGAAATGTGGGGCACAACCTGGACTGTTTCATCTAGTCTCTGACAGGAAGAAAAAGTCCAGACAGTGTTCTCTCACTGCCTGTGAAGGGAGACGGACAAAAATAGGAGGCTTTCCCCTCTTTGAAGATGCGGCAAGAATAGAAAAAGCTGCAAAAGGGAATCGGAGCGCAGATGTTTATGACACAGAGGCATAGCGTTAGCAACATTAGCTAGTGCAACGACTGGCAGCCACTTGAAGGGGCAGATGACACGAACAACAGGGCTGTTTTGACGTGAAAGCAATGGTAGGACGGAAATGGGACGCGACATTTAGTGGCTGAATGTTATCAACAATACTTTGTAAGGGTTTTATTTCGACCAAGCGAGTGTCGCCGATGTTGGAATAGTGCAAACACTCCAGACAGTTTTGGTAAGAAAAGAAAAGTTCAGTGAAAGAGTTTTAAAATAAGATTATCCAACACTCTTCCTGATGAAAAACATCTCCAGTTTGGCTTGGTTGCACCTGTTTTTTTCACACAAGAGGTGTAAGCGAGTTCATTCCTTTCACCGTTGACGAGACAGATTTAATTAGCATTTCCATCTGCAGGAAATGTAACAGTCTGTTCAGCTTACCGAGGCAATTATCGTGCAAAAAAAGTCAAATGAATTCAGTTTGATCGGGCTGTGGGACAACTTCTGACTCAGAAAAACATCATGTGCTATGTGAGGTATCTTTCATGCCGCTTCTTATAGCTGGAGGCGAATTAGAGTAATTAGCGGGATGCAGCTGACATCGACCGCCCACATGTTCTGCAAAAGAAAACAGGATGTTTGAGCCAGTTCTTTACAGTCAGTCTTACTGCATCGTGAAAAAGAGGCAGGGAACGAATCTGTTCAGCTGTTGAATACTGTGGACATTGTTCCCTTGTTGCATGCAGGCGGATCTCACCTGGACATGGACTCAGTTTGCAGATGAGGACGGTCTCCGGCTTCTCGCCCTCGCATTCCCCGATGGTGTTGTCGCTGGCTTTGCAGACCACCTGTCTTTGCTGAATCCCTTCGTCACAGGTCACCGAACACTGAAATAGACAGAAACACACACACATCACTTACTTATTGATGAGGTCGCAGCTCTCGACACTGACAGGGTCGACCACATACAACAGTTCAGTATCGATACATACATCCAAACAGGTCATTTGTGTTTGAGAATGGTGCTTTGACGGGATATGTCAACGTTGACAGTACTGATGATTTAATTTTTCATCTTGGGTGCCTAAACTAGTTTGTTATGACTTGGCTTAAGAACAGCCGGTGCAGCTTAGCTCCTCCTCCTCGCTCACCTGAGACCACGCCCCTGTCCTCCACTGGGCGGGGCACACGGTGTGGTTACAGGGTCGCCTCATCTCGGGACGATCCTCGGTGCAGTGTTTGCTGTGGACGGGCCTGTTGGTGCCGTTGTGGAGCGCCTGCATGCACTGCACCACTCTGCTCTGGAAGCCGAGTTTTCCGCAAGTCTTACTGCAGGGACTCCACTCTTCCACCACCCACCTGTCAGCAGGTTGAAAAGGTTTTCTTGTCACACAGCAATTCCATTTTTTTTACCTCCACTGGTGCATACAATAGCTCTAAAATGTCATGTCATTTGAGAGTATGGAGGCAAAGCTATGAGCACCACTTTTAACGCTGCAGAAATATAAAAGTACAATTGCACCGTAGGTTGAGTTCACTTACGTGGGCTGGCTGCACTCTTGAACATTGCAGCGTTTCCGGATGGGTTTGGGCTTTTTGCTGGTTTCGCAAAAGTTACGATGGACCAAACGGCTGTCGCTCTTCCTCCTGCATCCATACTTTGTGTACTGTATGCCTGAGGGATGGCAAAAAGTTCACATAATTAATCTTTCTACAATGTTACATAGACATATAGCATAGAAAATATACACCAATGTTTTTAACATCAAATTGAATCACCAGGGTCATCTTTATTCGGTTATGGAGTCATTGATTAGTAAACAAAGTGTGTCCCAGAAAAGGACTTTAATTTGGTTGATTTTAAAGCAGTTTTGTCTGATCAACAATGAAAATAAAGATTTACACCAACATAAAACTGAGAGGAGAAGCAAATCTTCAAACTGAAAAAAATAGAAATAATGATTTGACACTTAATTGCAGCATTGTCCTCAACAACTAAAGTAGACTGGGACTTTTTTTAAAAATGCATCAAAAAAACAAATCAGAATGGCACCCAGTAGAGTCCATATTTCTGCTAAAGCCCAACACTCCCCTTTATTGGTGCCAAATTGTACTCATTCATAGATACCAGCCACCTTAATACGCCTGATTTTTTTATCAACATCAATGCATTTTTCCTTGAGAAATGAACAAAAATGTCCCAAAATTCTGGGCTCGCATGAAAAGTTAATGGGGTCTCTTTTGGGCCGTGAGCTATCCTCCATCGAAATCTCGTGGAAATCCGTTCAGTAGTGTTTTTTGTAATTCAGCCCACAAATTTTCAGAATCCCAAGGATCCAAAATAAGTTTGAAAAGATGTTATTTAAACCCTTTTTAAAGCCAAAATTGTCACTGTAGTAGATAAGCAAAAAAACGTTAGCACGCACACCATCTGATGTAGGTGCACAAGCTCAACTGGGTGTGGAGCCATTTTATTTTTCTCTCTCAGTGGTTTTTTTATGTTTCAAAACAAGTCCCCATCCACTTGAATCGTTCAGCAGAAGGCTGCAACCCTGAAACGCTCAGAAAATGTTTTGCGGACTACAAAACTGTAATGGAACTGGACTGAAGCTCTGGCTTGCAGCTTAAACTGCTTATTTATCTAAAAATACACTGACTGACCTCCCCCACAAGGTTTGGAGCACTGAGACCAGCTCTTCAGCGCCCACTCGTAGGTGTCGAGCTCCGCCAAAAGGACATTGTTGTTGGTGATCAGCGGTAGAAGGTCCTCATGTATGATATACTTGTACGTCAAGCTGATCTTTGCATCTTCTTCCATGGGAATGACCTGTGACGAGGTGAGGAAAAGCTCATCAGTCAGTGAAACTCAGGAGAGCGTAAAAGATGGAAGGATGCAGTCCCACTCACCAGCACGACAATGCCTTCATGCAGAGGACCGCTTGTTTTCAGCGTCTCCTTCTCGGCATCTATTGAATACTCCCACTGTAGCCCATTTTCGATGAAGGTCTTTGATTCGGCGTCTTCGCTCTTTGCATTCAGTATGAAGTTTCCAGTAACTTGATTCTTCACAGCTGTCAGTGAAAAAAAAAAAAAAGACATTTCTTTGAGCAAGTGTGGTGGGAAAGAATGTCATTCATTCATTAAAAAAAAAAAATCTCGAAACTTAGAACAGAAACCTACGCGCTGCCAAACAGCGCTGAGATTTTCCTTTAAAGGCGGAGAGAGAGAGCTTGTGAGTACGTATTTTGAGATGTTTGGTGTTGTGGTAAGCCAACAGTCATTTCTCCAAGTTGTGTGTCATCTCTTCTTCCCATGAGCTAATAAAAGCCAGAGAGGGGAAAGGGGGGGGAAAGAGGAGAGGAGAGGGGGAGGGTGAGCCTGTTTTACCCACGGCAGAGATGCCGAGCCTGCAACACCTTCTCGCACCTGATGACATTTCAGAGTGCCGGTCGCATTGCATTTTATTACTTCTGATGCGTTGCAGTTGAGGATATTCATTAAGGCCTTCGTCAACACACACCCAATCAGTGACAAGTGGCTCAAATGGAAAAGTAATTAGTGCTCGAGTGTTGCTCAAATGAAAAACAAATAGTCCCTTTCACACCAGCACAATAACAATGGCACCTGTTGTGTGACTCATCAGCGGCGCTGCAGAGATAATAAGGTCGTTGTAAATCTCGGTTTAAATCCGAAGTCAGGTTACTCAATGATACAGCAGTCTCACTGACAGTATCTGGTCCTTAGAAAGAAGTCTTATTTTGATGTTAAAGTCCAACCATTTATCAAATTTGGAGGTGACACTCGAAAACGCTGCGAATAATTTGTTTTAATCCTGGACGAAATGAAGCAACATTTATTTATTTTTTATTTTTTTCTGTGTTTTTGGTGAACTGACCCTTTAATGAGTAAAGAAGTAGAGCTTGGTGACCCTCTGCTCTGGTCCGTACCAGTCAGTGCAGTTACACAGCTGGTTTTACAACAAGGTAAACAACCCCGGCGGCAGCAGAAACACAAACACACACTCCACAAAGGAGAAAAATGTGACATTTTGAAAAGAAAAAAAAAACGGTCACTGTGTTTTTTTGGTTAAATCCACAAACCGATTCTGTAACCGAGCAACTGTTGTGATTGAAAAAAAAGGATGAGACAGGAGGAGACACTCACCAATTATATGAGGGGAGGTCTCGTTCTCCTCGATAACGATGTGACGGGCTCCTATTGGGATGTCAAACATTTTCAGCAGTCCTAACAAGACAGACAGACAGAGAAGGAGGGCCTTGAACAGCAGGCAACATATCCCCATCTGTGATAGCGGCTAATTATGTGCTAACACTGTAACAGAAGGCTTGGTACAAGAGAAGATTGGGTCAAACAGATGACTGGGAACATGTGGTTAAGGTCTCTGGGTGCATGATCATGAGCTTTATATAACAACTCATGTGAAGCAGAGCTGCTGAGCTCATCACTGGCCTGCAGGCGATACTTACCGTTCTTTTTCGGGGTCTTGGTGAGCGTCAGCTTCACAGTGCGACAGTGGGAGTTGTCCCCCTCGCACACGCCACACTTGTCCTCCTGTTTGTAGGAGCCGACCTCCTTGTCGCAGCCGACGTGCTGCGAGAGGGGGAGAAAAAGAGCGGAGACGAGTCAGTCAAATCAGCTTGATTTCTACACAGACTGAGATGACTCCGCTGGGAAAATTATGCCATCAGAACACACCGCAGGCGAACTGGCTCGGAGCCTGATGATGATGCATGGTGGAAACACACCCGGACAAAATTTTTTTTAAAAAGACAGGAGGGAAGTCAAAACACTGAGCAGCTGGTCTGCAACAATAAAAGCCTCGACGTTTTTTTACGTCCGAGGTGAGCAGTGAGACGAAATAATGTCTGCGCGTGTGTTTGTGTTGGAGGTGACATTTATTTACAGATGGCTCGTCGAGTATCTGCAGAGCTCCATCCGAGGACACCGTTTACATCTTCAAAACACACTCTAACAAACGTTAAAGGACCGCTGGAGTGATGAGAGCTTACGCGATGAGATGCCACTTGACAGAAAATGAAATAAAATCTGCAGTGAGGTATTTTAAAATTCACCTCAAAAATGTCTTTTGATTGTTATGACTTCACCTGGACCTTTGACCTTCACCGTGCAGAGTGATAAATGTGTAGAGATTGACGCCATAAGGCTGTGTTTCATGTCGAACTTAGATCGACTACATCCATTTTGCACGCCTAATGTCTACGTTACATTCACATGACACCCTCCGTTTCATGCTTGCACTTGTGATAATTGTTGATTTGCACCATTCTGTGTGGTTTATTTGTGTCCTGCTGCTGTGAGTGTTCCCCTCAGGATTGAAGTGTGTATTGCTGCAATTACGCTGTGATAAATTGTCCACCTATTGGTAATTTCTGTAATATAAATGAAAGGTGAATAGAGTCAAGCGGTGGGAGTTATTAAAGCGCGACGCGTCGACAACCCTGACTGACAGCCGGTGGGGAGGAGGACAAGCGGAGGGAGGGAGAACTGATCGCTCGGTTGTGCGGAGAAGTTTGCTTTTTTAAGTCTGTGACCTTTTCTTCTAAGCTTATTTTTGCATTATTAAATTAAAAAATTAACATAGAGTGATGAGATAAACAAGAGCTATAAAGGCTATTTTTGCGCAGATATGAATCCTTATTTGTGCCTTGACATTTGTGCATGCTCAATTTTTATCTATCCAATTAATAAAATATACATTTTTTTCTCTTAGCGTGAGCAAGTTTAAAAAAAACCCCACACACATCAAAGTACAGGGTTACAGAGTATCAAATGTTTGCCCAATTGACTTAATTAGAAATAAGCCATGATTTATGATAAAATAGCAGCAACATAAAAAAGAAAGCAGACTCTCCGAAACTATGTGTATATGTGACTTTATGAGAAAGAGTTTGATCATATCGAGCTTGAAAGCCAAACTGGGTTTGTGCACATACACACAGACTTTTCAGTTTAATAGAAGTTCAACTTTTGCAATTAAAAACAATACTTGCTTAATTATAGATCCTGGGTTATTTATTGAAGGAGAAACAGAAGGTGTGATTTAAAAAAAGTTTTTCTGTTCTCTATTTTTTTTTTGTCCAGAGCTTGAGTTGGTGTTGCACGTAGTTTTAGTAGAGACGTACCAGACACTCTCCTCGAGCGCACACGCTGAAGGGCTCCGAGTAGCTGCAGCGGGTCCCATCGTGCATCACTTGGTTCATAAACACCACTTCTCCTGTTTCCTTTGACTTGCAGCTCAGCTCGCACTTACGACCCTCTGCAAAACGCAAACACACACACACACACACACACACACACACACGTGTCTCGCATCTTCAGGATCCAACAAACAGATCGGCCTCCTGCAAATATCATCTGCCCACTTTCTGAGCTTCTGCTTTGCTCTTTTACAGTCTTACCGTCTGGGTGCTCGTACGGCAGCCAGGTGTGCTTGATGTTTTTGTGGTATTTGTTGCTCCTCTGGACGCACTGCTGAGCGCGGAAGTCCTCGTACGGGCCAGCGCACTCCTCCGTGTTGCACATCTGGTAGTCGAAAGTGGAGCCGGGGCAGTCTCGACCGCCGTAGGCAGGCCTGAGGGGTGACAAGAACAAAAACAAAATAATTATGCTTCACAAGACAATCATGATATTTCCAAAGACCCATAGGAAACAAGATCCTTCCTCATTCACAGTATTGATTAAAAAAGAATGGGAACAAATATGTGCACTAAACTCCTGAAGCCTAAGTAATTAGAGAAAATCCTATAATAACCATTTAAGTACAATGCGATTTTGTACGTCCTACAAACGAATTATATCTGGTTCACTCTGTGAAATGTCGTACTTGTTTTTTGTTTTCTGAGATTATTTTTCTTCCAGCAATAAGCAACTTGTCCACCCACCCAGTTTTGTGCTACGCATCGTGGGAGAGTGGTGTACCGTCGATGGACAAAATGAATTTATGAATTTCTTACATCGGCTAAAATAAAGTATTATTGAAGCTCAACTCTTCCACCAAAATAAAATGGAGGAGTTGCTCTCAGCCGGACAAATTAAAACAAATCTTGGTGAAACAGCTCCAATAAATAGAAAAATAAAAGTATCAAGCCTGATGTCTTATCGCGGAGTTTAATGGGATTATTGATTACTGATTGATGTCTGATGTCACAGATATTGCATCATTCTAGTGTCATGTCTGTCCCTCGTTCTTTCGGTTCTGTTTCCTGTTTTATTTTGGTGTCTGACTCTCCTCTCGGATTCAGATCCCCTTCCTGCCCTTGTGTGTTTCCCCCTTTTGTGACTGCCTGCCCCTTCCTGATGTGCTTCACCCGCGTCTAATCTTCCCGTTCAACAAAACTTCCCAAAACTCAACCCGTTAAAAAAAGGATGTGATGTCATCGATATGTGCGATAAATAAATACTGAACACAGTGATTGCAAACTGTAAACAGCGTATGGGAGAGCGAGGCTGCAGTTTGTTCTGAGGTAGTGTTGATGATACAGACATTTCCCAAACACAGTGCATCCGTGTTTCTATTGGTGAACTGTGCACATCTGCAGGGTCAGTGTTTATACTGAAACAGGAAATGCGTGCCTGACGTGACAGTATCTGAAGACAAGGCAAAGTGTTGGCTGAGAGGCCTCTTGAACGACCCGGTGCCTGCTGATCACGGCAGACTGAGGAAGCCAAGCTAAATCACAGCAACTCTGTTTTGTCATTTCTCATCATTAACATTTAAAACGGACCATTTGTGCCTGAATAATCACAATACACATATAATGCTCCATTGTATCATGTTTGGGTAACACAGTAGCTCCGACTCTTAAATCTTTAAAGCCAAGGTTTCACCAAACTTGATCAAAACCATCACCGGCCCTGCTCTCCAGCTCTGCGCGCACACTCTGATGAACACACAGAATATATAACCCGTCTGGCAGCGGAGAGTTTTCCTCGCCGCTGCAGCACTCACGGAGGGTTGTTGCACTGCCTGTTGCGGGAGCGGACCCCACCGCCGCACGTTCTGGAGCAGGTGCCGAACTTCGACCAGGAGCCCCAACTCCCATCGTGGCCCTGAGGCTGCTGGCTGGATCTCCAGATGCAGTGGCCCTTGAAGCACCACTAACAGAGACAGGAGGAAGCCCAGACTAAGGACGGTGACATTTGAAAACACCCTGATTGTCTCTTGCTTTCTATCATCAGAGAGCTCCACTTTGCTATTACTGCACATAAATACATTAGAGTTCAAGACGTTTCCTACCTTTCCTGGTGCGCACTCCGTCCCGTCCACCGGAGGACCTTTTTTGGTCTTACAAAAGTACTGGTTGTCGGGGTGGCTGCACCACAACTGCTTGCACGGGTCGTAGGTCCGAAACTAGATCGGGAAACAGCAATTAAGAAAACGAAGATAAGTAAACAAATGCCTTCATTTAGCCTTTCCATGCTGGAGGCAAGAAAATCCACCACGTTCACGCTCAACCACTTTTTGCTTGTTCATCTTATTTGTTTATTAGACTAAAAAAAGCAAAAAGAACTGCACGTAGCAGACTCATCACTTGCGAACACCTCCCGGCTGAAACTACATGGGAGCCATCAGACTCAATCAATCTCCTACGAAGTGGTAGTGAGAGACAGGTCAGGCCGGATTTGCTGGTTAGCATGCTAATTTGAGCAAACATCCCTGCCATATGTGTTGACATTGACATCTCCATAATACAATAGGGAGGAATTCGAGCCACAATCAAAGCGGGATTGTGGTGGTCCTACTCGACATTAAACGAGTATTTCAAAGTCTTACTTTATAAGAATAATAAGAATAAGAATCTGTGACATGGAGTGACACTAATCACTTTTCACTCAACTCATTGATTTTTTTGCTCCTGCCCTTTAGTGAGAATGTGCACATCGCTGCCCCTCGTTTGTCAGCCCCTGGATGGGGATTGAGGTGAGGCGACCCCCGTGACTCACAGAACAATCGATGCAGCAGATTATTACAGCCCGTTTTTCATTCAAACTTTATACGCCAGAGCATCTGAAATATGTCTATATATTCCTTGTCCATACACATCTTACACATTGCACCTTTGACAGCTTTTCCGATCACAAAAGAAACCATCAAGGAGGCCTCGGTGTCACTGCTGACACAAAGGAATACATAAATCAATCAATACTCTGGCAATTAAATGGTGCAGGGGGACTTACAGCGGTGCACATTTTATATCCAACACCGAAATCGAAGCGGCACTGCTCGTCCATTGAATAATTTATCCCGGGGAGCTCGGGAAGCTTGGGCCACTTGTGCTCAAAGGGATCATCCAGCAGGCAGTCATAGGAGCTGAGAATAAGATGAGAGTAATTGAGTCACACATGTGAAGATCTGGATAACAGACACAATAGTAGAACATTTCAAAAAAAAAAAAAGAGAGAGAGATCAATAACGTATTATTGAGCTGCTCCACACATAAGCCGGGCAGCATCAAAGCAACACGGTACAAGCTGATGACCTGCGATAATCACAACGTACTGGATGTATCGATTGAGCTCCTGCTTGCTGCAACGTGACCAGTGATAGCGATGGAAAGCCGCCTGGACGAGTGGCGCCATGATGCTGCCCATACTGGTCTCATCCGCACAGCGATTCCCCTGGCCGTCGTGCTCCATGCCGAGCCTAGCGGGGGGAAAAAATG
>CAEMYA010000238.1:2149476-2177314 GCA_903131615.1 Diplodus sargus | reverse complement strand
GGCTTTTCAGACAAAAACTGTATCATGCTCTCTGACCGTCCGAAGACCTTTTTTTGGCATGCAGGTAAAAAGCAGAAAAATGCAGCAGAAAAGGACAGCCGGCTGACGACGGGTTATTATGGTGGTGTTGCAAAAAGGAGACGCTAAAGAGAGATCATTTGAATCCAGTTTTTTTTTGTTTTTTTTGTTTATGGGTTGATGGTTTTTGATTAATGGATGACAACAAGTGAGTGCGAGACATGAAGCAGTTGTGGAGCACGACCCCCTTTATCTGAGAGGCGGATAAAGGGGGAATGCAGGCTACATTCCCGTGAAGAGGCCACTGGGAGCTATGCACAATGAAGCGAAGAGTTGCAGCAGCAGCAGCGAGAGGCAGCAGCAGCTTGGGTAAAAAAAAAAGAAAAAAAGAAAATCAGTTTCTGGAACTGCTGGTGTCACGGGGAAGTGGGGGGGGTCTCCGTCATCTGTTGGATGAACTCAAACACTGGAAATCAGCCAGGAGAGCAGATCAGAAACACTGACAGTGCACGTGTAAACACATGTGTGTGTGCGTACGTCTGCAGCTCTGTGTGGATTTATCCCACAGTCGGATATCTGTGTTTGGATACAGAATCTACCATCTCGCGGCTAAACTTTGGCGAGGGAGTGCGATGTCTCCTTGCGACCCTGAGACACAGCGCCCGGCCCAGCGCAACACGGAGCGAGGCGCCTTAGAAACGGGGCCTTGTTTGGAACACAACAGAACGGCAGCTATGGCAACATCCGGAGGTGTGACAAGCAAACCAGGTAGCCTCGGGGTCATCCTCTAAACATGACACTTGTGCTTTAAAAAAAAAAAAAAAGAGTTTAAAAATACACACACACAGGGTCAGCGCAAAGGTATTGAACTTGTGCACAGAGGATGCTTGTTTCATTTCTGGAGCGCAGATTCTCTGGCGGTTAGGCTGCTCGCTTCAAATGTTTGTTTTTTTTGAAGGGCTGAAAAGAAGAAATACAGCGTGAGGCAGATGCCAGATAATTGCACACATGTGTTATTAGGGTTGAGGACTACCTACTTATTATCATTTGTGAGTGAAGTTAAGAAGAGAAAAAAAAAACACTTAAAAAAAACAAGTTAGTTTACATGAATGACAACCTCACAGAACATCTCCGGTTTTTCTCTACATGCCAAAAACCTTCTTCAACAAGTATCAATCTCAATTTGATTCATATCCAGGGTGGGCGTCAATGTCAAGTCAGCAAGGTTTCGGAGAGCTGCTCGGTAATTATTTTCCCTGCGAGGTCGCCGCGGGCACAATTGGGTTCGCGACCTCAGCCGCAGCCTCCGCTTTTCTTAAAAACGTTTTTTTCCGTCGAACCTTACCTGGGCAAGACTTGAAGCCAACCCCCCTTTTTGTGAATGGAAGCAGATACCAGCACTCAGTCTGCACAGGCCTCGATCGAGAGAAAATACAGTACCTTGCATACCTGCGGGACCAAAATCTTGCCTTGTGAGGAAGATGGCGTGGTCGTGGTACTCGGCGTGGTCGGGGTCGCGCCGCTGCTGCGTGTTGGCCCACCGACACACCTGCTCCAGGCTGCGGGATGGGTTGCCACGCTCGATCAGGCTTATAGACTGCGGAAAAACACAACGACGGAGGGGGGAAGGTCAAGTCAGTCAAACTGTGAATAGAAATGAAATAGCTCTACTTTTAAGTTCACTCCACGGAGAGAGATGCACTTGCTTGATCAAATGAAATGAAAGACTTTAAAGTGCTTTTCAAACATAAAGCAAGGTAACTTTTCAGATAAATTATAGTGGAAAAGTTGCAAAGAGGGAAGAAATTACACATTACAGCAACTGTCGGAGCGGTTAAAAACAGCACTTGACACATAATGTGTCGGGTTCACCCAAGACCTGCTCGGGTACTCACACTCCCACAGACTGTGAAGTGTTTAATTGTCACAAATCGAAAGGCAGCCTTCTGGATCATAGGCATAGTTTCACTGAAGAAATGTTGTGTCGAGAATGTGAAAGCTTTTTAACACCAGCCTCTATAAATGGACGTCCAGGTCATTGTGCCGTTTGATAGCCATCACCATCACCTTTAAGTCCGGGCATTTACTCAAGTACAATTGATATGGGTCACTTTCAGTTTTACCAAAGTCAGGAGAAAAAGACCTCCGCACACACTGTCCACTTCACTTGCGATTAAGTTTATTGACGACGACCTTCGTCAGGTTGTCATAAAGGACAATGTGGGAGGCGTAGCCCAATCAGGCCAAACTGCAGACACACGTCCCTCAAAATGCCATATGCCATAAGTTCATTTATCAATCAATGCATGCATGCACACGATAGAAATAGTGTAACAGTATAAAAAGTAGGTTAGAGCTTCAGAGAAATGCTCTGTGGGAACTGGCTAGAAAAAAACAGGTATATCCCAAAGAGAGCCAACTCATGACGTCACAATAAGAAGTAAGTCATCCAGACCACTGGGAAGCATGGTCGCATATTTCAAAAAGGGTGCATTTCACAATGAAATTCACACAAAACTTTCACCGAGCTGAAACATTTCCTATGATATCGTTGCTTTTAATCCAGTGCGACTTTTGGGTACTTTTTTTACAACACTGCAAATTTCAGTTTGAATCACACTTAATGGAAAAAATATGTGTGTGCATAAATCAAATTCCAAAAAGACTTAGAGAGCAGATTTTTTTTCTCCTCTACTCAGTGTGTCATAACCAGGATTTTCCCTGCGAACATAAGAAAAAAACGGCCTCGTGTGTGTTTTCTCAAGCTGGCACAGAGTGTCACAAAAATGCGTTACCATCGATTTCCAATTGGAAACCGTTGTTGGAAAACTAAAAGCGGCTTGACAACTATAAAGCAGCAATTCTCCTGTTTAGTCTCCCGTGTTGTGAAAATCCATCCGTCTCAAAAACCCATCCGAGGGTGCAACGGCGCCGTAATTGACAGCGACAAATGGAGGAGACCCCAGAGGAGCTGGTGAAACACGTCGTCTTTCATCTCTGGACTGTGAGGCCGGGGTGACACATTCAACAAGTTGGAGCTCATCTAATTGGTGCCGTGCAAACATACTCTCTTTTAAACATCGGGTCTACTGGCAACATCAGTCAGGTATTTAAATTAACAGGCAGGAAAATAACTCCCGTGTCCGTCACCGTGCACCATCACAACCTCATGCGTCATACTGCACGTCCTGCGGCCTGCTGACAGCCGTATCACAAAAGGTGACATCGCCTGAGCAACGACGTGTGAATAGAAAAAAAAACTAATTCATCACACACACAGTACAAGTGAAATGCAAATAGTGTAGATTTAGGTTGTCTTTAATGTTTCTTCTCACACCTCACTCTCGACTGTGTGTCCCTGTACACTTCTGATGTGACACGGGTTATTCAAACAAGCACACCTGCCTCTGAATGTTCAATCCCGGCGATAAATGTCAGACGGCGTTATTTCTGCAGCTCGCATGTGATTTCCCAGAGCGTCGAACCCTGCTGACAGAGCTAATGAGCAGCAGGCAGTGCCGAGCGGCGTGATTATCACCCGCCGTAATGATCGGTTGCGCTCTTCTTAGCTTCACTTGGCTGAGTGGCTGTTATCAGCATCATCTCCGGTTTTTTGGGGAGTTATTTCAACTTTTGTTTGTTATACAGTGTGCCCGTCAATCAAACAGTGGGGGGACCCAACGCATTGAAGATGTGATCTCTGCCTTTTTTTTTATTTTTTCTGCTGAGGGCCACCTGACAGCCAGCGGAACACCCAATGCATTGAAGATGTGATCTCTGCCTTTTTTTATTTTCAGCGCCACTATTTGATCCACTCCCTAGATGTTATAGCAGGTAATAGCATAATAGTAATACTTTTTTAGGAGGGGGTTACATTATACGTCAAACTGTGGCACTCTACTTAGCCCTCTGTCATGAAGGGGGTTTCTGTGGTCGACTTGAAGCGTCTCGTGAGACTTGCAGAATAAAGCGTGCTGACATATTATGAAATATTATGACATATTATGACTTTTTGGTTGCCAGGCGGGCCCGGTTCGGTTGGGTTCAGGCACCAAGACATCTTGGTTTGGTTGAGAAACATATCCTGCTTTGTGTTAAAATGATGTCCGGGCACTTCGCTTGCGTAATTTAGATTAACGGACTTAAGCAACCGAACTCAGACGCAAATCATCATTGACGTTTGGTCACACGTGGGGCGTGAACCGCAGTCTCCTTGGGAAAAAAAACTTGCACATGACAGACGGAAACCGCCCTTTGACTCAGACCTTTCCTGCTCTTTATACCCCTACAGCTTCCAGAGATGACGCGGGGCGAGTAGCATCAAAATCAGAGGCATGTGGCAGCTGACCAGGCTGCTGTATTTAACTCTAGATGTGTCGGCATGAGCTGTTTAAGAAAGCAGGCTCTACAGCGACAGATGAACGTGTCTGAATCCGAAGGATCAGTCATGAAAACTGATTGATTTAGACTTTTTGCGTTAGTTTCAGCTTCAGTCGACCTTGGAATTATTGTGAACATGTTGGTGCATTGGAAATCTCGCTCAGGTTCCTCTTATCCCTGAGCCCAATCACAGAAACCAAGTTTCTAATTTACATGATGTCAGAGAAATGTAGATTACTGCAGCCATCTGACTGCAATCCAGCCACTTAAACGCATGTGAAAGCAGGCGGCTGAGTCTGTCTCGGAGGAAAAGGTGGACATTTTTGTATTTTCCTGCCAAGAATGAGATGAGAGTATCAACACCAGTGTTACATCTGTACAGGACGTACGTGGATGAGCTGGAAACATGGAGAAGAATTAATCTGCCTTTCTGTTATTCCTTTCAATGATCTTTTATTGAGGTGGTGGCAAACTCAGTCCTTGTTCTCCCTCCGAACATAATGTCATATATCCTGAATCGCCTCCTGTAGGCCCGATGCATCATTTACTGTTAAATTATGAATCAACACAAAGCAATTTATATGAAAATATGCCTGTTTTCTAACATGTCTTTGAAAATAGACCCCTATCTATAGACGATAACAATCTGTGACACAGCTCACCTGTCGGTACCCGACCATTATCATGCGAACCAGGACGATGTTGATGTTGGTTCCCAGGGATTCGTCGTGGTAGATTTCATCAACCTGAAAGGGAAATTGCAGAAAGGCACCCGTCATTGACAAGAGCGATGACAGAAAACGCCAACGCACTTGATGGCGGCGATCGAGAACGCGTATCACGGCATTGAGGCCGCAATTATAACACAAACAAGGGGCACGGCTGAGCATTGATACGAAACACGCCGCAGTCAGTCTGAGGTGAGAGAACGAGCGTGGCTTCAGATCAAGTCAAATACTGTGCCTCACCTGAGCGAGAGCAGTTACAAAAAAAGTAAGAGACGTGCATTCATATCTAGTTCCTTGAGTTTCAAAAGGATGCTGAGTAATTCACGTTTTTCAACTGGCATCAAAAGGAAAGGAATAAAAAAGTGCAGCTTGGTTCTCAGAGGTCTATTATCTGTTTGTTATCTGTGAGGCTTTATACCTTATCAAAGGCAGAGAGAAGAAGACGTAAGGGATCTAACAGAGTTTATCCTGGGTTGGAACTGTGCTGCTCGCGTCTTTGAAGTGAAGACAAGAGCCGTGTACTATGTCTTCATCAGTGACAATTACTTCACCCTTTCATGAAAAACCAACATGAAGCAAGTGGCAAACACATGTGTAAAACTGCACAAAGCCACTGCTGCTTCTTCAGATTCTACGTCTGAGGGCAGAGCAGCAGGCCGTCGAAAAATGTGGGAGTTTGGGTTTGTTTTTTCGTCTCTTGCAGCGAGCCTGCAATCGCGAGGAAATATGCCGTTAAGTCGTTGGCAGGCGTCCAATCAAACCAACGTTGTTATGCAAAAAAAAGAAGCCTGACCCAGAAATGTGTATCGACTGCTTTTTGGCTTTGTAATAATGCCGTGGTATGCGGACGCTTAACTCCGGGGGCCGCGCTAGGACCCCATTCATTCCCAATTTCCACTTTATTTTCATTGAACGGTCTCTACACTCCTCCGGGGACACATAAAGTCAATCAGCTGCTTCACTTTGCGGGTGATAACTACAGCTCAGAGGGAAAAACAAGAGGGGAATATTCATTTTCCCATAAATCACTATCAGCCCTTAAGTTTGGACATGTTGGTTATGGGTTGTAATTAACCACGCGCCAAACAAACAGGGCGACTCCGGATCGGTAAACACGGAGTCATTTTGCTTCACAAAGTGCCCTCACATTTCTTCACGTGACTTCTGGACTTGAGAGGAAACGTGTGTTTTACAACACTTTAGGGGCACGTGGGTGCGACGGAGTCATAACACGTCACTTCAAGTGGTGTTGCACAAGCTTGGAAAGTAATTCACGAAAACATCTGCACATCTACATCAATTGGAGGAGCAGCACTCATCGGCTACTTATGCAATTTCAAACCAACTACTTCTCCTATAGACGACATTAAGTGGCTCACAGTTATGATCGGCTTCATTGTTAATGCTCAAATGCTGAGACGACAAAATGCCTTTTGAAGCACTTCAACGGTTTGAATCAGCAAGACAGTTCCTGAGCACAAAACACGAACGGCCGTGACAGAAATAAGGAATGTTTGACTTTAAAAAGAAAGTCGATGGTCCCATGGAGCATTTTCATCGAGAAACAGACTATGAGAGAGCTTCAGTTCAGCTGCGGGAAACTAATAATACAAGATGGAGCTTAAATTATTCAGTTTTAAGCTGTTGCTGCCGCAGTTGCTCTGTTCTGTGGCTCGGGGTTAGCACTATTGAAAGTGGAGCAGAGAATATCAGCTGCACATACTGTGAACTGACAAATACCCATTTGTAAGATGTGGCCAGTTTTTGAATGTACCTCCAGAACTATAAGAGCTCAGAACCGCTAACTGCCGCTCACTTCACTCTTTGCTGTAGCTATCTTTGGCTGTAGTGACTAGCTGCTGTTAGCCAAGTAGCTCAGTTAGCTGTGGAGCTAGTTGCCTCATTTGTTGTACAGATTGCACCTTTAAATATACTCAAAAGTAAAGCGGTGTCTTGAAATATTTAGAGCCTGATTATACCGTTATGGTTCACAAATAATTTACGGTCATTTTTACACTTTACCGGACTGGAAAACAAACTCAAAATCAAAGGGTATTTAATTCTTCTTCTTTTTGGGACCCAAACTATTTCCACTGTAAATAATACATAAGGTGTCTGAATAATAGTGTTTTTGTCTATGTTTAAATAGCTGTTATTGAAGGGAAGAAGAAAAACATGAAAACCTTGAAACCTTTCAAACTTTTGAACACACGAAACCTGTGCCTTTTGATTTCTTGGTTTGAAATGAGGCGTGAGAGCTACAGCGTTAAGCATCCACATTCAGCTTTTGGAAATGCAGAGGCGTTTTTTTCATTCGTCAGAGGCATCAGTTTGTTCTTGTGCAGGCTCATAAAAGACAGAAATGCTCACAAGGTTCAGATGTGGTAAACAGAAATACAGAGGAGCCACTCTTTGCTAAAGCACCAACAAGCGTGTCTCACTCAGCTTTCTCTGGGTAGAAATTATGACCATGCAGAACAAAAGCTCTGTCACTGAAGAAAGGTATCTTGGCTCGAGTCCAAATTTGCTCTGGGACGCAGGGTTACACCCAAGGCATTTAAGCAAATATTCCATTCACAGAAGCCTATTCAGGTCAATAAATGCTTTAAGGAACACTCGAGTGACCCCGAAGCTCTCCCAGATTTGTTACGAGCTCAAATTCCTCGACTGGTCCATACTGACCTATATACGCGTGTTTATGTTGGAACTGAAACAGAGAAGCCGCTGAAAAATGAGGACCGAGGCGAAAAAAATGGCATCATAGAAGTTCCATGACGATTTTTGTGAACACTGAAGTTGCATATTTTTCTTGACAGGGTCAAAACATTTCGGCGAGTCCTGCCCGAGGGATGGGCCGACCTCACGTTTGCTGGGATAATGACAAAGCCAGGAGGAGGGGCTGGAGTCGCACTGTTGCGGGGTTGAAAATGAGAGTAGCAGCTGTGGTCTGCCGGCTCTAGGTGTCCCTGGCTTGTGTACAGCATCACATCGACGTGGACAAAACCTGGTCGGCGCTCAAACAACACAGCCATTGTGCGGCAGGCACCTCGGCAGTCACCTTGGCTGCGCGCAGACAGGATGTCCAGTAATCAATCCCTCAGGGAGAGTTTCTCCAGGTGGTACTACACATTCTGCAGCCACGGAGCAGGGATTCAGAGGGATTTGAGTGGGCAGAGCTCTTTCAGACACAGCAAGCCTATGGCTTACGAGTGGAACTAAAGACTTTAGACCCTCATTTGTTTAAACTGCACCTTTCTTTCTGGAAGTTGCACATTTTCCCATGTCAATTTTCGCTTTGCAGGACCGCGAATATATAAATGTTGAGAAGAAAGAAAACTCATAACTCAGCCTTAGAACTTCCGCAAATCCTCCTCTCCTGCCATTGACCTGAAACACTCCTAAGTGCTTATCAGAGAGCAGCAGGCGCCGAGGACTGACAGCTACAGAGCGCACTCTCGCAGCCACTCCACTGTTTAATCAGCCGAGGTCATTAAAATGAGACATTTTTGCTCTGCTGAAGACATTTGTGGACGGAATGTGAATATAATATCCTAATTGAATAAACACATCATCATGTAAGCACAGCTTGGCAGAGCCGATCGGACCTCTGGCGCTGCTTTCCACGACCGGCCCCGCGCAGCTCCCACTCAACTTTTCTAATTGGTCTTGTGCAGCTAATCAGACCACCATGCAGGGTCCAAATGGTAACTGTTACAGAGTGAAACCAGCACCCTGTGAAAATCTGACTTGGGGGATTTGGGCCCAGTAAGCAGATTATGGTGGTAGGAGCTGGTGGAACCCGTAATGAATGAGCTGAGAGTTTCCTTTTTTTTTTTTTTTTTTCTCCCCCTTCGCTCTCATCAGTAATCCATAAACAGCTAGAGAGAGGAGGAGGGAAGGGGTCTGGGAAGAAGTGCGGTGAGGTCTGATATTAGAGAGGGCATGGAGGGAACAAATAACTCCACAGGTGGGTAAAAGCAGAGAAAGATCATCAAACTCAGCAACATATTCAAGTCAACACAGGATATTTGTCGAGCTGCAGCTATTATGTAATTATATGCAGACCATTTTCATAATAAAGCGTAAAGCATAAATGTTCTAATAGTCTACTTTTGCTGCTTTATGTCTGATATAATGAAGACATTCTTTTGGGGCAATTTCAAGCCATCATTTTTGACTTATTCCCAATAAATAGTTCTGTAGGCGAGAGATAAAGGGGACAAAGCGTTGGTATGAGAAGGCATTCTGGTTTCCATTTGCAGAGAGATTAGTATTGACTAATCATCACACTTGAGCAGGTTTTGTTTGTGTTTATGTCAACAGTCAATATGGCGAGCAAAAGTGGCAGAAGACATTCGCCGAAATGCAGTCTCGGAGCTCAGAGACAAACAATGATTAAGCTACTAATTAGTGTTTATGGATTTATCTGCATTTTTAAATATCTGTTTGACGAGACGAAATGCCTTCTAGACATCTGAAGTCGCTAATCTGACTGTAAACAAGTGGCACACAGAAGATGAAGTCGAGGCCCAAAATATCCGTTATCAGAGGCGGAAGAAGTGCCAGTAAAAGTTGTATTGCAGAACCACAGTGTAGACACACTCTGTTAGAAGTTCAATTTGTGCATTTAAGGTTTTTACCTAAAAGTGCAGTATGTAAGACTTGGCCACCTGTTTAATTCATATTTTAAACAAAAAGGGGGCAGCATATCGCCAGAATAACTTCTAACTGCTGCTGACTGTGGCTACTATTGGCTAGTTAGCTCAGCTAGCCGTGCAGCTAGCGGCCCAGACTGGGAGCGCGGAGCACCGGGGAAGTGTTTGTGTTTACGGCGCTGTGAGAAGGAGCTTTGGATCAGGACAGCCCGCGGCTAGCTGGTTAGCATGCTAGCTTCAGCCCATATCTCTTCAACACAATATGCAGACGTCATAGCGAATATTTTCCAGTGTAATTCTTACTTATTGTACTTTTAAGGTAAAGTACAAACGTATGAGAGATGTGTGTTTCTCACTTGAATGTTAAAGCAGGTAAAGGTGGTTTAACTACTTTATCAAAGGAGTCCGCAAAGTTACTGATCATTTAAGTTGTCAGATATATGTTGTGGAGTAAAGAGTACAACATTCGCCTAAAAATTGTATTGGAGCAGAATAAAGTAGCAGCAAATGGAAATAAGAGTACAATTACCTCAAAATTGTACTGAGGTCCTGTAGTTGAGTGAAAGTACTTTGTTACCTTTTACCACTGTCCATTATCTGTCATTTAGATTTTCACTGGCTGCTGCGGAAACAATGGCCATTGCTCCTATAAGCCAAACCATGGTTAGACGGCAACCAGTTCACCATTTATTGATATCTAAAACAACTTCATGAAACTTTATTGACCACATTCTTTATCTATAAATAAAAAAAAAAGATCAGCACATTAATTAAGAATGAAAATAATGGTTCAGTGCGGCTCTCTCTCTCTCTCTTTTTCTCTCTCTCTCCTTCTATGTATGTATATATGTATATATATATATATATATATATATATATATATATATATATGTATATGTCATGTTGGGATAAACAAACAAACATAAACACAAACAAGCAGCAGGTGGTAAGAATGTTAACCAAAAAACCCGAACAGGACTTACTATGTTCATGAGCGTGAGGACGTAGTTCTGCACGTGCTCTTTGCCGTGGAAGCGCACCACCGAGTCGTCCACAGCCAGCAGCACCTCGATGTTGTAGTCGTCTTTCTTGGCATGCCTCCTCTTGCGCTCGGACTCAGACAGTTTATGTTCGACAAGATCCAGAGCCGCAGGGAGGTTCGCGATCCCGAAGTCTGCAACTGCAAAACACAGCCGGAACATTAACAAGTCAGTAAATGGACTGCGGCGCTATTACTTCTCTAGTTTTAGCCTCTGTGAAGTGGAATTCAGTGTGTCTGTGTCAAAACCGACGTCAAAATATCTCAGGATGCTCGGGAGAAATCCTGAAAGGCCTGCACGCTCTAGTCAAAATATTCCTCTTAAACGGTCTCATAAACGGTCGGCCCACTGAGTCCGGAGTGTATTTCCTCTCGGCTCCACATTCCACCAAACCATAATATGTGCATTCAGAGCACGACTCCCAGCTAAGTCATGCCAACTCCAAACAACAAAGCATATTCCTGGACGCTATGTTGTCCACCTGTGTCTGTGTTTGACAGGGTTGAAACACTTCTTGAAAAATATAAATTGTGTCACATCTATAGATTCGCACTGGCAGAGGCTGTGAGATGGAAGGGGTCTCTTGAGAAAATAAAGTGTCGTCAGAGACACACGCTCTCGATATCCTGAAAATTGAAATGCAATCATGTGTGAAAGCAGCGCAGAGGCATGAAAATAAAGGTCTCAGAGGGAGCGTCATCACTTTCAAGAGTGCACAACAGAAACAGAGAAAGCGTTTGTTTTTGGAGTCATTTATAAAATGGCATGCAATCAATGTCAAGATTGGTACATACAAACATACCTCTATGGGGGGTAATAACGTGTCTGGCTGAAATTGCCTTACTCGAGCATTCATGGCATGTTAAGCTTGAAGCAATGAATTATTGCAATCTTTAGCAGAGGCGGTGATTAAAGCCTGTCCGATATGAATGGACACACGTAATATTTTCTGATGCATTCAAGAAAATCCCTTCAGCACAAAGCTGCAAAGGGAAAATAAGTGATAAATACAGTCTACTGAGCAGCAGTTTAAATTTGAAATGCATAACAAAGAAACAGGCCATGAAAATGACAACAGCAATAACAGGAGAAACTTCAGTAAACAAATTATGTGTTTACAAAGCTGCAAAACTTTGAATGCGGTGGTAAGGTTATTCTAGAGACTACTGTTGATGTTGACTGATATGTGCATTGGCCCAGCACAGATACATCGGTATTAACGTATGGCAGGTTTGACGCGAGAGTAAGAACTGTTGACTGACAAAACGACAGCGGAGAGTTTGTTGTCAAGTCGAAAGGCAAATGTACCTCTTTGGCTATATATATGCTATATGGAGAACCTGATAACACTAATGAGGGAAAAGGAGTTGGGCACCTCACTGAGAAGTTGTAGGTGCGCAAACTGCAAACTGATCTGCTGTCAACAAATGTAGAAAATGACCACGGTTTGCTCTGAAGACACATTTTTGAGTGCAAAACTCACTGAACACATTTTCCTGCGACCAGCCATACTTCAAAATAAGAGTCAACTTGTTAACCAGTTAAATGCTTTTAATGTGTAGCGGTAGGAAATATTGGGTTTGCATTTGCAATAACTTAACACAGTGCTTTTACAGATAGTGTGCGTCCTCTATGGTGTACCAGGGATTACCGGTGTGGTCATGAACATATTAGCCGATGGGAACAGTTTGTCACCACAGATACCCTGGCATACTTGTTGCCCGATATGCATCATTATGAAAACGTTCTTTTTGGATTTCTGGTGATATATTGATGATGGAAATGTTTCTTCCGTGTTGTTGCGGAAAACAGCCTCATCACCTGAACTGGGAGGCTGGCTCTGGGCCGGAGGGAGATAAAGGCACAAAATCCCAGAAGCAACACTGTGAAAAGCCTTCAAACAATCAAGCGTGTGATTATTTGGTACAAGGACACAAATGCAGGCCGGTCACGCTGCTCCCCTTCAAAGAACATCTTTCTAATGAGAGTAGACAATTGAGGTATTACAAACAGTGAATGGAAAAAGGTAAACAAAAACAACAGTTTTTCAATGCCAAGGTGATCCCTCAGCTGACACCTGCATCGCTACACAAAAAGAGGCATGCAGTTCTAAACTGAACAAAACCCATTTCACAGGTGCAGTGAAATCAAAAAGTAGGAGGGCTTGGAAAATGTGAATGAACGACTTGATTGGAATTGTTGTGGAGGCTGTGGAGTAAAATGAAAAAGACTCGCTTGACAGTTTTACAGGCGCTGGGAAATGGAGTGGATCAGTGGGTGATTCTTCCACCAGATGCTCGAGCTATTGTTGTAGCGAAGGAAGGAGGAACAGAAGAGGAATTCATGATGGAGGTGGGTCGTTTGACTCCGATGGGAAGGTCACTCCCCCCCTACCTCCTCCCTCCTCACCTACTCCCCCACTTTCCCCTGTCCCCAGTACTACCGCTTGAGCCCGGCATTCCTCACTTTACCAGCTGGTTTGGGGAGCGCTGCCTCTGCCGTCGAGCCTAATAAATACAGAGGAGGGATGGGAGTTTGAAAGCTGCAGAGTCCTAGCACCGGACTAAAAGCTGCAGGGTGAAGTTGAGATATTTTGTGCGTAATCTCGTGTACTTATTCCTTAAATCGCTAAATTTAGGCAAAGTCCTCGTACTTATGCTCTTGTTGTGGAAACAAACATTGTTATAGCTTCGCATGTAATACATTTTTTCTAATTTTTCTTTCATTGTTTTTGTGCTTTCTAGGTTTTTTTGTTGTCTTTTGCCCTTTTTCTGTTTTCCCTCCCGTTTTTTTTTCACCGGCCTGATTTTCCCTCCACACCTGCATTGCATCTCCCTCATCAGCCCTTTCCTGTTTCTAGAGTTTTTCCACTCGTTAGCCTCACCTGTGTTTCTCCACCTCACTACACCTGTACCTTATCCCCTCACAAATTTAGTTTGCATTTAAGTCCGGCCTTTAGTTCAGTCACTGTTGAGTCATCTGCTTAGTGTCTCCATCTTTGCGTTTCCCTGTTTGCCATGTTTTAGCGGACCGAGATTACAATTTCATCCGTTACGCTCCTGCTATCTCCTGCACGTCAGTCCACCTTTCTCTGCTTAAACGTCTACAAAGTTTGACAAAATGCAGTGTTCTACGCATAAATAGAGACAACATGGCAAAAATTGCTACTACGGATGCTTTTTCTTGATTTAATTCATAGCAGAAGCCTTTATCCCTCTACACTGGATGGGAGCTCATATGCCCGCCCTAGAGCCTACAATAGATAATGACTGATAGCGTAGATAAGACAACCATGCTGTCTTCTGTCACTTCTCTCCTGAGCCACTCAGACGCAGGCCTCCAGATGACAGTTGCATCGTGCCACCAATGCGACTTTAAATCCAGCAAAATGTGGTTTATTACATTTTTCTGAGGCCTGAACTTGGAAATAGTGTATATATGCTCTGTTTTAGGATAACTGTACATACATTTCCAACTAAATGCTGTGACATAAAGGAAACACATGCACGAGTTTTAGTAAAAACAGCAAAACCACTTGTGCTTTAAATACAGTTGAACCCCTGCCTGTCTCACAGCACCGTATTCTACTTTACTATCATACAGTCCTTGCTGTTATGAACCTCCTGTGTGCACTTACTCACACGTACACACCCACGCACTCACACACAGTCAAAACACACACACACAACCGCACATGGTGCTTTATGTTTCCACTGACATCACTGCTGCTGCTCCTTCGCCTACCTTCGTTGTGGAGGTCCTCCCTCCGCTGGCCCGTCTCCCGTTTGATGGCCGACCTGCGGTACACCACGTGGACACGCCCCTTCACTTCCACGTCCTGCTGGCCCTTCTCGAGGGGCTCGATGAAAAACTCTCCATTATCGGTCCGGATCAGACCTGCCTTGGAAAAAAAAAAAGAGAGGGTTTCAAATTAGTGCATCCCTCCAGCTTCAAAGGGCGGTAATTCAACTGGAGCCGGTAATTACAGTGTGCACGATCAATTGGGAGACTTCGGGAAGGGCTGGTTGTGGGGAATGACGCAGGTAGACACAACTCGGGGGCCCTTCACCAGAGACCTTCACCGAGATGCATCCGGTGCCAACACGATTTCACACTGAACGAGTAGCAATGTCTCAATCCAGCCGCACATTTCCATCTGCTTCATGTCTTCAAAGGAAACTTCTCAGCGGGATATAAGCTCTGGCGCGGGGACGCAGAACTCAGAGCCTGCGGACTTTTTCTTAATTTACCTTCTTTCATCCTTTCCGGTGCGCCCCGCCAGATACTGTATATCTCTGTGTTTTACGTAATGTTCTTTCACCTCAAAGATAATAATCTAAAATTGGTTCATTTTCATCAATTGGGGATCATCAAACAGGTTGTTTGTGCTTTAATCTACTCTCAGCTTGATTATCGTACTGCACAGATGGGGCTGCCTCCACCATCTACAAATAGCGCTGAATGCTGCTGCTCGACTCATCCGACAAAAAGGTATGACCACTTCTCCCCGCGCTTGCCTTCCTGCGTGGGCTTCTCATTAGGCTTTAGGATGGATTTAAGAATTGTTGTTACTTTTACCTTTTTGAAGTCTGCAATAGACCTGCTCTTTAATACATTTATGTTCACATTACTGATATGATGTCTACCCTTGTGACCACTAAGATCTACAGACGGAGCCTGCTGGTTGTCCCAGGTCACAGGGACAAAGGGTGACTGGACTTTTTTTTTTTTCCATCTGAGCCCGCAAACTATTGAACTCTACTATAGAAGCCAAAAAGAAAATGTCCTTCCTGCCAGCAGACATAAACATGTTGACATTTACTGTTGATTTGCATAAATACAATAGTTCTGCTGTAGGTGCAGTGGAAACGTTGTGTAATCACGTTCAAGCATCAACGTAAAATTGCAAGACAGATCCCTGAAATGTCACCAGAGATCCAACAAACACTGCGACAATCTGTCCCGAGCTCTTTACATTACATGTGACTGAGACAGAGGAATCCAGGTGATCAACAAAGTGGTGGTAAGCACAGGCAAGTACCGCACTGCTGTATGTGACTGAATGTGTATTATATACTGTACGTTTTTGAGGTTCTTGTGCTCAACTGAGTATTTTCTCAAATTTCTTGGTAGTTTATAATTTCACTCCACCACATTGTGGGACAATATTGTACTTTTTGATCTACTGCATCTATTTGATGCCTCAGTTCCGAGTTCCTTTGCAGATTTGAGGCAGCATCAGAGCCAAAGAGGGCCATCAGAGCAGCTAACTGGACAGCTGGCACAGTTTTTACATACTTTTCTGCTGTACTTTTGATACCTAAGACCATTTATTGCCGGATTATTACTTCCGTGTATTAGATATCAGATCAGAATTTTACTCAAGGACAGTTCATGTGTGTGACTTTCACTTTTCCCGAAGTAATAGTTTATCCAAGTGCTGGACTATTAAAACTATGTCAGGGCCTCTTTGTTTCTAAATGTTCTCACAGACATTTTTGGCATTTGCTTTCAGTCTGCATATTTGCTGATAACTAAATGTCTGTGTAACATATTTGTGGCTCACGCAGTCAATTCCCCAAACACAAAATCAGCTAGTTTCCTTATAAACCCAATGACTGATACTGTACAGCACTGTTGGTCTTTGGTCAGTGAACCTTCCAGATAGGTTACTTCTATAACAATGTGACGCTAGGTGTAGTTCCTGTTGATACTGTGTGCTGTTTTGCAGTGGCTTTTATCAAGGGAGGTGTTCACCATGGTGGGTACTGGTTGAGAATTAGCCCGGGGAGGATGAAGGTGGGTATGTGTGTGTAATCACAGGCTAAGACTGTCAAAGAATTAGCTACGGACAAGGACTTGTTTTGAGAACTAGGAAATTATTCAACTTGTTTTGCTGTTTTATCAGCGACGCCTCAACCACGGGTTAGCTTTTGCCACCGCGAGGGAATAAATCTAAGCTGAGATAAGCTATCAAACTCACATCACCTTATCGCCCATTCTTTCTTTGTCTGCCAAACAGCAGACAGTCAAAGTTAGCGACTAGCTGGTGAACATAGCGGAGCACGTATCAGCTTAAGAGCAAGGAATTTCCCCCAGGATTTGGTGGAGACCAAAAACAGAGCAAAAACTCCACGAGGTTGTGGTTACTTCAATGGGTTTACAGCTTGTCTCTGTTGCTCCAAGTTCGGCAAACAAAGCTGTGAGTGCATCAAACCTTAAACTCCATGTTACAGTATTGCTTTTTCAAGTCAGAGCGCTGGACTCTATTGTTCACTGGGTCTGAAAAACCTCTCTGCTTTGTCTGCTGTGTCACTGGAAAGTCACGTACGCCACCAAGCTGCAAGTAAACAAAGGGGAGTTCTATGATGTGCAAACAATCAATGGAAGGGTGTTTCGTGCAAAGCTTCTACCTCCATCCATTACGCTTTGTGGGGCTGTGGGAGGACAGCGGCTATCTCAGGTCGCGCTTGGCAAGAAGAAATCACATTCACACAAGCACAAAGAAAGTTTTTAAAAGTGTTTGTTAAAAATCTTGTTGTGAGATTTATTGGCGGACGAATTGGTGTGACAGTGTTCAAATCCACCCGGAGAACATTGCCTCCTCATGTTTCCTGTCCCACTCTGCCATGTGCTGTGTCTAATAAGGCAAAAAAACAAAAACAAGAAACACACATTTCCTGTCATCGCGGGCTGGATCCAGATGTGACAATTGAGCGGCTGTGAAGGTACCAACTTCTAATTGTTAATTGAGTCAGAGCATTGGCAATTGGACCTCATTCGAGTCATAAGCAATGATCCATCCTCTACTAATGAGCAGGTTTGAAGTCCACAAATTGCTGCCTTGTTCTCTATTAAACTTAATAAGCACAAAATGCTTTCTGAACACACGCTGCACAGTGCAAACGACATTTCTCATATTCCTACTCCCTACCAAGATAAAAAAGAAAAAAAGAAATCCATCCAGCCTATCATTATGCTCATGAAGAAGGCACACCAACAAGATTTTGGCAAGAATGTGTGTATTTACAGCTGCAAAAAGAAATCTAAATACAGTGCAGCAAAGAGAAAATTGTGCCTAAAAAAAAAAAACTTAAAAAAAAAAACCCTCAGGACTCGGGAGTAACAACACAAACGCTGTGAACTGAAGGCTGGACATGTGACAGTGAGGGCAAAGAGGAGTGAAGGAATCCGTCCAGCCCCCTGACCAGGAAATGCCAAGTAAGACATGCTCGAATACTTCCTCTGTGGTCTCTTATTTCAGCAGTGGGTGGAAAGTGAAGCCGGGGTCTGTGAGGGGAGAGAGCAGCAGCATCTGGAAGGGCCCAAAGAGGAACCAAATGTAAACATGTGTACGCTGCACGGTGGAGTCTGGGGCTAAAAGGGTGTAGGTTCTCTCTCAGGTGGAGGAGATATTAGACTGTTGGATTTTCATAGTTTCTGCCTCAATTTATGTTATTAATGGCTTCATCCCAGAGAAATTTACATTTAGATTAAGTAATTAAGACCTGACAACGATGATGTATCAGCTCCTTTATTGTTAAAAATTCATTATTTGTGTCAGGAACGCTCATTTAGAGCTGAAACAATACAGATTAACATTAAATTAACAGAGAATGTTTCATTAATGCTCATTTATCAAGGAAGAGGTCCAAATATTGTCTGGTTCCAGCCACTGAAATGTGAGGATTTGCTGCCTTTATCTGTTTAATATCACGATCAATTGAATATCCTTGGCTTTTAGACAAAAGCATTCTGAGGACATCACTTTGAGCGTCAGAATACGTTTACTGTTCAGCTAATCGAATCAGTGCACGAGAAGATATATTGAAAAAAGCCCCTCAAGCCTATCACTGGAGATCTCCCATGATTTCACCCATTTGTCACAGTTTCTCCTTTTCTTTCACCTCAGACCCCCTTTGCCAGACATATTTTTTATTAGAAGTGGATGTATTAGCAAGAGAGCTTGAGCATAACAACAGTTTTCGCGCTTCCAGAATGAACAAGTGCAGAGACAAAGTCGGCCTGCATCGCCACTCGCTCTTTCACCGCGGGCTTGTTAGCATGCCGACGTCAACATCTAGCTCAAAGCGCCTCTCAGAGCCGACAGCGTGGCTTCACTCTCTTGTTATAGAGCTTCTCATTTGGATAGAGACAGCTGGTCAGTAGGAGGCACCTGAACCTAAACAATTACTGTAAAACAGTTCAACTGGAGACATGTTACCTCGACTCCAGAGGAAATTGCACCCTTGAAGTGGCTCGAATCTCCTCTCGCAGTCACAGCCTGCCTTTTGTTTTGGATCTTCTCATCACAATGAACTCAGCGTGTTCTCTGTGCCAAGTGCCAAATTTGGTCACATTTATAGTTCTTCAGATGTCACACTGTGATACTTTAAAACAGAGAAATTAGCTTTTCTAAACCATGAGCAGTTGTGATCATATCGGTTATCTCGGTCGGTCCACGTGGTGTGACTGGAGTAATTGCGAGAACTGAAAAGCTTAGCGCAGGCCACAAATTATATCGAGTGCGAGGCTCGGCCAGCTTCCTGCCTCTGCACTTACAAGCGCCCTGAAGTCGAGGCAACGAGGCATTCAGCGGTGTCACACCTTAAAAGAAAAGGCAAATACAACTAAACCTTGAGCTCACCAGTGCACTAAATTCCACACGTCGGTAAGAGCAACTTTGAAGGTGGATATTTACTGTATGTAATTTCAGGGAGCACTCTTTCGGCTCTCCAGACTAGCAGTTGGGAGTCTGTCAGCTGCTTAGTGCAGCGCAAGCACGCAGGCAGGGAACAAATGGGCTGAATTATAAATAGACTGATACTTGATTTCTGGGGCTGATGCTAATACCAAGATCGGGAAGTAAAAAAACAAACTCCGATTTCAATCTGTTGGCCTAGATACACACATTTTTTGCAATGATCCCTCAAATTTGTTTATCAAACTCTTGTAAGAGGGACATGAATTGTTTGTATTATGACATCCATGCACTGAAACAGTAAACTTTACTAGGAATTACGGGGAAAGCATCTTTTCCTGGATTATAATTTCGGTAAAAAAAGTTGTAAGTATTTCTGTGATAATTGGCCAATAATATGTACCGAGCAATATTGGTCCGGCTGATTATTACATTTATTATTTCAGATTAAGACATGAGCAGGTATTCATTTCAAACTGCACGCTGCCCCAGAAATCCCCATCAATAATGTAGGGCAGCCGGTGGAGCCTGAGAGGCCAGATTCAGGGCAAATAACCTGCTTGTTGCTTTAATGTGCACGGTATCGATTGAGGGCATCTCAAATAAACACTGTTATGAACTCTGATCTACACTTTGATGGCTGTAAAATAAAAAAAAGATGTTCAGAGAGACTTGAGAAAGAAAATGAATGTGAAACTTCACAATGGGATAAGTGAGAGAGCACATCTACTGAGGAAGGGCCCGGTAGAAATGACATCCTTGCTCTCAGAGATGACAGGTTCTTAGAACACAATACACATGAATAGGAAGGTGGCAGACAGACAGTGTCAGGCTACACCACTGTTATTAAACCACTGGGACACACATCAAACCTGACAGTCCTCTGGAGGTAAGAGGCATCTCTTAACACATACGACTAAAAAACACAATCTAAAAAACGGAATAGAGAGCTGCCCGCGGGCGACGGATGCTCCTGCTCCAACGTGCAAAGAAAAAATCAAAGTCTGGCTGTCACTCCGGGAGCGTAACCTGTAATTTGCGGCAGATTGATTAGAAACATGCAGTTTTTCGCCCGCAGGCACGCTCTTTTGTTGATCCTCAAATGAGTGACAGAGACGGAGAGAGCAAAAAAAAAAAGAAAAAAAAAGGTAATCCGCCGTCTAGCACTGAGATCAGAGTGTGCACAGTTACTCTCGCGGGGTCATTTGGTTTACTGTGGGAAATTTACTCACAAAATAACAAATCAAGGCAGAAGTTGACGCTTCAGACTTCATATTCATAAGATAACGACAGAGACGGACATGTCAGTGATTCTGCCTCTGAGGTTAAACCAGGATAAGTCAATAAGTCGGTGAGCGAGTCGTGGCTGAGCGGCGCTGGTCTCAGCAGAGTCTCTTTTTCTTTTCAAATCAGCTTTCACATCTCACCCTGCGAGGCCACAAAAGGCAAGCGAGGCCGGTGATCAAGAGAAAACCGGGCGCATAATCACGGCACTCATCTGCATAGGACTGACATCCGAGACGAGAGAAATTACACTCATTTAGCCATTAAGAGGAGCACTCCATTTAAGTGGAAGATTAGCTGCAATCAGCCGCTAATTGGTTTTCCTAACATACTTAGCGTGAATAGCAGTAAGTGTGGTTGTAGAAGAAGTGGTAATAGTGATAGTGGTGACTCAAGTGAGCAGTGGTGATAGTGGTGTTGGGTAGTAGTAACAGCGGTGGTGGTCGTAAGTTGTTGTAGTAGCGGAAAGAGAAGAAGAATCATGGAAATGATTTCTTGAGAACTGTTCTATTCTGTTACATCTTGACGCGATTTGTGATATCGTTGCGATAACAAATCATGTGTGGTGTGTGTGTGTGTGTGTGTGTGTGTGTGTGTGTGTGTGTGTGTGTGGTGTGTGTGGTGTGTGTGTGTGTGTGTGTGTGTGTGTGTGTGTGTGTGTGTGTGTGTGTGTGTGCGCTTTTGAATGTTGCACATGTTTAGACAGCTACATGCCGTAGCTGCCGCAAATAGGCTGCAGATTAGAGCAAATAAATCACATCACTGGCACGGGGGACGTCGGGGCCTCTACTGATGGGGCTCTTAATTCAGAGCCGTTTCCTCGGTGCCAGCGGACTACTGGCACACCGGAGGGTTCTGGAATACTGCATCGGCCCCGGCACAGAACTCCTGCAAACTTTCATGAATAGAACAATTTACGCAAGCATTTTCTCCATCTTTTTCCATGGATGGAAAACTCCCCCCCCCCACAACCCCCAACCCCCCAAAAAACACCAAGCGACTGCCGACTGTTGCTAGGTGTCTCTCTCTCTTTTTAACCGATGGGGCACAGAAATAGCGCTCTTCCGACTGAGGTTATCCGGCACTCGTGTTTCCATCACACATGTAATTCAATCGCCCCCGTCATCTGCGCTAATTCCCAACACATGAGCCGCGCCGGTGTAATCATAGCCATCACTCGTCGCTCCACAACAATAGTTCACGCACGTCCGGAGCGCCCAGCTGTTGCCATCTCGCAAGAGCTGCAGCCGGTGTGGGGAGGTAACTCAGACGCTGGCACGCAGGCCAGTCACACAAGAATTGTATTAAAAAAAAATGAAACTGAAAGCGCAGGTCTGTTTCAGAACACCGCTTTGTCAGTCACGTTTCTTCACAGCCCCTCAGCCGACTCGTCAGTTAGTGCTGTGAAGCCAAATATATCCCAAAAAAGATATCAGATTGATTTGCAGCTTTACTGTATGCACGTCGCACCTGTCATGAGCTTGGAATGCCATTAATCATGATGGCAGTGGACAAGTTAATGTAATCTGTAGCCGGTGATGTCACGCCGCGCTGTAGGGGAGTCCCCCCCCGTGTGTGTTCGGCCTCGCTGCACTCCGATAGCGAAGCTTATCTCGAGAATTCAGTCAGCACTGAAGTGGCTGGAAGCTGCGACGACTGCTGGTGTGTTCTCAAGTCTTTCCAGGCCTGCTATAGGCCTAAAAAACAAAACAGATCTGCTCCAATACAGCATGTATCTGTTCTCCCTTATACCTAAAGTTGGAGATGGAGTGCTGGTTGCATTGTGAGGACGTACGATGCGGTGCATCTCAGCGATACGGCCCACATGCGGGGACCAAAGTGCCTGATTCATGTTTTTATCCCCTTCAGACGGGGTCCTTTCATCAGACATGATCTCGTCCGTGTCCCTCCACATCAAGTAGACACTTTAGACTAAATAATTTCCCTGCGAGCTGTCGGCTCACCTTCAAACGCTCCCCGAAACCCACCCTGCGTGCACGGACAGGTCTATGTTTGTGTTGGTTTTGATGCAAGGAAATGCATGGACAGTAGTCCCTAGAGCCTTCTACGGGGTGTGCGTGTGCCGATCAGCAGAAAACATGCATTAAGTGGTATCTATTCAGGCGGATTGGGTTTGATTTCACTTGCCACCGCCACCGCAGTTCCATACGGATAAACTGCAACGTCGTTTGACATTTGAAACAGTCAGCAGCAGCAGCAGCATGTCTCTGCTGAAGGAATTTCACAGAATCTGCATAATACACAATCACCAAGTTTACAGGGAAACCATTTTCTACTAAAGGTAAAAAGTAATGTGTCAAATGTCAGACTACTTATCTGCCAAGACAGACAAAAGGATCTCAAACTTGGGTCATATCTACAGGCGTAGGCTTCATTTCAATGTCTAGACCTCTGATAAACCAAAATTGGCAGTGAAGGACCAGGTTTCAGCTCTCTCTGGGTTTAACAGCAGTTGCTTCTACCATTCACGGATGCGACGCAGCCCGATATGTTGAGTTTTATGTTAACATGAACATGTACACATGACAATCTTTCCCATACATCTACCATACATCCAACAAGAAGGCATCTAATGCCATTTCAAGACGACCAAATAAAGTCGCCTTTTCTAGTGTTTCTGTCAGTGTTTCTATGTCGTCATTTGAGAAAAAAAAAATCAAATTTTCGATGTTGACGCGAACACTATTTACAGGTCGGAAACTGGTAATTACATTGACTCTGACACGCCATAAAAGCGATGTCAGAGCCTCACGGGAGCCGTAGTTGTTGAATCATAACAAAATTACAGGTCTTATCGTGCAAGCTAGGCTAATTATGAATGACAAGGTGCTGAGTGTTTACCGTCCACACCAGATGTATCGCATCTAAGCTTCTCATGATCAGTGTGAGAGATGTCATCTGCAAGGATTCATGCTGAACACTGAAAGCTATAGCGGCGCAAAAAGCCGGTAGAATAAAAGAGAAGAAGACGGCAGAACAAAAGGACAGAAGAACAGGCGATAGGACAACAGAAGCCGGAAGAACGGAAGACAGCAAACAACCAGGCGCTGGAGAAGACAACCGACAATAGCAGAGCGGAAGCTAGAAATCAGAAAGGAGCACAATAGGAGCTAGCAAAAGACATCTGCTAGATGTATGCTCTCTGCAGCTCCTCATAACTTTACTGCTTTCTATATCAGGGTTTGTTTAAAATCGAATAACACCGTGATAAAGACTGCCATCGTCCGCGTGCCCGGGGCCCGTAACAAACAATGCCTTTCATGCCCAGCATGTAGCATTGTGCTGCATAGTGCCGCTGTGTCACTGTTGGCCCTGGGTCACCGTTGGGGCACACACAAGTCGCCTTTCAGGAAATTACTTTGTGATTAGAGAACACAGCGCGGCATTGTCCAGCACGCTCGCATCAAGAGAGGAGAAAATAACCCCCGCGACATCTTCGCCGCGGTTTTGTCGGATTGATACAGAAAAAACTATGAGATGGTGACACGCGGACTGTTTGTGTCGCGCTGATGCCACGCGGAAAGCCGGTCTTTCCTAACAAACAAATTCGAGAAAGCGGGGAGATTTAATCGCAGGCTTGTGAAAATTCTAGAGGAGTCAAGATTGTGATCATTTAAAATGTGACTCAAAAGAGGGTGTGTGTTTGTTTTTTGCTCACTTGGAGGACATCAAAAGCTCCCAGCTCAGAAGGCCATCTTCCGACTAAGAACAGCTCGGGAGTAGCTTTGCACTGGTCAGCCTGCTAATTAACCCCACTTTGCTTGACCGCAAACACCCATTAGTGGCTCTGCTCACCTCCGGTCACTCTGTCGCACGACAATGCAGTTGATGACACCAGATGACTGGTGTCAGAGCAGAGAGACGAATGGATCGGTGGTAATAGAGGAGACACACAGGTTTGCTGTGATTGCGGCCCTTGAGATTCCTCTTCAGATTCAAAGACAACTCAGTTAGAGTCGATGGCTGTTCAATGTTTGTAGTTTGCTTGGATTTGGCTCTTCAGGCGACAGGTGTTTATAGCAAGCGGACAATCAGACTGTCTGTCCCACGTCTGAGTCATTTAGTACCGTCATAGAACATTGCCAATAATGTCCTGAGGCGTGCTGTGCGGCAGGTAGCATAGCAAATATGTTGCACAGCAGTAACACCCGCACATGTATTGATGAACTGGATCCAATGATTGATCGCAGAGCATTTCTTTTTCTTTTGTGATTCTGTTTTGCTTGTAGCGGCAATGAATGACCCGCAGGCAACCTGGAATCCTTCCCAATTTATTCTATCTGTGAACCATTCCGGCACCTGCAGGCGTACAAAGTGAAAAACATGCAAAACGGCCCCAAAACTCTGTTGGAGTCTCCTCACGACCTTCACAACGTTTTTTTCTTTCTTCTGTTTAACCAGAGACAGCACCGCTGTGTCTATCTGTCTGCTCATATGTTCCAATCACTCATATTTTGGCAAAATAAACGGCGACACAGGGTTTCCATTTTGGATCCGAATCCAGGTCGGCAAAACCCCGCTGAATGCTAAACACAACAACATTGTCTCTTCACAGCTGGTTCCTGATGCACCAAATGCCGCTAAATTTGGTAATTAGCTGTTGAAGATAGCGGTGCATCTGGCAGCTAAGGAGCCTAATTGTTTTCGTAAGTGCTGGTGTGGACAAAAAAGCAGAGTCAAAGAAAGAAAATTAGCATTGGAATTGCTGTGGTGCGTATGCCAGGTGGGCAGGAGACGGGCCTCACTATAAACTTGGATTCCCCCCCCGATGGGTTTGTTTGTTCAGGATGTAGCGGTGCACGCTTCTTCACAAGCTTCACAACCTTCTCTGAGGACACGTTGTTTTCCAATAATTTGTGCATTTTACCTCATTTAAGTGCATGGAAAGTGATATTCTGCCTTGTAAAACAGTTTTTATGAAAAGTTTCCTGCTGAGAAGCCTCAAGGCAGTCAGGCGATAAGGTATGAAGACTGGACCGAGACGACGCCGAGTCGTGTTCGCTTTATGGATCTTGCGCGTGATGTCCTTTAAGGCAACAGGAGTTTCTGTCTAATGTGTTTTCAAGACGTTTTTGGACTGTTGTTTTTAGGTATTCAAATGTATATGTAGTTTTCAGTTGCAGTTTGGTTGGGTTTAGGCACCACTTTGGCTCAGGTTGGGAAAAGATCATGGTTTGGATCATAGATCGGATCAAAGAAAATAAGTCAACACATACACTTTTGATTTCACATGGGACGCGGACAGCAGTGATCACGAAAAATAAAACTCATCTCTGGAGTTAGAAGTAATGAGACACCCGATGTGAGTTGACGAGAACGCAAAATCAGGCACAACACGCTAGAGGTGATGCACCCCCAGGTGACATACCGAGTTTTTAGGGAACTCAAAATGATGTACGCCGAAAGAAGTGTTGTGTGTTTTTTTTGTTGTGCTGGATTCAAATGTATCATCCCGACTCTGTTGCTCCATCTCTGTCTCTATTCTCATGCACAACCATTTGACCTTGGTCAGACCCGCTCGATTCTCGTCCTGCCATCGGTGGCCTGAAAAAACCCCCCTGATCAACGGAACAGCAGCATCGTGACACTCGAACTGCTGCATGTGCCTGCTAGGGATGAGAGGAACACTTTGGCAAGAAATATGAAGGCTTGGAAGATACAGAGCATACGGATGAAAAGTGTAGAAATCACGATGCAGGAGTGGCTTGAGAAGTCTCTACGGAAGCTTTAATACTTTTGTAAATCTACGATTTTAAAGCCACCTCTCAGGTCTACACATGGGTGAACGATTTAGCTGATTTAGGATGAAATATTGTTTTATCTATGTCTTATGTAAGAGTTTGATGCACGTGCAAGTTCAGGTGAGAAAAATGTGTGAAATGGCCATCGTGAAGGAAAAAGAAATACATGCCAAACCCGTGAGCCTCCAAAGTCTTTTCCCTCTGCTAAATCTCCCTCCATCGCACTAATATTCCAAGCATGCGTTGGCGACTTACCAGTCCGTCACAGTTGCTGATAGCCACGGAGGCCTCCGGCATGTCACTCACATCTCCAGTGAAAACACAGTCCCCGTGGATACGCTCCTTGGCCTTTTCCACAAAGTCCTCCTGCCACTCCACAAAAGCCCCCGGGGCCACCAGCCTCCTGTTGGCCCTCAGGCGGAGGTGCAGCTCTTTCCCAAACACGGTGACATTGAAAAACAAGTGCTGAGCCGAGGCAGGGGTGACCGAGGGCATCTCGGGGGCACCGCGGGCCACCCTTCTTCTGCTGCCAAAGGTTGAGGAGGCATCAGCAGCGGCGGCGTCGGCTCCAGCAGCTCCAGCACCAGCAGCAGCACCACCTTTACTTCCACTTCCAGCAGAGACCACGTGAGAAATGTACCGGCCATGGGAGTCTGTGCTGAATGGCACGATAAGACCATATTCACTTAACTTTCCAGAGAGTTTTTCTGATGGGACAGATAGTGTCAAGTGAGAATCACATTCACAGAGCTGTGGCAAGTTCCATTGGAGAAAGATTACGAAGGGAAGTGAGCTGAACTATTGAAAAGGACAGAACTTCACTTTATTTCATGCATGTCATCATATAAAGCACATAGAGATGCCTCAGGATGTCTTTACAGCATTTATTGGTAAAGATAGTGTGGACATCCAGCAGCTCAAACAAACTGTATTGACTTTTATCCTGGCTGTCAGACTCATTATTGATTATTTCAGGTCAACACACTGACATTATGTTGACTTATCAATAAATAAAAAATAAAACAGGCTATAATTTGTTTGTTTTTTTTAAATCATCATTTCTTTCCCACATTCGGGCTTTTTAAAGGTGCATTTTTCTTTACACGTTGCAAAAGCAAAGAAAGAAGAAAGAAAAAAGAGGGGAGGAAAATAAATGGATAACTCACCATGTGTTTCTGCAGCGAGAATATGATCCAAAAATACTTGACTGAGTGAAAAGCACATCAATAAATACATACAATCCATAGCGAGGGCTTTTTTTTTTTTCTTT
>CAEMYA010000238.1:2119480-2138801 GCA_903131615.1 Diplodus sargus | reverse complement strand
AAAACGGCAGACGGCGACTTAAAGATTGAATACCCCCATTAGAGGTGCCACAGCTTGGCCAGTTTACTCTGCGGGAGACGCTTCGAGGTCCCGTCGAGTAACCAAAGTCTGATCTTTTCATTCCACTCAATCTGTGCGTGTTGATTTTCATATCACGAGATGTCTTAAAAGAAAAGGGATTTCTGCTCATGTTGGGCAGCTTAAACCCTCAGTTTGGAACATATAACACAGCAGGGGTGACAAGCCCACAAGCTGTTTGCAAGTTTCTGAGACACTGCAGGAGAAAAACTCAATCGAGTCGCATGTGGCATGTGGCCCGAAAAACATTTCTCCTCTCCTCTCCTCTCCTCTCCTCTCCTCTCCTCAAGACGTCTGCAAATACCGAGTGGAATAAGAAAAAGGGAACCGACTGCGGATGCATACTTCAAATTATACAAAAAGAATGAAAGAATGCGAGCGCGGTTATGTTCTCGAAGGCTGTGAGGTAATCCTTGTATGAGGTGCCGCTTAAAAATGCCCCGTCAGGTTGAGTGCTGAGGAGGACACAATGGAACAACGAGCAGGAATAATAGTATCAAGATATCCCTTTCACTTGCAATGATTATAGCTTTGCTGGCCAGCTTTGTGAGGAAATAAACACAAGGCACCGCAGAGTGTGGTCTAGATTACCTACTTGCTGACCGGGCAAAAATCAAATCTCACGAAAGATATCATGTTAAACGCTAAAACTTGTTGCTCGAGCGAACCGCGACCGCGCAGCTTCCCCATCTCTCAATCGCGCTTTTTATGGCGAGCACAAGCGCCTGATGGATCTTTCAGTACGTTCATGTTTGTGTCTGATGCGTTCCTGGACGCCGGCCAGGCTGACTTGAGGAGTGTGTGAGCTCGTTGGTGGGAACAAATGAGTGGGTGCAGCTGAGCCGTTAGTCAGCGGACGGGACTCCCAGGAGAAGCTGTGGGTTAGAGCCGTTAACCAGGACACTTAACCTGACTCATGTTCTCCACAGAACAGCTGTCTAAACAGGCGATGAGCAGAAAATCTGAGTTGTGTTCGAAACAATCTCGAGGGTTTCAAAGACCTCCTGAAAGGAGGATGGTGGGCGACTGCGTGCGGTCAACGCTCACACCAAACATCTATCTTGTTGTGTATCAGATCCTCGGAAAAGTCTGCGCCTTCGCAACAGACGCCAGCTGCAGTCAGGTTGGATTTATTAGCAGTCACAGTCGAACGGGTTTTAATGCTGACGCAGAAGGGGCATCAAAAACTTCCAAAGAAACCACTCCTGCAAGAAAATCCACTTCTTGTGAGTCCATCCATGTAGTCAGTACACTCCCATCACACAGATTCAGACGCAGCAATAACAGTTTTGACGAAATGACTTCTTTGCATTGTGTCGCAGAGATATCCACCGAAGTTAGCATGTTAACCAGCTAGCCCGATCCGGTCCAGTTCATGAGCTCATGTGCTCGTGCTGTAAACACAAACACTCCCCTGGGGGCTCCGAGCTCACAGTCCGGACCGATAGATGCACGGCTAACCGAGCTAACTAGTTGTTGGCAGGTATGGTTTGCTACAGTTAGCAGCTACTCTGGTGACACGCGGCCCTTGGTTTGTTTTCTGGTATTGACTTCGACAGGAATTCAAAAAGGAATGTAAAACAAGCCATTTAAATGTATTTTCACTTTTATAAATGTGTATAATGGATATATGGTTGTCATGGCTCTACAGGGTGCTGCTGCTGGGGAAAGACCAGCTAAAGACCACAGCATGAGATGTACAAAAGCATCAAAAAGAAAAATGTAATAAAATGATCAAAACTGATCTGATCTTTGGTGGTAGATCGCTGCATCTTGCCCCACTGTGTTTGTATAATGTGCCCTTGAAGTTGTTTGTGTGTTGGTGACGGGCTTTCCGGGTGACCGCGTGCAAAGCGGGTCTTTCATGCCGCATTGAACAGATCTCAAAAAACGCCAATACTCATTAGGCGCCTGGAGCGCCTGGAGAGAAGCGAGGCAGCGGGGAGGAGGCGCTGGTCTTTCCCACAGTCGGCTATCTCAAAGGGTGCACATACCGGGCCCGTGCGGGGGGACAGGGAGGCCTCTGTGCCACACATCAAAACAGCTGGAGTGACTGATAGGGTACCTCTCCGCCAGGCATCCGTGGTATGCACTGTACACAAGTCCTGCCATTGTGTAAAGGGCCGTGTTTTGGATTAGCAAACATGGATTTCAATTCCAATAACTCCTCTGATGTTTCTGCTCTGATCTCGCTATCCGACCACATAGCAACACGGGGTAATGAGGCTAGGGACAATATTTATCCAATGTGCACACAATGTGGCAGTAACGTGGCATTTATTCCCTGAACTACGACATAAGCGCTGCTTTTAACGCGTCCCCGCTGCCTCCTTTATCGCCACGCGCTAGTTCGCCTCTTTGATCCTGCAGTGAAACGAGAGTAATAATCCAACTGAACAGAAGCATCAAGAGCAAACAAACCAGAGGCCAACTATCAGCTGGACAAGCCTGCTGCTCTGCACGCCTGGGAACAGCTTGCTCCTGCTTTCAGTCGCTGTAGAATATCAAATTAATCGATACACACACACACATACACGCAGGACTGTACCGCTCAGATCTGGCAGGTTGTGTAACCACAGCTTCAAATACACGACCAGGGACGGCGATGACCCCCGACTGCCGCCTCCGGCGTTGCGGTTTGTCATTAACGATACTGCCACGGTCACTGCTGATAGGCTAACGATCGTGCCTCTGGGGTGGTCGGTCGGGTCAGACTGGTCGGGCTGCTGCCAGATTCCAATGCAAGTGGGCCACTAAACTCATCACAATACTGATGGTGGAGGGTGGGGGGGGGGGGGATGTATTATATGTCACCAAGACCCTATCTGTGTTTGACTATAATTAGATTTTATACTTATTTATACACAAATCTTATCTTATATGTTATTTGGGAACACAGTCAAATGAGTATGAACTCAAGTTGAACTATGAATATTGCACATCTGAAAGCTTTGCACTATTTTTCGAGGAACATTTTGAGTGCCGACTTTGTCGTCAGACTGCTGTAAGTGGATGTGGAAATGGGTTTTCGTGTTACTATCCCCAACAACGGCAGCAGCAGCAGAGGGACGACTGTGCGTTATACAATGGGAGAGGATGATGATGTTTTGCTACTAAAGCCTCCTCAGCTCAACCTTGGTCTTTTTTCACCATCATGCAACACGTATTGTTTATCATCACCCTTCTTATGTTTTACATTCAGCTACATCAAGAAAACAACAGCTGCACAAGGTGATTTTGTAGGCAGCAACATGAAGAGATCAGTGGACTCTTACAGGGGAATACATTATTGAAGAATAGACATAAATTAGGATTTTTAGACCTCTTCAAAAGGTAGGGAGTCGCCGCAAATCTGAATTAATTATTCACTGGTTGTTATGGTTTCAGTTAAATGACCTGAATTGCACATCTTACCACATGCAGCAGCAGTGACCAAGTTAAAACATTTATATTGTTAGGCCTTCTCTTAACGAGCTTAAACAAGTTGCCACTGGGTCTTAATTTGGGGTGGTAATACATTATCAGACTCAGTAACAATGATTACGCTACTGCAAATCCTTGTAGAAACACGTTTTATTACGGCTTAAACTGACATATTACTGTTACGCCTCACTTTTGTCGCGCGTTGACAATTGGTGGATTAATCCTCGCAGCTCTCCAATGAGATTAGTTTGAAAATTGAACACTGAAGGCAAACAACAAAGACAACGCTCACAGAATCCACGAGGACAGAAAACATTTGGATGTTTGAATGTATTCGTGCGTTCTGTCACAGCTGTGGCTGACATCTCTGTCGTCCCTCCCGTCAGCCCTTCACGCGCTTAAAACATCAATCGGAACGACGATCTCTAAAAAAAATAACGCCTAATCCAGACCGCAGTGCGAGACAGAGCGGTTGCCTCAGCGGCCGTGCGTTCAAAAAATCTTTTGTGCTCACTTTGCAGACATTTCAGACACATCAGGCTGTGTGTGTGAAAATTGTTAATGGATGACTTCTTTTGACACTTCAGCAGTGTGCGCGCACTTCCATTATGTTCATCCCGACGCGACCATGTGCGGTTTTATGCTCGGAGAACGTTTCTGGCTTTGTCATTCGCGCCACATAGCCATGACATCGTAGGTCTGAATCAAAGCCAGGGACCCGTCACCTCACCTCTCTATCCAACACACACACAATACGGTCACACGTGCTGTAAATGTTTGCAAAAACAGAAATGGAAGCAGGAGAGAGAAAAAAAAAGGAAGTTCAGTCTGTTAGCTACAGCCGGCGTCCATCTCCGACCAGAAGTGAGACAGCAAGGTGACTTTGATGAGTTCTTCACGGGAGTTTCAGCCAGCAGTGACGAACACTGCACTCTGTGGCTGATGATGGAGATCATCTGATCATCATGAGCATATGGACATTTTGATTGGCTGACAGGCAATTTTTCTTTTTCTTTTTTTTTTTAAATAGACAAATAGAATAAATACATCGAAATATGATGATAAGGTGACACGAATGCACGAGTGGTGACTGGATGGAGAGTTCTACTGCAGAGACGTGATCAGTGTTTGTTCTGGGTTTTTGATTTCCAGTTCATGACGGTAGAAGAACGGGATAGAATAGAAAGAACAGCCTGCGTGAAAGCGGCACAAAATTGTTGAACAAAAAATATCTTCTGAACACATTTAAATCAAACTACTTCTTCGAGGCAAAGTGTCTGTGAGAACACTCAACTGTTTAGTTTGTGCACAGCTTGTATTCACACCGGGAGACTCTGTTAATACTGAACCTGCAAAGGGATGCACTGATGTCTCGGGGCAAACATCGGTATCGGATGATATTACATATGTACACGCTCTGTCCAACGCTGTCTTCCCGGAGACCACGGCCATCACGCTCTCCACAACTGTGGCAACTTGCTGTGTGGTTTGTTCTCCAACAGAAGTGAAGGCAAATGTCAGCCGTGCAGGAGTATTACACTGTGATGAAGACAACGAGCCGCAGTTTGCAAGATACTGCAGCAGTATTTGCTCGCCTGGCCCCCTCAGTCAGAGCGTTGAGACGTCTGGTGGGTTGAGGCCGACAGAACAAATACCACTTCATTAGACGCTGTAATTGGCAACGCGACCTTGCTGTATGCCAGATATAAGGAGCGCTACTTTAAAAGGGATTTTTACCAACGGCGAAGGCAGCACTTCGCGCACAGCTGATAGCAACTGTAAGAAAGAAAGCTGATCACACTGCACGACACGTTTGAGGAGGTTCTGGAGGGAAACGAAGAAGAAAGATGTACAAGGGCATCACGGCAGCCTTGATGCTTTCTTTTATATTTCAAAATCTCTCCACATTGAATAAGTAGTTGCACAGAATCGTTTTTTTCAAGCTGTTCCTTTTCAAAAAACAATCTTTTTCATGGGAGAGAAGGTTATATTACTGTTTTTTTGTTTTTTTTGTATATAAATTTGAATGGCTGAATGACTTTCAAACAGTTCGGTTATTCTTTTGACACAAGGTAAGAGCTGAGTATTTACAATTTCTGATTAAAGGTATGTGGCTGGCTTCATAACAACTTGCACTATGTGACCTTTCTCCAAAAAAAAAACAGTTTTAGTTGCTATGAACGAAAAGAAAGACAGAAAAGGAACAAAGAGCCACCAAGATGATAAAGCACCGAGATATCCAGTGGCGACAAGTGTATTCTGCAGCCTACTTCACTGCCGAGCGTTCCTGCTCCCCGTGTGCATGCCGGTATTTTCTCATGGCATAACTGGGCCATTAGAGTCACTCTGATGCACCACATATATTTGCTATTCATAACAGGAAGAATATGACCTGATTGACCGCGTTTATTTCTGTGACAATTGTTTGCACAGCTATTGTCCGCGTCTATTTTGGAATGCCGCGTTTTTTTCCTTTGAGTTTATCCCACCTACAATAAGGACAAAGAAGGAAGAGATTTCAATTCGGTGATTTTCAAACATTCCAGGCTCTCCGGGGCCGGGGTTTTTTCTCCAGGACGCCCGCTCGCGAAATAAGACTCCAAAATTGCGACCAAAGCTTGTTTGTTTTGCCTTTTAGCGTAAAGTTCTAGATACTCCTCGATCCCGCCCCGAAGAAAAAAAACAAAACCTTCAGATGTTGCTTGAAGAGGTTTTTACAGGTCTGGTTTAAGAGGTTTTGCTCAGCGCTAAAGTTGGGATAACACCTTTTAATTAAAAACAAATGCACTGAATGTAAATTAAACCATATAAATGCAGGTTCTTCATTTGTTTACTTTAAAAAAAACTCTAAATGCGGTTTGTCAACCTGCCAAACTGCTTATTATTTACCGCCATGTGAGTTTAACCTATTGCAACACACATTTTAATTGCAGTGTGTGTGTGTGTGTGTGTGTGTGTGTGTGTGTGTGTGTGTGTGTGTGTGTGTGTCGGGTACCACTCACAGACTACTCATTTGTTTGGAATGCACATAAATTCTCGACTTTTACTGTAGGGGCACAGCTGGCCAAACGATTAATGTACCAACAAAAACAAAGAGCCGAGACGTTATGAAGTTCCGCGTGTGAGGAACCAGGCCACAATAGAACCAGAACCAGCTTGTAAATTCCTGCCGGGAAAACCCAGATGAAGCTCCGGTAACCAGTTCACAATGTGCACAAATTGAAAAAAAAAAAACACGTGCAGCATCGTAGGTGATTACGGATTTGTTCCCCATACCGCCATTTTAATGACAAGTGCACATTGTTCTTCTTGCCCTTCTCTAGTGCCTGATGATGGCAGGGCCCGACTCATTCAAAAGTCGGGTTATTATTTTATGTTTTCTGATTGATTGAGTACTCGCAGCAGTTTATTTTCACAACTGCTCTCTGGAGTTTGAGAAGAACGAACTCGAAAGATGGAACAATCACCGATTCTTAGAGACTTTGGCACAAACATGCTGCACTAATAAACGGGCTGATTCGATTGAAAATGAATAACAATTTCAACCACGATTATTTTAAACAAGTGTTACATTTTTATATTCCTGAGGGGCCCCTTTTTCCGTCCTCTGTGTTTGCTAAATGCGCACAAGGCCAAACAAATTTACTGCGTGCAAAACATCTGTCGCTTTTTAATAGGTCAACGGACTAATTTGCGTGGTATTCATGGGTCTGTAGACTGCGGGCAGAGGGGCTGTTGGAAAGTTGCAGGTACTCAGCACAGACCCAACCTGCAGAGGGTTTAGTTTCCACAGCCTGTGTGACATTTTTTCCAAGAGCGAATTCAGTGCCAACGGTATTAGAATAACCAAGGATGTTTTCACCTGTGTTGGTTGGTTGGTTTGTCAGCAGAATTACATAAAAACAACTGAACAGATTTCCGTGCTTTTCCCCATTTTTTGTCAATATCTCAAGGAATAATGCATTAATCTTGATAAAAAAAGAAATCAGGTGTATTAAGGTGGCTTGTATCTATGAGTGAGAACAATTTACTGCAGATCCTGGATCTGGCGGGCTTTCACATTGTGGTTGAGCAGTTCTGTGTGGTTTTTAATTGAGAGAGATTCGGAGCTATCGAGTTTGATATTGGATCAGGCTTGACTGAATTAAAGGTGTGTTCCACCACGTGCCATCCTAGTTTCTTCATGTGGTTGAGTACAGCCTAGTTATCAATCAATTTCTTTCTGCACTGTCACAAGGAAGGAATTCATATGTGTTACACAGATATCAGAGTGAGGCGGATGTGTGGCGGAGATCCCGTACCTGTTCCATCCACAGAGTGAAGGAGCGCTGCGAGGAGTTCTTCTTCTCTAAGTGCAGGTATGTGTTGAAGAGGATGAGGTACATGTAGCGCTCCAGGTACTGCAGGCTCCTCAGCAGCAGCTGCTGGGACTCCCCCTCCGTCTTGCCACTTTTGATCTGTGAAAGGAGGAGCGGGAAGCTTTATTGGTACGTCGAGTGAACACAACAAAGCAGCGACAACCGCTGAGGTCAGCAGCTAATAGATTGTCAAGCAACAAAAACAGAGGCAATTTGTCTGTCTTGTACCGTAACCATTTTAAATGAGAGAGCAGACATTCACAAAAGACAATCAAGAGGGGCATTCAATGTAAGTGTAGTGCTTTCCAGGAAAATCACACAAATGTTATTCTATTGTCCAAATCTGAAAACGAAATCTATTGTTCAATGACGCCAAATCTCACTGCTGATAAAATAGCATGCAAACTAGTCCAAACAACAACAACAACAACACATCATGGCAATAAACAGCAAATTCACACAGAAAAGAGAAATAAAACCCAACAACATTTATGTCGAGCGTACGCCGTCAGTGGTCGAGGACATGTGTGGCGAGCTGGACGATCAATGAGATTAGGCATGTGTTGCGCTTATATAACATCCTCATTCCGCTGTGTTTCTCCTATATCCCCCCCTCGGAACCTCCCACCCGCTGCCTGCATGGAAATTATTTCCGCTTAACGCCAACATAATATTGTTTATCTTGGTCTCCCTCAGGCCCACCAGCTCAACCAACAGAGGTTCCGCGCCCCCTAAAGTGTGGGCATTTACATTTGCATTTGAATGAAACCTTCATGGTTAGACATTTCAAGTAGAAAAAGGTAAGTAGAGAAAGACTCAAAAGGTCAAACACGTCACATTCTCTCTGAATGTTTCACACAGTTTATTCAAAGGAGCGCCAAGCTGTCAGTATTCTTAATTTATTTTGAAAGTGGGGTAAGAGCTCATGTTTCAGCTTTAAGAAACACTGGAGATTCATTTACGATTAACCCCAACTTCACTTCTGGGAATTTTTCACACGAGAAATCAACTGTGTAGATGTCAAATATGGCAGTTTATACACAGATTACTGTATTCAACGTTCCTCTTTTGACTTCACATAACACCACTGACTAAAGGATGATCCTTAATGCAAATATAGTGGGTTTTTTGTTTTGTTTTTTTAAATGCTGCAAATGTAGAAATGCATGGGCTATTTCAAGTCTGGTTGAAGCCGACAGGCCGTTTCAGATTTGAGCAAACAGATCGTAGTTTCATTGTGGATTGCGATCGCCATCATCTAGACCAGTGGTCCTCAATAGGCGGCCCCCGGGCCTCCTATTTGTGGCCGCCGAACTGTTATTCCTTCACTATGTGTTTTGGTTGGGTCAGCACATGTATACCTTCATTTGTCTCCATGCCAACGATACACAGACAGCTGGGTCACTCACTGCTGCGAGCGCAATTTTTAACTTTCACTCTCGCTTTTTTCGAGCAGTTTGCATAATGACATTTTGCTGGCTGTAGGAGCCTTGATTGCATGAAAATGGTGTGTTCCAAGTCCACTGCTGAAAGAAAAGTGGACAGTGAAAATCGGCAATTCAAGAAGAATGGACTGAAAAACGTGCATTCATTCTCCCTCCAACCAGCACATTAAACGGCATTATGAGACGAAGCGTAGGAATTTTGAAGAGACATTTCCTCAAAATTCAGAGGTAAGAGCAACAAAAAAAAAAATGCACTGAAATCGTCATATCGAGCTGCAAGCAGGACAATTATCACATCTATGACACAACAACAAAAAGCAACAGAGTGCTCACTTAGAGTGGTGTGGAATTTGGATAAGCACAAGAAGCCATTCTCAGATGCAGAAATAATGAAAGAATGCATGACTGATGGGATGAACACAATGTTTGAAGGCAAACAAAAAGAGGAAATATTCAACTATGTATTTTAATTTATGTCAAAATGGAAATGACATTTTATTTTAGTTCGTATTTTTGTTGTTATTTTGAATGAAAAGGACATTTTGTTTTGAATATTACAGTATTATTGCATGTGGCCTGACCGACTTCAATACATGGACTTTTGAGTAATTGAAAAAAATCTTTGTGGCCCTTTAAGATTTGTATTTGAGCACCCCTGATCTAGACCGTGACATTATTTTCAGCCACCCTTTACTAAAAAGCGACATAAATAAGCAGAGATGGTTTATACCAAGTCGCCTCGTATGCCTGTACTTACCCCCGACACAGAAAACACAACCATCTGCCAGTTAAGTCTTGAAAGACCTCCTGGTACCTTGTGATTTACACAACGTGGGTGATCATAGTTACGTGCCAGCAACGACAAAGTGAAGTAAGAAACTTTCTCCGCGGGCAGACCATCCCTCTCGTATCGTATACTTTCATCTTCTCTCCCCTTTTTGTCTCGGAAGAAACCCCACGGGCAGAAAGCAGTTTCTGACATTTGGAAGGAGCTCAGCTAGTAAGCCGTGTACAAAAAAAATGTCCCCCACGCCTCACACCCTAGTATTTGCGAGGGTTGTTTACTCCCCTGTGCATCCAAATACCCTTAACTTCTACTGTTTTATCAATAAACACCATTGTTACATAGTGGTGGCACCATAATTACAAAATGATTTGAATCTTCACAGTAAAACCCGGTGTTCAGAAACAACAAAACAGTGCAATTATCCAAAGTATGAGATGCTCCTATAATTCCCTTGATTGTTATTCAAGAGGCAAGATAATAGTGCTCTCACAGGACTTTATACTACAGAAAGGTGAGAGGAGAAAAAGTGTCCACATTAGACTGTAGAAAGTAACCTAGTAAAGCAGAACTTAGCAAAGAAGCAACTCTGCAACAGCACCCTTACATGCCGTGTCTCACAAGGTAAGGCTGATATTTGGGTTGCTCTTCAATTACAGGCTGCGAGGAGCTCTACGGTACGCGCTAAAAGGCTCTCATAATAACTCTGACGAGACGGTGTCAATCTGTTTCCTTTGAATAGTGTCCTTTAATCTTTCCTTTTTCTGATAGCTAAGAGCCCTGAGGACATCAAGGTGTCAAGTGAAAAGGTCTGCCGTCTGGCTGCTTCACTGTGTAGCTAAGTGTGAGGTGCGCGCTGGATTGGATGATACGTCAGTTGGGGTTAAGAGAAAGTAACAAGCAGGGACGAGGTGTCGCAGAACTCCAAGAACTGTCTGCAGTTCTTCAGCGTTAATGAGCGGTTGGCTGCTTGTCGTCTTTGTGTCCAGTTGTGATCTGAGCACTCATCTACTGCAGCTAAAGCCTCAACAAACACTTGAATCTGAGCAGTCAAAACAGCATTTTTGATGGATTGAACAGGGTTAAAAGCTCATCTGCACACAGTTAGCAGCATTTAAGGGAAGTATATATTAAAGACCTTGTGGGGGCTGCACAGAGAATAATGAAAGTTTACCAAGTAGGTGGGCTAGCACTCAGGGTAATTTGAAAAATGTGCACCGTGCACCATAATACAATCATTCCAGAGCTGAATGACGCAATAGAGAGAGAAGGGGAGTGAGTGGGGTTTCCTGTTCATTCCCAAACAGCCGTGGTCGGATCCCAGTTTTCCAAGCATCTGCAGCAGAGCGGAGGAGAAACTACACCTAGGCAAACAGTAGACGTGCTGTCTGTTGTCTTATCAAGTCCCCCGGAACACAGAGGAAGAAAGAAAGCACACGCAGATGTCACTTTGTCCGAGCTCTCTCAGTTCACGCTGACCACAGTGGCAGAGCAGGTGAACACCGGTGAACCCGATCACCCTGTGCGCCCTGCTACCCAAGGGGGCTTTCAGCATTTCATCTCGTAGCCTGAAAATCCACAGTGCCAAAGCCTGCCAGCTATCTGTGCACGAGCCAGGGTCAAATACCGATCTCATAACACACACACACACACACACACACATATGTAGAAACACATATGTTCTCAGATCAGTTTGCAGAGATTACATAAATCGCACCTCTGCAGTGTGCAGAGCCTTGATTCTGCGGCAGCCATCTGTCTGTCTACATCGACTGAGCCATGTGTGTGGTTGAGTGGACTCTGGTGCACTCTCAGAAATCCCTTCAGAAAACAATGTTGGGGAAGATGTGGTGAAGAACCAGTAAATTTCTTCCATTCCATGTAAAAGAGACAGCCTTGAAGGTTTTGGGTTTGCATGGAGTACATTTTTTTAAGCTCTGGGACAACCCTGTATTGTACTGATAGTCATATCCACAACTCAGCTATTTGCTGAGTCAAGTCAAGAATGTATTACTTGCTATAATCAGATAATGATTCTAAAAAAAAGTGAAGACATTTCATAATCTTTCGAAGATAAAGAAGACAGTGTTCTGCTGAGATGGGCGAAACAGAAAAGAGGGGGGAAAAAACAGTTGGAAGTACAGCAGCGAGCAGTCAGTCCTCATTCGCTATCAAAGGTGAAGCCATAAGTCAGCCGACCACTGAGGTGTGATGATGAACGTCCTCAGCTCTGCTAGGTCCCGGGTGGGATGGGAGGCCGGCCAAACACAGACCGCATACCATTGTTGAGAGGGTCTAGGAATGCTGGTTGGCGGAGCAGAGCTTTAAGCGAGGACAATGTGGAAGTGAGCGGTTAAGAAGGTGAAGGCCGAGCTACCGCTAATGAGACGTGACAGCTTTCTGTTAAATGTATGGCTTTGAAACCTCATCTGCTACATCTCAGTGCAGGCAGCACAGATAGGAAACATTTTAACAAGTTGTTTAATAGTTGCTCAATTCATCATTAAACCAACCCTTTTAGTGCCTCACAGCAGGATCTGCTCTCCTCTTCACCATCTTCCCATGAAATTCACTTGTGAATTCATTAAAAAAAGGAATCCTATTTTTCCTCACATTTTGGGAAATATGCTTATTCGGATTGTTACTTATGGCTGGAGGGAGTGCAACAGATGAAGAGTATGGTGTGTTTGTGTGCACGGACATGAGTGGTGTTGATCTTATTGGTTAACGCTTGGTGTTAAAGGGAATAAGTGCATTTTCTAAAATGTCAAACTATTATTTGAAACACCTTCATTTATTGACAGCTGACCGAGAATAAACATTTATATCCACCAGGGAGGTTTTGTTTACCGATGTCCATTTGTTTGTTGGTTGGTCGGTTCGTCAGAAGGATTACACAAAAACTGCTGGACAGATTTCCATGAAACTTGGATGGAGGATGGGTCGCGACCCTGAATAAACACAATTAATTTTATATCTGGATCCAAACTCAAAATCCAAATCCAAAGGGATGAATCCAAGAAGGTTTTTTCCATTGCAAGATTTGGCCTTTTTATCGAGTTCATGTTAATTTCTCAGGGAATAATACATTGGGTCTTGATGAAAAAAAATAAATCAGCTGTGTTCAGGAGGCTGTTATCTGTGTGAGTACAAAAGGAGACTGATGGGTCGGTGGAGTCATACGCTTTACTGAATGCCATTCAAGCTATTTTATTTTTTACTGCCCTTGCGCCAACTTGCATAACCAATCAATTTATCTTGTTTGTAAGTAAGAAAAAGCTGGAGAGAAAGAAACAAATGAAGGCCAAGGGAGGACAAGAAATGTTTTTCCTGTCGCTAATGAACAACTTACATAAAAACACCTGACAGCGTTCATTACGCTGTAAGTCACAAAACAACTAATCAAATCAGTTCACAACCATGATGGAAATGTGCCTGCTGAGGACTGTATTTGCTGAACTTCATTAGTGGATTCAGTAGTTAATGGAAATAATATTACAACGCGTATTTGTGCACCACATCAACATGAAACCAATCAGGCTTGTATGAAAGGGCTTCAATATGCCTCAGGCAATCAGAACTTTTGTTCTGTATAACAATCTCTCCATGATCTCCCTTTGAAAAGGGAACGCACTTCGCAGCAACAGCATGAATGCCCTCAATACCTGCGAGTGATTCAAGACAGCCCCTGGCAACTGTTTCAGTCTCTGTCCTTCAATCGAAAACACGTCAAAAAGTTCACAATAATCCCTGGATAAACGTCACAGCCTGCGGCCTGCAGGTGTAGGTGTGTTAAAGATAAACACCACCAACTTATGAGACACACCGCCTGACCCGTGCCTGTGTCTTGTGTAAACAGGGGCGTCTCGACGTTCGGTATAAAAGGGTTCCACATGTTCGGCAGCCCAACATATGGTCCTTGACGTAAAAGGGATAACAGGTCGATCTCATGCCGTCAAAGTTGCTCTCGCTCACAGAAGTGCTCGGCATTCGTACAGAAAGATTATTTACGGGCTGAAATCAAAGCGTTGATGCGACTCTAGCCCTCTCCTTCCACACACACATACTAACAGAGGTGTTAGACAATCCTTAGCCAGTGAATGCTATTGATTTATCAACACGGTGTTTGAGGGCGCGAGCAACTTCTGTCTAAATTTCATCTCCTGCAGGGAATCGGCCAGCAGTGTTTTCCATGTGTGTGAAAGGCATCGACAGCGCTGACTTCTCTCTCATGGGTCAGTTTATCAATTCGACTTTGAGCCCTCACACTAAAAGCTGTGATAAAAACATCAGGCAGCACAGAAAAGTCAACACATGTCCAAGAGTGGAGGACTGAGAAAGCAATTGTTGGGTTATCAGCTGTGTTTTTTAACCCCCGACATTTGTCTGGAAGGCCCAATTCAGCCGGTCTATCATGCGGCAAGTGGCCAGTTGGCAATAATCTTCTGCTGGGGCGGCCTATTGCCTCAAGTTGTTGTGGTGTGTCAGGCAGCGTTGGCACCGGTCTACTCTTTACTGGCAGCCATTCAGCCAGCTGAGCATGTTGAATCAGCAGCAGAGGCAGCCACTAAAAGAGAGCCCTCTTATTGGTCGTTCAGTCAAGTAAATTAGTGGATGAAGTTCGCCAAATGGTATGAAAACAGTCAGCGAGTTTGTGGTCTCTCCTCACAGCTGGGACTTGAAAGCTTGTTTTCTGTTTCTGGTTAAAAAAGATACAGCCACCTCAAGACACAATGTGAGTGCTGTGCTCTTTTCACTCTTCACTCGAGTTTCCTCCTCTTCACTTTCTGATATGTGAAAAAGATTTCTGAGCTTCAGGAGGACATTGACGACTGATGCAGCTTCATGGTCAGGGGTTTACGTTGTAGCAGGAAACAACGTGTGGGTGTACGAGAACATAAAATGTCAATGGAAACCATCCGAAGAGGATCTGGCTCGGTAAAAAAGAGAACACTGAGCTTTATACTATAAACTTTATTCCCAAAGTTTAATCCCTCAATGATGGCAGACAACCGTTAAAAAGGTCTCGGGGCTCGTGTGGGCGAGGACTGAACTGAGAAGTACACATTATGGAGACGTCCGTCTGGCTTGACATATGGGGCCAATTACCAGCTGATGGGGTTGCTGAGGTAAAAAGGCCAATCCACATTGGCCCTTCCCACCCAGGTTTGCACAAGCAGCCATTCATGAGATTCTGCAAGGACACCTCCCACCCAAATCCTAAACCAAACCCCGACCTGCCTGGAGTGGACAGGCGGCCTACACATGGCTCCGTGACTCAATCAACAGACAACTCAAAGTCAAGTATACACGCTGATGTTCAGGTCGGTTCATTACGCACCAGCACCCAACCGCAATCTTTAAAGTTCTTTCTATTTAAGCCGATAGACACCATATCTAAAGTTTATTATTATTATTATAACTAGTGATATTTTAATTAAAAGGACTAAAACTTACTATTTAAAATCTCAAATGTCTGAAATCTGTCATTTTATTCAAGGTAACAGTGCATTTAATTCGCTCTTCTGTTGCTAAAATGTCCCGGAGAGAGTCAGATTGAGGAAACACTGTTTGTTAAACATGATCCGTAGATAGATGTTCATGAGCAACGTCATCACCCCTGCACCCGTTTGACCAGTCTTTAAAACACCCATTGGTCTTGAAACACACCAAAACACACGCTTGCGTATAGAAACAGCTGTTGAAGGGGAAAAACACATTTTTTTAAAAAAGGCTTTCATGCAACTTCAGAGCTCATTTTCAGCACCAAGCTTTTACAAGAAGGCAATTTAAATAATTTGAATGCTATTGTTGTGCTCTCTTGTGAATGCCAGTCAAGACTGCCGCTAAATTATACTATGTCAAAATGAAAAGTAGGGTTTTTTTTATCAACTATTGGCCAATTTTTGTCCAGCACTGTCCAACAATGTGGTAGGGTTTTCCCAACATTTGGAACGTAACCTCATCGAACCTTCACTCTGGTGGTCAATGCTCCATCTACGTTTTAACAATTGAAAGCTCATATAATGATTTTTTCTTTTCTATCATTTCTACTTCTTAAAAAGTTGATGCATTTGGAATTTGCATCTGTTAAAGTCTGTGTACATCTGTCTAACTAGCATTTTTATCAAAAAAATACAAAAAAGTAGGGTTATAAAGTTGCAAGAAGCCAACAAGCTCATGTATGCAATGTTTTTTTATTTTCCTCAAAAGCCGACCATCCACCCGTCCAGTCTGCCGCCTGCCAGCTCGGCCGGTCGCAAAGCAATCCGAGTTACACATCATCTGGCTTCAAGCTGCAGAACTGATCTTTATGGATCAAGATGGTGCCCAAAACCCCTTCTTTAAAAAAGGAGCGCAGAGGCCATGTAGCAGCCGGTCAGAGGAGGGGAAGGAGATGCCTTTATGTTAATGGTTTCTACAGATTCCAATCCTCTGTCTGTCTTTTTCCAGTCGCTCAGCCACACTACGCTGATTAAATCATGAAGTGGAGGTTGAGATGGATTTTAGGGGCGAGCTGTGTCAATCTGTGTATAGAGTTCCTGCCATCAAACAATCCATCGAGCCAGCCAAGGGCATGAAAGTCAACGCGAGAAGTTCAGATATTTTCTCATGACGTTACAAGAAAGGTCTTGCGGGTTTTCATCTCTGTCGGAATAGATTCAACCTCAATATCTAAAACAGAGGTCTCAAAAGTAACCCGACTGAGGGAACGTACTGTAAAATCAATTGTCAATAAGCAATTGTCGAGAAAAAGCCAATTTCTCAGAAGACGAACGAGCCAATGTGCATCACGTGTCTGGAGAGCAGAGATTACAAAAAGCCACAGGAGGAGACAGGGCTCATCAACTTAGCCTACACAGAGACTGGAATATCTGCCCGCAGCAACCGCACGCATTATGGTACATTCTGTACGTGCACATGCCTGGCAACAGAGCTCGAGTCGACTCCCACTGTGAATCAATCATCTACGGGGCTATCAAAATATCTTGCGCGTTGCAAACCCAACGCTGGGGCATTAAAATGGTATGCCTGCGAGCTACAGCTAATCAGACCTTCAATGCTCGAAAAAGAAACTCCACTGGGAGTTCATCACATCAAGTTTTTCTACTCCCGGCCATGAATGACGTTTGTGTCGCTGCTGGCGGTTAATAGAAAGCAAATGTATTGATGGTCGGCTTTTATCCTCTGAGGAAGCCACAAAGCTGCTGCGAAGATGATGATGTTGTTTGTTGGCCGCAGCGCTGCCAAGAAAGCCGGAGCAGACACTTAGAGATGCCGGAGGATGCGAAACTTAAGAATCGGATGGTTCCACTTAATACCCACAAACAGGCAAACATTTTTGACTAACACGAACGCGTAAGCTCTACGCTGATGACCAAATTCCCAACAGCATCGGCTGGACTTTGTGATGCCACAAGAGATGTGTTTAAATCGCAAAACACAGACGCAGAGTTGGCTGCAAATCATAAGTCTGGAACCTCGATGCTTTCGCGCCACCCTACAGTTGTTGCCCCAATTGTGATACAGGTTTTAAAAACAGGAGCGCAATTTGTTGTCTCCATTTTCCGGTACAAAACATTCCATTTCCTGTTGTATAATGCTTATTATATCCACATGTGGCTGTTGCTGCGGCTAAAGGCTGAGGTAACACAAACAGCGGCAGATGGATTTCACTACCTGAGCACCTGTTCACGTCAATCTATGTGCGTCATGCGCTCAAAGCCTTTATTATATTGACAAAGAATGTTGTTTCACCTGGTGGTTCAACGCCAGCACAATAACGTTGCCATGATGATGACTTCATGAATCAGAATGTAGGAAGAAAGCATTTTGCGTCACAGTGTGGGAGAGGGAACATGTCTTACGAGGCAGATCTGAATGTTCCTCGCTGACTGTGTGAGCCGTTGGCACATCGGGGGTACTTATGTTCATCGTTAACACGGGATTCATCTGTTGCTCAACTGTCCTCGCGTATGAAATAGGGCTTTCCCCTGCCGGGTGCGATCGCGAAAGTGCAATTCCTGGAGCAAGTCGGCCAAGTCACGACTTCTGCATTTCCCACATGGTTGGCATTTGAGTGACTTTCCCCGCTGGGATTGTGTTTCCTGTAGGCATTTGTTCAGTGACAGTAAGCTAGCTAGTGTGAAAGCTTCGACAAGAAAAGAAGGTGGGCCATTTTCCTGGTGAAGTGACTTGGGGGCTTAGCAGGATCTGTCAGATACCATGACCACGGCTACTGGGGGCATGTTTAAACACCCATGCTTGGGTTTGGAGGTAGTTATTCCTGGTCTGTGGGCCTGGGGCAATGACAGGTTTAGTGTGTGGGGGCAGGAAATGGCAACCCGTTCTGTGCAGGGCTCAGTGAAGGTCTGAAGCGCTGTCCTTGCAGTTGAGGGAGGGGATTGGGGGGCGGCGTGATGGAGGTCAGGGCAAAGGGCAGGCCGGGGCAGTTCAGTTATTCAGGGGACAGACTGAGAAAGAAACATAACGATTTCTAAAGTGGTCGGCACGTAGAGAGCATCTGCGAGGAACGTCTGAAATAAACACACAGTGTTATGATGGCTGCAGACGCCCTTTGGCAGTAGCCGCTGCATCGCAAATCCAAAATGAAACAGAGATTTGAAGCAAAGGCCAGTGATTGACTTTTGATTCATGCCGTCACGTACAGCAGTCGCTTGTTACATTGCGCTGCATACCGTGGCCTTCAGACCTTTTATTCATCTCCAGGAATGACAATGTGTTATGATACGTTTGGAAACAAATCAACGAGGCGTCGGGTGAGCGCGATGTATTAAGTGGATGAGGGAGAGAGGATGTAGTTACATAAATGTCACTGTTCTGCACGCTTAAATAGAGATATCTACGCAATAGAAATCCATGTTTATGAGCCTCTACATAAGCGTATCTGAAAGGTTTCTTTGTTCTCTGTGCTTCAGGGCAAGGCTTCTTTTCAGAGTCGTATTGTTGACTGTAATTTGATGCAAAACGAAGGTCTTGCTCAGTGTTTTTCATGAAGATATTTACTGAAATTCACAGGTCACATTTATCCGCGAATCAGGCTTGAGAGGCAGAGAAATACCTGTTATCACCCAACTGATTAGTCCAAGAGTAAATAACTGTCATCGAAAAACAATCAATGAAAACACTTGAACTGAGTGCTTGTTTCAGTTTTATCCTTGGCATTTTGATATCCCTTAACGCAGCGTTGCCCTGAAACAGCACAAACATTT
>CAEMYA010000238.1:2091220-2112435 GCA_903131615.1 Diplodus sargus | reverse complement strand
AAAAAAAGTCTTATAAAAGGCTCCTGACAAAGACCAAAAGGTCCAAATCAAAACTGATCCACACAACGACAGAACATCCTCTTCTTGGATCTCCTGTATTTTAAGGGGCAGGTAATTAATACTACAGGGATGTAGTGTGCTGTACCTGTCTGTATGTGGAGATGATGACCTCTCTCAGGTGGTAGTGCATGGGGGTCATGGTCTCGCTGACGGAGTCCAGGGCCATGTCCACCTCCCTCTTCATCCGGTGGCCGTCGGGGAGCAGGCGCACCAGCTGCATGACGACCTGCGCACCACAAAAACAAAAACAACAACAACAACGTTGACACTCGTTATCCGGGACATCCGGAAAAAGTTTCAACAACGTTGCAGAAGTTGCTACAAGGACGAGTTTGTGGTTTAGTGCCGCACCTGAGGTAGAAATAGATGCAGGTGCAGCAACATTATTGTTCGCCAAGTCAAATTTTTTGTCTTTTTCTCCTTCTGCCTAAGTTACTCTAAAGTGGCTGAAAAAGACCTTCAGTTGGCAAAACACTCAACACAAGGGTTTTTTTTTTTTGCAGCTGTTCTTGTTGTGCTGCATTCCTGTGGTGAAATCATGGAAATTGAAATGTTTTACGTTTTTTAAAATGCTTTCTTAACCCACAACTCTTTGAAGTTGCATCCACTTTAAGAACAATGAAATAACAGAGAAAAAAGTGTTTTTTATGTCTAAAACCGTGTGTTTTAAAGCATTTCATGAGCAATTTGAACTTCCCTTATGTATAAAATGTTATATGAATGTCTATCATCATCATGCCATACATCATTTTATACTTTTCCACCATTAGAACTAATGATATACACACATTTACAATGAGACTGATTCAAACAAACCAGGCAAACGGTCATTCTTGCGAAGTCTGTCGATAAGAGAATTTGCACCCGTGTGCTCTGACCTAATTTAAACATCGCTGCGAATGTGTGTCAGCATGTTCGTTTTCCAGCGGCGACCTCGCAGAGATTGGGTAATGTTTCCATCAGCATCTAGTTTTAATAAACCTCACTGGTGACCCCACCAGCAGCTGGTTTACGTCCAACACCAATGATGTCACCGATAGGAAGAAAGACGCAGGAGGCCGAGAGGGAGGACGCCCAAAGAGCCGGACCAGAGAACAGAACGGGCCTGAAGGCAAAAACCCGTTTTCTCATTCACAGTGTGTGTGTGTGTGTGACAACGTCAGCGTGCAGCGTGACCACTGACATGAAATCTGTGTCAGGTTTCATAAAACCTTTACACTTTCCAGTATTCTGCTGACCGTCGCAACCGATGCGACTTCACACATTATTTAAATCTAGTTGTTATGGGGAATAAATTGTAAATCAGAAGAGAAAGATCATACGCCTTAACAAACTAAATAAACAAACTTCATTTGTATGTGAATCAACAAACTGACCTTAAAAGACAACGCAATTTCATGGTGTTTTACTTTGCTTATATGTGGCGGACCCTGCCACCTTCAAACAGAGTTCTGAGTACTTCATTTTCCTCTGAGAACAGTTTGTTTATTTAGTTATGGAAAAAAACGAACAAACGTTTGAATTTCCTCTCCAAAACTACATAGTGCCCCTTTAAGAAAATCACAGAAAGTCAGCTTCCTATCTGTTTATGTGCAGTTCATAGTTACTGTGGTAAAAAGTGACTGATGAGTTCAAAGATCAAAATTCAGGCAATTTCTTGAAGCTTCAAACAGACACAAACATTGAGGAAAAAAAGTGTACTGAAGGTTTTTTATGAGTTTGACTCAAGTTGATCAGTTTATGTTTTGGCCACTTGAGGGCAGCAGAAACAAGTGTGACGATCTAGGAAAATGTGCAAGTCAGGGAATGTTTCTGGGATACTTAAAACTGAAAGAATGCAGAGTTATGTACCTTGGAACAATTATTGTGTCTTTGGTAGTGATGGAAATTCAACCAAGATGTAATTGACAACAAGCAAAAAGGCAAGTAAATGGAAGAAAGGGAAGATTTATGAGACTGTGGGAAATGGATGTGTACATTTTAAGACAATGTAAAAATGTTAATCTAACACATTGCTCTGTGCTGTATGCTAAAACAAAGGCTCAATTAATGTTTAAGCTTAAAGATGCCACATTTATTTGTCTGTTTTTTGTCTCTACCTCTTCCTGAGGGAAATATCTGGCTCCTTTAAAAGGTAAATGCTCCTCTGTGTTCATCAGCTAACTGCTAAATGGACTCAAAGGAACACACACATTCATACACTGATGGCAGCCATGGAAAGGCGCCAACTGCTCATCAGGAGCAATTTGAGGTTCAGTATCTTGCTCAAAGACACTTCGACACGCAGCTGGGTGGAGCAGGGATCCAAACCAGTGACCTTCCCATTACTAGGAGACCTGCTCTGCCTCCTGAGATACATCAGCCCGCCTGTCTTTATCCGTTTTTCATGCCGAGCAGGTAGTGTACAGTGGGGTTTTTTTTTAGGAGCTTTCTCCCTGAAACCGTCTGCCTGCTGTGGCTATATTGGTGAAAATTAACCAAGATAGTGAAGTTTCAGGTCCGAAGAACAAACTCTGTGAACTGTGACTCTCATTCCTTTCTCATTTCATTTCTATTATAGAATACAGAATTGTAACCAGATCTATAAAAGCCAAACATTTATCACGATGCTTCAGACACCAAGCACTGATAATGAGACACTACGTCACGCCTCCAGTTACTATATCACACCAGGAAACCGCACCGGTTGCTGCATCTCCTCAATGCTCCGGACCTCCCAGCCACAGCAACACCGCCTATTTTGGCAGATAAGCCGGCAGAGGTGGCGACATCACACATCCTTCACGGGCTGAATTGGAGGCAGACAAGGTTTCTGTGGCGACCACTCTGTGTATCCCAGAAACACGCCGCTGTGATTGGCACGCTGCATTGTGTGCCCGCGGAGCGCGGCCTCTCTCTGTGTGTTCATGTTTACTGTGCCGAGGACACAGCCAGCAGGTTCCAACCACTGACTCATTGTCACAACTCTGAATCAAGGAAAAAGAAAAAAAAAAACACCCAGGGCAGCGGGAGAAAGGCTTCGGGTTCGGCCTTTGTTCGGGTAAAGCTTTCAATCACAGGTGCAAACAGAATAAAAAGCTATAAAAAGGGGCCATTTTAAAATACAGTTTTTCTTCTCCTAATGAAATCTGTCAACGCTGCTTGTCGGAGGAAAACGTGCACGCAAAGTTAATGAAGTTCACGTTTGCAGCAGAAATTCAAGCTCAGCAGAGAGGTCGCAGTGCCGGCTGAGCTCTTTTTGATTTGCAAAGTGACCTCTGTGGCAGCAAATGCAGCACAGCCTCAGAACAGCTCTGACAAGTCGAAATGAAAGGAGGTCCCGAGAATAAAAACACGGCAGACATACAGAGAGTGTATAAGTATAAGTTTGACTGCAGTGACAAGATGCAGCCTTGTTACACGTGTTTAGAGACTTTGTTGTTCTAATTAGAATTAAATTGAAACTAACATTAATCTTGATGAAGATCAGAATTCGCTGTCAAAACCCCGACACACTGTTGACGCTCTTAATTATCTGCTGAAGGGGCGTGACCACAGATTGTGTCTGATATGAACGCTGTGATGGAAACTGAACAGCACATGACAGAAGAGACGGAACCGAAGAAGGAAATCCGCCCAATCACTTTATCTATAATATGTCAGAAAAAGGTTCTGTTTAATATCCCACGGTAAGAAACAATGTCTAAAAATGTCTGACCGAGCCGCCAAAACCCAAATGTACTCTCATGTTTGACAAAGTAAAGCATCAAATCTTCACTTTTAAGCCAAAAATGTACCGGAAACGGCAAATATGTTTTGTCTATAACATGACAATGAAGATTTGCCAAAACAGTCAATAATCCTGAAAAGGTTTCATCGACGTTGCAGCCACAAACCCTCGTCAATGTGAATAAACTTCAACTCTAATTTGCACTTCATTCCGATTCTTTCTGAAAACATTTCCATTATACTCGTAATTATTTGTAAAAACGTACAGAGTGAATTAGCCATCATAACAAAAGCATTTGTTTTTAAACGTACACACCTCAAATTCCCCTTTCGTGTACTTGGCGTCGGGAACGCTCACGATCTCGTCGTCTGCAAACTCTGGGAAGCCCTGCGGGGTCAAAGACACCAGATCTTGTGTTTATATTTTGGATGATGAATGCCACATGTGATCACTCTTAAATAAAATACTGAGGGCCTTAATGAATGTGCGTCTTACGTTGAAGTGCCAGAGGGTCAGAACTGACACGACCATGGCGGTCGTCGTCCTGCCTTTGCCGTTGGAGCAGTTGAAAACGAAGGCTGAGCGCGAGTCTTCGGCCAACGCGCTCTTCGTGGCCTCCAGCAGCTTATCGAACTCCTGAGAGCAAACGCAAACAAAGGCAACGATCATATCTCTGTATCTGAGCCAACTTTAAGTGCGTCATTAGGAAATATAACAGCATATGAGTGTGGTGGTTGGTGGTTATGGTGAATAGCTCGGTAGGACCACTGGAGGGAGCACAAGGCTCATTCATAAAGCCAAAAAAGGAGCCTGTGAGCTCTTCCTGCAGAATTGTTAGTGCATCCTCATCTTTACCTCCTCTCTGGGCGCGCAGCAGTCGGGCAGAGGGATGCGTTTGTAGACGAGGCCCTGGTGGGAGCTCTTGTGCTGGTTGAAGATCTCCTGCACCGTCAGGCAGCTCTTGAACATCTTCATCTGCTTCTCCTGCTCCAGCGTCACCTCCAGCCACTTCTGAGCTCGCAGGATCTCCTCCTTCAGAGACGTCTCCAGTTTCTGCAGAGACAATCGGGAGCAATTTCACTTCAACTGCTCGAGAGCTAGACCGAGATTCTAAATCTTCTGACGGTTAAAAAAAGAAACCCACCTCTATGAGCTGCGGGTCGGACGAGGGGACGGGAATGTGCTGGTCCAGGCACGACGGCTCCCTCGGCGTAAAAATCTGGCCATTTCCTTCCAGCAGCAGCTCCTCCTGCAGGTTGACCCACAGCACGTGGCTGTGCTTCCTCTTCTCGTCAGTCAGGTGGGCTAGAACCGCGCCGGTCGCCTGCACACAGGAAAAAGTTTGCGATTAGACGGAAAAGGGAGGGCGGAAGTCCGGCTCGAGCATCCTGAGGTGGGCGTGCGAGCGTCCGCCAAATCATCATGAGTCACTTTTCTCTGGGTCTATTTGTACTCTAGTGAATATTCATAAGTGCAAGGACGCACAATGTGTGATCTCCTGTTTCAAGATAAATCAATAATCTCCTTTTCAATCCTTCATAGCGATGTTTTAGGATTCATGTCGGCACAGAGTTAAAGGCGAGACAGTTTGAGGGAATCTGCTGCACCTCTGACGTCGGCTGAGCCATTCCGTATATCGGCATCTTGGGCACTCGTCTGAAGTTGACCGCCTTCATCTCCTTCACCGTGCTGAGGACGTCGAGAGCCAGGCACTCATCAGCAACCTGAGCAGACACGCACGTCAGTCGCAAACACACACAGCGTATAAAGATGATTGCATGATAGTGTGGGAAGACGATGGAGAGATTTGAAAAATGTGGCGAGCTTTTATCAGCATTACAAAAACCACGTCTGTACGTGTGAACGCTGAGAATTCAGCTATATCTTGCATGATGTGGGTTCGGTTTCACATCGCAGCCAAAAGATCAGAATTGAGATGATGATGATGATGACGGCAGCAATCTTCTTGGTTTCCTCACCAGGACGCGAGCTCCTCTGGTGACCAGCTCGGCCGGCGCCGACAGCTCCGACAGGTCCATGCAGGCCAGCAGCCTGTACAGCCCCGCGTGGCAGCACATCCACTGGCTGAAGTTGGACATGAAGGCAAGAGGATACTGCAAAAAAGCAACATATAGGTTTTACAACTCAAGCTAATTATAGATCACTAAAGACATGTATATTTAAGGGGGAAAAAAACGTTACCTGTTCGTGAAGGTATGCATTAAATACAATCAAGTAGAAGTAGCGCTCCAAGCTCTGCATGGTTCTGTTGAGAAAGTAGTCTTTGGTACTGTTTCCCTAAGAAACAAACAAAAAGCTTCAACATCTACTCACAGTAGCAGCTCGTACTGCTTTACATGTCTTCACTTCTCAACTAAAACTACAGATACATGACATGTTACAAGGTTTAATCACTTTCGAGGCACTGAACTACAAACGTCTTCAGACTCTTGAAGCCTTTATCATCAAATCTGAAACACTTCACTCATCTACCAGCTGTTCAGCTCAGCTTTTACTGTATCTTCTGATCTGGGTTATTTCACGTTTTGCTCATTTCTACGCCAGAAGACATGAAACAAATATAGCGGTGGGCTCATTTCATTGTCAGTAGGATTTTGGTTTACACGCGCGATTGTGAAAATGACAGAAAGAAACAGAGGAAGAGACGCAACACCAGGTTATGTTGAAAGTCAAGCATTTGTCAAGGGGTTATTTTCCGGGATTATGACTGTCCAGTGTTTTCCATTACAAAAGCCCTTAATCAGCTCAAGGGCTCATCACCATCCTTAGATTTCTATCTTATTCAACTGAGCAGCAGAGGCTGTTAGAAATCAGGCGTCATCAACCTCTTTGAAAGAGGAATTACAGGTTGTCGTCAGCTTGGAACCAAAAAAGGATCGTCACTAACCTGAATTTGATAATCTTCTCCGATCCCTTCCAGCTTACTCTTGTTCTCATATATTGCGTCTTTTATGTTGTGCATTTCGGAACACAGGGCGATCGCCTGGTCAACCTGTCGGGTACAAAAAAAGGCATTTTAATATTTTTTTATATGGCATCATGAAATATGAAAACATTTTCACCTTTTCTAGTCCTGGAATGAAATAATATAAGTTGAAGAAATGTTTGGACACACATTAAAATGATCATTTCTTCAGAAGAATAATAAGTATGGAACTTATTTCCCCCAAAACTCTTCTCCTTATCTACATATCCAAATACTTCCTGATTCAAAAGTTAAATTGCCAGACACAAGATGTCTCCTGATTCACAGAAAAGTCAATTTTTAGTTAATGTGCACTGGAGGCTCATGTTTCCCCATCACTCTTGTGTAAGCTGAAAATTTAACCACAATCGGTTGCCACAGATGTTGTGATGTCACACACGCCTTACACTAAGATTTAAGATATCAGGTTCTCAATATGAAAGACATAAACTGTTGTGATGCTGTAGGTTAACGTGGCTCTGCTTTACCTCCTCCATGACCTGCGGTCCATTAGGCAGCTTGTTGATCAGAGACTGGATGACCCGGAACACAGGTTTGGGCTCAGATGCTGCTGCCTCCTCCACTCTGCAAGACAAGGCAAACCAGGACAGGTTCTTTTTTTAACTGGCATCGGGAAAAAAAGGCTGAAAGGAAACCAATTTCTGCGCGGCATTATTGAATGTGATACATTTTAAATCGAGTTCTTACTGAGGCTCTGGTTGTGAATCTCCCCTCAGACGGTTCATGACCAGCGTGCCCAGGATCATGGCGAGGTTGGTGCGGCCGACGCCCACCTGGCAGCTGAAGAGGAGAGCGGGCAGCCGGCGAGACGCGTCGTGGCCCCGAGACAAGCTGGTGCTTTCCTGAAAAACAGAGAAAATACAGAGTGGACTCTCAGAGATGGGAGACTCTAAAAACACTTGACAGAAATGACCGGTGTTGTATCTGTAATGACATGTCGTTATCGTAACAGCAGCGCTAAAAACGGAAATGTTCCCAGGCAAGTGTTGGTTTGTTGATTTGCAAGTGAAGAGAGGTCAAAACTGAATGTAGGTTTGGAAAAATCTGGTTTCTAAAGCAAAAGTTTTCAGAGATAAGGAAACTGTGTTTATAACTGCTACATGCTGCTCACTTGTCTTTACTGTAGCATTCTACGACTGTAGCTACTAGCTGCTGTTATCTAGTTAGCTCAGTTAGCCGTGCAGTTTGTGTTCCTATCTAAGCTGACTCAACTTGAATTCAGAAGGTACACAGTTGCGTTTTCCTGTTTGATAAGAAAAAAAGGGGGTAAGAATATTCCCTGTTTGGTACATTTATCTTTTCATGATTTTTTAAAAATGCTAACAGCGGTTGCAAAATGTAGCAAACTTGCCTTTATCAAGATATGAGCTAACTGTGGTCTTAAACAGGGTTAATATATAAGAATTGGCCACCTGACAAAGGAATATCATAAGGTCGTAAGTAACCGGTGTAGCTGTAGCTACTAGTTGCTGTTAGCTAGTTAGCTGTGCAGCTAGTGGCCTTATTAGCCGACACCAGTCTGAGTGAAAAAAAGGCAATTAAGCGTGTCTGGCTTCAGAGAACTTGAACTAAGAAGGTAAATGTTGTATTTTTCTGTGACAATATTTCCTGTCTTGACATTTTGTGAGTTAATTTTCTTGATTTGTCAGATTGAAACGAAGAGCAAGGACCGGGCTAGATGGTTAGCATGCTAACTTCACAATATATCTCTGTACATCTTTGACACAATGTCAAAAATGTTATTTCTTTACATTATGCTGATCATTCATTACTTCCTTAATCTTGTTAACCAAAATTCTTTACTATATACTACATATATATTACTTATATTCCATAATGCACCTTTAAATCTTGTTTAAAAACAGAGGTGGGATGTAAGGGTAATACCCTGTGTGTTATTAATGCAATGAAGAAAAAACAAAATCAACATCTGCAATGCCTGAAGGAAAAGCTCCACAAGGACAATGACTAAAGTGAGAATTAAAAAAGGACAGATTGAAAGAAAGAGTGAAGCAGCGCAGCTCCAATCCAAACAGTGCTTTAAAAAAAAAGTAAAAAAGCGAGCCACTTTCCAACCACAGGGAACTGGACCGGCTGCTGCAAGTCACTCCAAAAAAGGGCAAAACGAGACGAAAAAGAACATCCTGTGTGAGTGAAGGGCAGGACGGAACCCAGACAGAGCGGATGACCATGGAGCGGACATAAAATAAGTCAAGATTGCAGGTTTTCTGCCAGTTTTTATAACCATCACACTTACTCGGTGATTGATTAGACACATTCAAACTGCTGCATGTGGATGAGAAAGAGCAACCATGACCTTCTCACTACCTCAGTGAGACAGTCCAGACACTCTCCAACATATTCCAGACATTAATAACTTTAATAGCACATCAAAACAAGATGAGCAAATCCAAAAAGGAATTTATCTGATTGGTGGTGTGTTCCCATGATTGACATTTTTCACGTGATCTTACCCTGAGTATGTTAACAAACGCGTCAAAGTCTTCTTCCAACGGCGCTCCCTCCATGGGCAGTGGTAATCTGTAGTACCTGCAACACAACAGACCGTCACCTGGAGATGAACCTGCGCCTGTGTTGTGTCAATATTGCCCTTATGTAGGTCATAATAACACGCCGCCCATACGCGTCTGACCTAAAGTAAGACTCGACAGCTGAGCTCCCTCACGTTGTGTTTACTAATCTCACACAGACATGTTCGCCTCCTTCAGCAAGGGGATGATGGGAGGGATGGAAAATCACAGGATCATAAACCAGAGTTTCTGTAGGTTTCAAGTTCAATTAAGACCATAATCCAGACCCCAACCTGGTGGTGTGTGCGTCGCACTGGGGCCAGAACAAGGCAATGCTTCGGATGCAAACACAGAACAATATCGGGTGACGGCAGACGTTTGCTGATGGCCTTATTTTCATTCAATTGTGCGCTATTTTGATGCGTTTTATGTCTCCATTTGCACATTATGGCTTCTGCGAAGCACTTTGTGTCGTCTTTGCACTTAAAAGGTTCTACGTAACAGACATAAAGTTACTTATATACTTACTACTTTACTTTTCTGACATCCCATGAGCCTCTACCACCTAAACCCAACATCCTACTACATTTTCTTAGGCAAGGTGATTTTCAACAGGCTTCATTCAAGCACTACATGTTTTTCTCTGCCAGATCTCATTGAACATGCACTTTAGTACCCATATAAGCTGAAAACAACATTTGCAGAAACAATTACTACTTCTAGAAATTGTTATTTTGGGGGTGAGTGGAGACACCACATTATGTCTCTGCAGCGTTGTGGCCGCACCGGACAAAGGTCTGGCTGCACACATTATCTTGCTTGTGTAGGGGGAAGAAAAAAAGCATTCTGGCTTGTTTGTATTTCTTTAAACCAATCACAATCATCTTTGTGGTGGCACTAAACCCAGGATACAGAATCATGCTGGGAGACTTGTTTAGCACATGTTAGGGGGGGAGAACCCTTGACATTAAAATGGTTAAATACTCTCAAAAGGAAATGCCAACAGCTGCTAGAGTGTTTAGTTTGTATTAAGTACAGCTTAGCTTGCCAACTTGCCAATTTTCAGTGTGGTTGCTAGCAAAGACAGTGTTGTTGTTTTTGTTGTTTGCCGTGGCGACAACAACACACAGGTAGAGGAAGGGAGAACCCGAACCACATCCCACCACAATAGCTGGGTGTGTTCCACTAGATTAGTGGTTAGCGGTTCCTTGGTGGCTTCATTTTCCCCAAAACACATTTAAAAAGCGAGACAGGAGTTGATGCAACTTCATAAAAGTGCCATCAACTTCATAATAAAACTTGTTAAATATTACGATATGACATTCTAAGGCCTAAAACTTGAATTAATGGATTTTTATGGACCTGCAGAAACCTTGATTAACGTTCCCTTACAAATCCTCCAACTGCAATTTGCATCATCATCACCATTATCATCATCACATACAAACTATGACTATAATAAAACATCCTGCTGCTTTATTTGGACTATATAACTCCAGTCAAGTCAGAGACGAGGCCCCAGCGCTCTCCTCTGGGAGTCATAAATTCTCTTGCCCTGGAAACGTTGCGAGCTGCTCACATCGTCTCATTAAAGCCGACTCTGCTGATCTGATTGCAAACAGGAAGCGGCAATCTGTAGTTTTTATTTAACACCTCCCTCCCCTTTCTTCCTTAAAAGCGGGGCAACCAGCCTTTTTTTTTGCGCAAACGAGGGCAACTATTTATAACTCGGCCTGCATTTTCTACGGCAGGCGGCCACACGTGTGAGACGGGGAGCTAAGGGCTAATAAAGGAACAGTGTAAACAACCTGTAGGCCGGCATGGTGAACATGGGCCTCTTATAGACCTCCTCGGTCACGTGGATGTCCTCCTCGCACGTGATGGAGATCTTCTGCGGCTCGTCTTTGAAGAACTCGATGTCGTTGTAGACGTAGAAGACGTTTTCGTTGAGCTTGGCGAAGTCGTGGAGCTGCGGGGGGGAAGACAGAGGGGAGCCTTTTAATACGGCTATGAAATACACATTGCATATACTCTCCTCCTGTGACACACAGATGCTGACTCAGCGTTCAGTGTGTTCATCACCTCCTTCCTGACTGTGAGCTCCAGGCTCTCCACCAGCTCCTCCTTTTCCAGGCCGTGAAGGTTCTCGTGGAGGTTTTCCTTCCTCCTCGGGGTGTACGGGACAAAGTCATCGTCCTTGTGGAGGAAAACCACCGGCTCCTCTCTCACACAGAAGAAAATCACCTCCTGTTTGCAGGACAAGCGTCAAATGATAGCTGGTACAGAATAACTTTGAGGATGTTTTACTTTTTTAAAGGATGATGATGTCATCAAATTCGACAAGAGACATTCAAAGCTTCAATCGAAAAACCTCACAAGAAGCTCGAAACGTAGAAAAACTGACATTCGATCCAGGCTGCCGCCTTCCAAGAGCAACTGGAAACAATCTGTTGTCATACGACATGCAGCACATGAGTAAGGAGTTTAGAGAGGCCTGATGTATAATTTTGTCAATTTCTTTTCAATTACGGTCAGTTTCTCGCTGCTGCAAGCACAGAGATTTATTTTCCACTGGTCCACACGACCACAACTTTCTGTTTGCTTAGTTCTACAATTCAGCCACAGCCTCCGCCGAGCACTTGACTCCTCAAATATTTACTGACAACACGGCTAGAAAAGAGGCCAGGCAGAGTGCGCAGGCAGCGACACAGGGAAGATTAAAATCTACAAGTCAACATATACACAAGTTATGTGAGCTCATCGTGTGTACATTCTGCCTATATAAATGTGTAAATACAAGAAAATAACGGTGACCTCGTGTCCTTGCGCCTGGAGCCTCTGGAGGACCTGTCTGAAGCCGTTCAGGCTCGGCTGGCCCATCCCATACAGCGGGTAGGACCCCTTGACTTGGCGGAAGTTGGGCGCTCCATAGCTGCCCGCGGTGTTGAGGACATCTGCCTTGCTGTACACATCCTGGACCATGAAGTACTCCCCCTGGAAAGCAACGCCACATTTTATCTGATTTCATCTGAGAGCGTGAACCGAACACGCAACATTTCCCCAGCTTCAACACGAGCAGGCATTAGCATTTGTACATTTCTGTAGAGAAAATACACAGATTTAACGGTTAACCAATCGGAAAAGAGTTCAAATCTCTAATTCTTCTTCCCGTTTCTGTCGGCGGTTATCAAAAATGACACAGTCTGGTTGCTCTGTTGTCTCAACAGGTTAAATCTCTGCTCTGCCACCTCCAAATCGCCAAGATTGTTTTGGCTGTGTATTAATAAACAGTGTGTGTCACAATGTATCAACATATTTCACAGTTTCCTTGTCAAGTGTAAATTGACAGCGGTGACAATCGATGACATTAATTCCTACGTCGCTGCACGTTAACTGTCAGAGATCACTGACAACTAAAACAGGGCTTCAGCCAACAATTATTTATGTGATTGTTTAATCTGTCAATTTCTCGATTAAATTGGTTCATTTTCTGGTTCAAAAAAAGGGGGAAAAGTGTCAGTGCTTCCCTAAGATGACATCCTAAAAGGAGAAAAATGTTCATCCAGTAACAATCCACTGATCTGGATCGATCAATCAATGATGAAAACACGGATCATATCATTTTCAAGATGTGCGTTCATTTTTTAATTCCCCTGGTGTGTTTGGTTGTCCATGAAAAGACGGTCAACAGACAAACGGGGTATCGCACCAGTGGTCCGCTAACTCGTTGCTCTTGCTACGGCACTACTGAAAAGGTTTAAATAGAGAATGCAATTAGTTAAGCTATGGGCAGAGGAAAAGTCTGCTAGCCACTGGGCTTTATATAGTGGTTAAGGCCAGAGGCTCAAGCTAATAAGGCTGTCTAGTGAAAACAATTGTTGATATTGAGCTAAGTTTTATACTCTCAAAATCGTATCGTAAAAGACATTGTAATATCTGCAAATATCCCATCATTGTCTAAAGAATCAATATAACGTATCGTGAAGAAACTGGCGATTTAAACCCAGAGTTTGAGCAGATCTATAAAAAAACAAACACCTGCTCAGAGCAGATGGAAGGCTGAAGATGCATTTTCAAATGTTTCCGCTTTCACAAATCTACTGACCTCTCTCTACATGTGAGCTGTGGGTTAAGACTGATAAAATACTACCAGCCTGAACAGACACAGCAGAGGTGACGGAGCAGATCAAAAGCCCCGATAAGAGGGTGACAACAATCCTGTTTCAATGGAGGCCTCGGATCATAAAACGGCGCGTGACAATGTTCCGATGCCACTCAGCAATTTGGACATGTGATGTGAAAAAAAAAAAAAAAAAGTCAGGCTGAAATACAAATGAGATGATTCAACGTCTTCCAAGAAGTTTTGCCCCTCACCTGCACCAGGTAGTGCTCGGGCATGGCGTCCGATATCCGACCGACTTTGTAGTTCGTCTTGAGGATGTCATCGTGGATCTGAAATTCCTGTCTGCAATTATACCTGTAAAAACAGAGCACAACAGAAGCTTTGGGTGGTAAACAGAGGTCAATTCAATTATCAGCTACTATTTGCCCGGCCTGGATTGACAAATGAGATGATAACGGGGGCAAACACTTCGGCTGGGGAGGAGGGGGGATGTCACCACAGTGATCAAAGAGGATTAACACCCAATTGTGAGAACGCGGATTCGGGGAGGGACTTACGTGATGACGACAGGTGCGACTTTGTTGGTGATAATGGACTTGGCCTTGTTGTTGTGGATGTTGACTGTCTGAAAGGGGCTCATGCTAAGAGACTGCCTGCTGTCGGCCATCCCGTTGACATGGACACTCTCAAGTGGCGACGCTACGGAAACAGGCTGTGGCGCGGCACTGGCAGTTGTACCCATGCTCCACAAGCAGCTGTGAATGACATCGCAGCGGACTCAGAAACAGGAAGCAAACACACTCGCACACACGACACACACGGGGAGTGTATTTGAGGAGTGACAAACACCTACAGGCGTATCAAATGTGTGAAAAGCTATTTAGTTGTCTCACACTTCCACACCGAAGTGAAAAATGTTGTTTTACTGATATTATACAAGGAACACATCAATGCATTTTCAGGGAACATGCAGATTTATGGCAATGTCAGTCTGTTGGTCCACCATGGAGCTTTTGTTTATCTCAGGGCCGCCCAAAGTGGCGTCATAAGGATAATAATGTTTTCTCCGATTGATTTTTGTGAGGTAAAAATCATCTTTAAATGTGTATGGTCACTCGTTATCAATTATCTTTCATAATCGGAGCATGACCAGTAGAGTGACACATTCCACAGGAAGTTAAATAGTTAAGGGAACAGGGATAATACCATTTTGCATCTGAACAATACAATATCATATATCACAGTACAATACAATACAATACAACACAACAGGTGCTTGCTTTGGGCCAGCGATCTCCTAAAGCCCAATATGGGTCAAATTGAATTGTATTAATTTTCTGTTATTTTAAGGTTAGAAAAAGTTAAAAGTTTAATTATTTGTAATTTTACAACGACAGGGTTACAAAGAGAAACTGAGTAGGGATGTTAGACAGATAGACGGATGTAGTCGACCTCAAGAATGTTGGCTAGCTAATGTAGAACACGCTAGCTTGGACATATTTCTCTTTTGTACTTGATGTCAGGGTCAAGATAACTTTTACGTAATGTTTACATATTATATACATTTACATTTCACGAGATATTACACTTTTTTTAATGTAAAACCAAAGAATGGCGAGGCAGAATAATGGCCCAGCATTCCCCCTAAACAGCAGCCCGTTAGCTTGGCTTAGCATAAGGGGAAATGATTCAAATGACCAAACAAAATGACATAACAATTTTGATGTAATCCTAAAAGACATCTATGTATTCAGTTGCCGGAATATCTTTTGAAGTTTACATGCTAACCAGCTAGCCTATAGCCTTTTTAAAACACGGAAGAGGTGACAGTCTGCACTGTTAGCTTTGCTTACTAGCTTGCGATAGCTACACTTAGCAGCGGCTATGTTTTGAGCATGATTTTAACAGGTGGCTAATTCTTACAAATTACCTTTAAACCAGATATAAAGCATAAATTAGTGAGGTGCTGTAAGACAGTTAGCTTTGGAAGGAGCCAGGCTTGCTGTTTCCCGTCTCTGTGCTAAGCTAAGCTACCTGACTGCCGCTAGCTGCTGCTCCATATCGAACGCACATACATGAGAGTGGTATCAACCCTCTCATCCCAGTCTTGCCAATAAACTAGTAAGTGCTTTTCCCCAAAGAGAAGAATTGTATTCTTAATGTGGGTTTTTCAGAGCCTTATCATTCTTACAGATGTTTATTTTATCTTGCAGATAAATCTAAAAGCTGTAAATATGATTAACTATTCTCTACACTTGTGTCAAACCGCTGCAGCTGATATACTACATGAAATAGAACAGAAACAGATGCAACCTGCTAGATGCCTCCGTATGTGCCAAACAACCAGTTAAGGCTGTGTGATAAATCTGGTTTATTCAGTGTTGTGACTCTTCAGAACATGCAGAGGTTCAGCCAGTGACTCATGAAATCCACCACTCCCCCCCACACTTTACAAATCATTAATTACACATCTCTACGATTCAATCAGGCAGTATTTATATTTCACTCATACCACTTGATACGGAGCACTCAGACCCCCACACGAGCCAGCCACAGGTTTCAACCAAACCCTCCTCCGCTCTGAATAAACAGTGCGCTTTGCAGGGAGCGCTGCAGATAAACAAACGAGCCTTCCGACGAGCCACACTGCCTCTTCAACATCACTTCACAGCATATAAGCTGCTCAGGAAAGCCACAGCGCCAGAGAAATACACATAAAAAGCCTTTGAATCAGACAATACACAGAAAAGGCGCAGTACGTCACCCGACACAAACTCATACGGTAACGCCGGAGCTGCCAGGCGCAGACCAAAAGCAATCAATCCAACATCAAAAATCTACTTGATGGGACACAGCTGAGGGGTACGGCGAGGTTGACTCCTGCCGCCGGAGCTCAAAGCGCCTCTGTGTGATCCCCGGGCTGTGAACAGAGCCGACTCTCATTGTGCAGAGAGGATCTGTGGAGGGGAGAAGTGCCGGTGAGTCACCACCTCTCTCCTCTTTGTTGCATCTGGAGGTGAGTGGGCAGGTCAACCTTGTACTCCGAGACCTTTTGATTCAGTCGGGAGTCTCTCTTCACACAAGCACAACAGGCAACAGACATACTGTTTTTTGGGTTTTTTTTTACAGTTTGTGTGCTGGCATGGCTAAAAAAGATAATCAGAAATGTTCCCCAGCTTGACTGGAACAACTGTATGATTTGTAGGAAACACGCTGTGAAACAACTGCGGAGTAAAAACAAGGCAGAATCTCTTCCCAAGTTCCATAAAAGGAAGCTAAGTTTTCAGGAATACTGTGCTCCCACTGAACAGATCTATTCTGAGTCCTCGCCACACGCCAAAAGCATCTCTGTTGCCATACTTTTGTGACTACCACAAGCAAAAAACAACAAGAAAACCCTCCACACTGCGAATATCCACTGAAAATCTGGCATCTTACGCGTGAGACGAGGAGCGATCTGAGCCCCGAGATCCTTTTCTTTGCTGCTTGTTTTCCGCCATGGTCTAAAAGGAGTGTGAGAACTTGGCATCACATCCAAAAAAGAAAATCTTCCCTCTTTTTTAGATGCCCTTGCCCACCCCCAGTCGCTGGGAAACACCCCTCGCGGGAGCTCAAAGTGCCCGGCTGCTTGGCATCGGGAGCAACAGAAAAAAAAAACTTAAGGAGTGTTGGAACAGCGTCCTCCTCGTACTATCTCCTGTGTGTTGTGAGGGAGTAGATTCATGCAGGAGACTGGAGTCTCTACGGAGGGGACCGGGGGAAGTAGTGGTACATCTGGCAGCCAGATGGCCAAAGTTCAGCTCCCTTTCACAGGGACAGGCTGCGCACAAAGGCGACACAGTTGGCTCTCGTACTGTACGGCGAGCATACGAAGGGAACATGCCGGAATGATAACGGAGTCAAAATGTATCGAAATCATTTATCGAGCAAAAATGCCAAGTATGTCCAGAATCTCATATGTGAGGCTGGTCTGCGTCTCTGTGTTTTATAGAACTGATTATTTCATATTTTGGGGTTTTGGACTGGGAGTCGACCAACATGGCTTTTTCAGGGCTGATACCAATTATCGGAAGGAGTCTGAAAACTGATATTTGAAAACGATATTCATACAGACTCTTCTTGTTCTGTTCCTTAATATACATTTCAGGTATTTTACATGAACATTTCCATTTCCTGCTACTTTATACTTCCTCTTCCTCTCCAATTTGATCCATGTTTGCAGGATCAGATTATCTGAATAGCTACCAGTCGGAGAGTGTTGGACGAGACATTGTGTGGATGTTGCATCAGGGCCAAATAAGCCCATTTCTAAATTACTTTATCAGCAATCCGACAGAAAAATCACAGGCACCGATAATCGGAAAATGCTGAATATCGGCCCGTATAATCGGTCTACCTCTATTTAGGACTGCTGGTCAGACATAAAGACGCAATCTGAAGATGTCAACTTGAGCTCTGGGAACCTGGTGACCTTTTTTTCCCCACTTTTCTTGGCATTAAATTGACTAAACAAAGGAAACTATCTTTCTGTATCCCAATATTGCAGTTTCAAGATTAAAGATTTGATTATATTTAAGCAGAATTACGGAAATTTGGTTTAAACATATAAATAATTGCATCTTTCCAATTTCCATTTCCATCAACTATGGATCTTATGCCAATATCAGGAGCTGAGTGCATCAAGACAAGGTTCCCACACCTTCTTAAACATCAAATTCAATAATTTTTGAAAGGTAGATCACAGTCCCTACTCCCTCAGAATCAAGGACCCAGTGCATCATGATTTGAGACACTGATCAAGGATAATTACTATAAGAACACAGAGGATTGGACAAGCCTAGGCCGATTTCAGATATAGATCTTTTAATCAGCTGGCTTTTATTCAGATCTGCATAAAATTGTACTAATTCACGAATACCAGCCACCTAAATACATTTGTTTTTTTTCCCCCAATCAAGATCCATGTGTTGATTCTTGAGAATTAACCATTCTGGGCCAAGACCCAGCCTTCATCCAAATTTCGTTGTCATTTGATTGTTATGACACGGGCTTAATACTGCTGACAAACCAATCCACCAACCAACCGACAGACAGGCGCAAAGAAATAACCTCCTTGGCCGAGGCACAAAATGTATTGAGCACTGTCAACGACCGATGTCTATTTCTGTCAGTTGGGTACTGTTAAACCATAACAGAGGAAGAGAGTATGATGAGATGACAATAAAAAGAACCAGTCAAATCTCAAATGAACGATAATCGTTCCCTCGAGTTCATCCTTGATGAATGTGGAAAAAGTGACGGAGATATTTGAATCTGTTCCGTGTATTAATACTCATCGTTCCCCGGTGGAGCAGAAACTTCAGTGGATTTATCGATACAATAACTTTTCCGCCTCGGCCATGTGTTGAAACTTTGTTGAGACGTTCCGAGTTCTTTTTTCAGCTTTCTAATGTTTCCACTCAGATATAAAACAGGTGAATGGAAAGGACCCAACTGTCTGCTCTTTATTTAAGACATCTATGGCGTGTCTGTTCTGGAAGAGGGATCCATCATCGTTGCTCTTCCTTAAGTTTCTTCTTTTCCCCCCTCATTAAATTAGTACGTTTCGGGAGTTTTTACTGATCCAAACCGCGGGTCTAATGATAGAGGGTGTACAGATTGTAAAGCCCCTTGAAGCCCTTTGAGACAAATTTAGACCCAACCTGAAATAACCTAACTATAAGGCAAGGGATCTGTCTGTCTGTTTGTTACTCACATATCTCGAGAGCCATTCATCTGATATGCATCACAGGTGGCAGGTTTGTGGTTGAGTGCCCAAGGAAGTGCAGCGTCAAATTTCATTCATGTAAATGCATTTTGAACAGTGAATAACACAGTGTGCAGCAGCAGCAGCAGCAGCGGCAGTGTGGCTCGAGCTGGGCTCATCCCTCTCACGTGACCTCGCGGGGAAGCAGCCGTAAACAAAAGGGAGATTAAGTGAGGCGCAACAACTTGCAGCGAGAATAAGATGTTAAGTTTTCTGTCAACACTAATGCTAGCTGACGTTAGCCTCTAAGGCTTCATTGTTAATCAGCAGCTCCTGGATGCCTCTCCCGTTGCTTGTTTTGGCCCCCGTTCAGAAAGAAACGATTTAATCATCCAGATTCTACATCGCAATTATCAAACATGTTGGATATTATCGGGGCGGCCCCCGATGAGTCTTGGAGCAGTTCAGGAGGCTTAAGACTGGATCTCTAAAGCCCTCAAATTACCAGATAATATGTCCCAGACAACATGTAGCCCTGCAGTAGCAGCAGTAAGAAAAGAAACAACTGCAGCCCGAGTGTCATGTCTTCTGCTTTAGTAAAAATGCAACACCAAGTTCAGTGCGAAACATAATAGACATAGTCTTCTGTGTGTCCTTGGCTTCCTAGTTGGACTGGAAACAGAGCGTACAGTCTCTGTGCATTCCTCGCAGTAAAGAGCATGTACGTAGCAAACTCTTTTCAATCTCTGCCACTTTAAGGACATTTAATCAGTAGGTTTCCTTTGCCCACCACCACAGTCATGCATGATAATATGCACGTCTCTCTGCGAGGCTCACTCGAAAAGGCCCTGAAACACACTGACAGCAGATTCTCCCCCCTTATCCTCAAAAGAACTTCCTACATCTTAACCGATGTGATGTTGTTATTTGCGAAACGTGTTAAAATGATCTAACTGACGCTTCCTGACTGCGACCTCACCGCCCCCCAAAAGGAAACGTGACATCATTAGCGCTGCAGCTCGCTCACTGAAAACTAGACCACCATAAACCCCCTGCTCCTGTCTTACCTTACACTCTGTCACCTCTGCTGCGAGACCATGGCGCGCACACACACACAAACACACACTTTGATACGGAAGTTCGAGCTGCACACAACCTCAGCCACGCTGATTTCCAGCCCGGGCAGGCCTGGTGTAGCGGGCGGGCAGCTGGGGCGGAGGCCTGAGTAGAAATAGCCCTCAGTCATAAACATCCTCCTGGAGATCCAATCAAGGCAACTCATCAGAGAGGCTGTTTATCCCACATGTCGACCAGAGCAGCGAGCGGCCAATAAAATGACAAGACAAACCCTGATGTCCTCTGCAGGAACACATAAACCCCCAGACAAAGATGCGATGATCTTGAGTTCACCTTTTGTGTGTTTTTCTACGCTGGCCAGCCGGGTCGTGAGCAGCCGGTTGGGCACTAATATTTAAATCCGCCGACTGCGCGGCGAGAATAAGACCATGGAAACCGGAGCCTCCTGCCAGCCTACCAGCATCGCTCCATTCAGGGCCGCCCCATTTAAATTCAGCCGGTGTCCCAACTTTGCTGTAGCAACGTCTTCAGACAAAAGGGTCTGAGTGCAGACAGGAAGGAGCGTGCAGCTGCAGGATGCATCTGTTGGTGGCCCCGAGGAAGGATGCAGAGCGCTCTTCATTCACGAGAGATGCGAAGGGGGTTCAAGGGAGATGGGTATCGCCTCGCAACGCGTCGGGAGATCTTTCAACGCGGCTTCCCATATCGAGATGGAGAGGGGGGGAGCCCAAGCGAGCGTCGGCGCACGAACCACCAAAAAGAAGTCAAAGTTCAATGCTACTTGCTTACTTGGCAACGTCTCCCCCGTCCTATTCAGGGATCCTGGGCATTTCTGGTCTCCGAGGAAGCCACTCGGTTCAGTCTGCCAATGTTGTGTTTGAGAGACTGCTGGCTGCACAAAAACCACATAATGAAAGGCGGCCTAATGTGAATGCATCACTTCAGAAAGCTGTGCCACATAC
>CAEMYA010000238.1:2064178-2082853 GCA_903131615.1 Diplodus sargus | reverse complement strand
CCCGGGTTTTTTTTTTTTTTCTGTCTAATTCTCAAAGCAAACCTCCTTTTTTTTCTTTTATCCTTTTTCTTAAATAGCTGATGTTGATTAGATACCTCGCCAGACGCCCCCCCTCCTCCCTCCTCCTCCCTCACACTCACCCCCCTCCTCTTTACAAATCTCTTGTTAGTTCAAATCAACAACTTCCCTCAGTTCTTTTCCTTCACACTTGGCTTGATTAGATTAGAGGTCGGGATTTAATGGTACAAGCAGCCACGCAGAGAGAGAAAACGAACAGCCCTCCCCGCTGATGCTGCTGCTGGAGCTGGAGCCCATTCCACATCGCTGCTAGGTGTCAGAGTTATTACCTATTTGTTTGACTGAGGATATGCAGAAGCCAGCAGAAGAAGGGCCCCGGGGACGTGTTAAATGATTGGTTTCGGGGTCCCTCGGGTGTTTGCTTTTGAGTGGATTAATAGGTTTGCACTTTTGATCAACGGTCTGCACTTAATAGGCCAATGCGCTGGACAATGCAGAGGCCGAAATGTTTAAGATGCTTTAATCCTTTAAATTAATTTGAGCCACACCTGTTCATTGAATCACAATGAGCACATGTCGTCCCACTGGAACAATGACTGGATTATTTATGTATTTTTTTTTAATACATCTGTGATTAATACGAGCATTAATCACGAGGTCAGAGTGGGAATTCCATTTTTGCATTTGCTATTGTTTCCTGCAGCCGACTTTGCAAAACAAAAGGGGTGGTAAGCCTTAGGAGTAACATAAACCTTGATACTAATTGCCCCCCAAAATTGTAATTAATATACACACATATGGGATGTTGAATGAAGTGTCACCCTGCAGACTGTTTTAAAATTTGATATGACAACAAGCAGGCTATATTGTTTCTGGAGTAAAATAGACAATTTACTGATAATTTCCATGGATAAATGGCTTTGGGGGTAAACAAACAAAGAGATGGTACAATTTTAAAATGGTAAGTAAAATAAGTTTATGTGCATTTGCCCTTCACTGCAGCCCCGCAGGGATCAATTCTAATCAGTACAATATGCAAGAATATGCTATATAATACATAATAAATATATAGATTCCATTGCAATACCACCATGTTTTTATACTGTAGGTATATGTTTATCACAGTATATAGATAGTATGGATTGCATGACATTGTTTATGTGTTGTGACAAAGTACGTTTTAAATTTAATCATGAGACACACAGAGTCTGGATTAAATAACAAAAAAATTCAAAGTGCCGCAATATATCAATGCAAAAATAATGTACATTGAAATCACCCACAATGGTATAATATCATATCATATATGCAATATATACAATGTAATAATATACAATCAGTGATATTAAAAAGCTACCTTGAAATGAACAGAAATTGATATATTTCTCCTGGTTGCCAGAAATATGTTTTTTTGTAGCATATTACTCAACCCCACCATCTTTCCACGAGTGTAATTAACATGTTTACATGTATAAATTTCAGTATAGACAGGCAATTTTCAGTCATGCTTTATGTTAAGGTCTTTTTATTAAGCGTTTGTCAATTGGTGACCCTTAAAGTCTCGTAACTTTCGATCCAGCAGCTGCAAGAAAGCAGCAAATGAAATCTAAGAAAGTGATATAAATGATAACATGCATATATTATGAGGGCCGATAAGATCCCTCAATACTTATTAACCAACACTTATCATGACATGACAATTTTCATAACAGAACAAGTTGGCTCTCGCATTTTCTTTTTACAACAGGTGGATTTTGTGTCCTTTGAAAAGCTTCTCTGTGTGTCTTGTCATATCTGCTACTCACATGTTTGACATGTATCCTGATTTTCTGCATAATGTCTGCTAACGATAAGCTGTCCGACTCAATGTGTTTTGCTGAATCTCCCTCTTGTCACTACATCAGGTTTGGAGTACAGACACAGGCGCTGGATTGCGACCTTTGACCTCTACGCCCTGCTGGCCGACAAACGGATCCAGGCAGCGGAGCTGAGGATCAGGCTTCCTCGGACGCGGAGTGCTTCCAACATCACCGTGGAGGTCTATCACCAGCAGTGCCATACGCACAAGAGCTGCCAGGAACAGCAGCTGGTGGGGCTGCTCACTGAATCATCGCTGGTCACTTCATCGCCGAGCTGGAAGGTGTTCAACATGACGACTCCTCTGTTGAGCTGGCTCCGGCAAAAATCGACGGCGAGGAATCGACACAAAAGGGTGTCAAGAAGGAGGAAAGTGGTGGAGACAAAGAGGGGCCTGTCGCTTCCTGATCAGCCCGTCTATTTGGCGAGAAGGGAGCAGGACGCCAGTGAGCGGGCCTTGTTGGTCGTCTTCTCACACACCGGCTCTGATGAGAACTCCAAGGCCAGGGCGAGCTTGCTCCACACAGCTGAACAATCCAAGTTCTTGTCCCCCGCCGAAATCAAAAAGGCCCGCTGGCCCAAGAAGCGCAGGAGCAAACGGGGCCAGCGAGAACAAACAGTGAGAAGCCTGCAGGCGCCCAAGAGAGGGAGTGAAAAATCTCTCTGCCGCAGAGTCGACCTGCATGTGGACTTTAATCAGATTGGCTGGGGGTCCTGGATCGTCTTTCCTAAAAGATATAACGCCTACCGCTGTGAGGGTTCCTGCCCCGGTCCCCTGGGGGAAGACCTAAATCCAACAAATCACGCGTACATGCAGGTGAGCGGTACAGATGATCTATATGTCAGTGTATCTATGATGCTGTTACTGGGAATATTTAGTTTCTTAGATAATATGTTAGACACAGTAGGTTCACATCAGTGTGTGCTGCTTGTTTTGGCACTTTTCTTCCTTTCAGGACACAAAATGTTGAATAATGGACACACAAAAACCATCCTTCTGATGACTACAGCACAGAGTGTTGCAGGGATGGCGTACAGGCTAAACCAGAAGTTAGCTTCACCCTAGTTCCCTCGACAAAAAGCCTATTGGATTCTTTCAGTTGGGTTCTGGATTATTGACTTCGAGACGAGGGAACTGAAAGTGCAAAAATAATAACTTATTTCTGGGTTTAGGACTCGGTTTTGCTGTTTGGAGTGTCAAATTTACAGTAATTCTTTCATCAATTGAATGCAGCGTAACGGCTGACAGTCCAGGAAGAACAAAATAAACCTTCAACTATAGAAATGTGTTGTTTATTTGATTAGTCAAATGAGCTCGCATCAGTTATGACAGTTGGTTTATAATTTGAGGAATTCATCTAGCAATCAGTTGCTAACAACCGCTGGATGCAACTTCACACGTGAGGATTTGATGATTTTCTGATAGTATAGTAGAATATCTTTTTGACTGCTGATCAAATAAATCACCCAGTTTGAGTTCATCACCTCTGGCTGTGTGAAATTAAAGATTTATTCAAACATTTCTTAGAAAAAAGGATTAACTAAGAATAAAAAAGCAGATTAATCGACGCTGGAAACATCGATGGGCGCAGCCACATAAAAGAGATTGGCTGCTTACTGAAAACGACTGGCGCAAAGCCCAATAACTGAACTGAGAATAAGCATTTCTCCATCTTCACTTACATTAAGTGAGAGGTTGCAAACTGGATTAGCTGATCTAAATCCTCTGCTCTGTTTTTCATTCTCTTCCAGAGTTTACTGAAACATTACCACCCCGACCGAGTGGCGGCGCCCTGCTGCGCCCCGACCAAAATGAGCCCGCTGAGCATGCTGTACTACGAGAGCGGGGAGATGCTCCTCCGTCACCACGAGGACATGATCGTGGACGAGTGCGGCTGCCAGTGACGGCTGCGGCCGCCTCGAAAAGCAACCGTGACCCTGAAGCTTCTGAAAAGCAAAACAAAACACTTAGCCAGACGAGAGGAAAAAAGAAAAAAGCTCTTTGATATTTGTCAGTGTGCACTGTGAGATTGTAGCTGATCCATGTGCAGAGACGGGATTGCAAATCCGTGATGCGAGCTTTGGCTTTGTAAGGAGGACGTTGTCATTTTTTTCAAAGATGTGCTGAAATACAACAGCAGCATCCAGCCGATTCCAGCTGTTTGCAGTTGTCACATCATCTGGTGTACGACTTTATTTCCCCCCTTATCGATTTCATCAATGTAAACATGAAGTGGCGATGTTGTTGAATATTCCAGCACTGTTTTTTAATTGTACGCCACCATTTGTGTAACTGTGAATTAATGTATATTTATTGTAAATATTAAAAAGAAACGTATTTATGTGCATTTTTACACATGAGTTGTGTGTTTTGTTACGTTTGTCCTGAGTATCTAATTTAAGCAGCTCTTGTCGGGCCGTCAGAAAACAGTAGAAACACAACACACACATCCACGAAACACAATGCGTGACACAACGCAGATCGCTGGCATGTTTACCCGCGTGATACAAAAGTACCGACGCCCCAAAAAACAGGTGGACTTTTCTAGTTTTAGAGCATTTCAGTCATCCAGCAGGGAGTCGTTGCCAAATCCACCCACACCCTACCCCACACAATCAAAACGAAGCATAATAGTACAGGGCATATCCAGCAAATACTGTAAACTGACAGTTAGTTTTAACAATGGTCAACTAAATTCCATTCTTCTGAAGCCACAGAGCTCATTGTATTCAAATCCTTTTGAAAATACACTGACTAACCAGGAATCTGCCAGAGTCATGACCATGACACTGGTCAAACTGGGAGTAGTTGACCGGCACTCAGAGGTAAGACAACATTTAACTTTCTCAGGTGATTATTTATATGGAAAAAGTCTCAAATGTAAATATATTTAAGTTAGGGCTGGGCAATATATCAGTATTATACCGTTACCATGATATGTAACAATTTAGATTTATGATTATCATTATTGTGATATGGTATTACTGTCTTTTGGCTGCCACAGTAAAGTTATGTGATTTGTATAAACTTAGTCATTACATCCACATTACAGATTATTAGGCTATTTATATAAAATCGCATGGTGTTTTGTCAAAACTAGCGTAACATTTGAAATGTTCTTGCGTTAATAAACTGCTTTTGAGGATATTTCGATAAGTCAGTATCGATATATCATGTATCACAATACAGACTTAACATTTAGCAATATGATTTTAAGGCTGAAATTTAAGCTAAAAGAAAAAGAAAAACAGTTTGTCCCTTCGTAGGCCCTTCGTAATCAAACATTGACTAAATTAAATTATTCATTTAGTAATTATTAAAGGTGCACTATGGAGTTTTGGGGGAGAAATGTTGATGGAGAAAAATCTTCATTGACGTTAAGTTTTATTCTGAAACACAGGTGGGTGTTTTATTCTTTATGCCTAAACAAACTAAATAAACAAACTCTCTTTGTCTTAATGTCTGAACAAACTGAAGACACAAACTAAAGGACGACACAATTGAATAATGTTATATTTTGCTCAGATGTGGCGAACCCTGCCACCTATCCTTTAAACAGGGCTCTGAGGACCTTATTTTCCTCTGAGAACAGCTTACAGTCAGTTATGGGAAAAATATCTCTGACTTTGTTTCATTACCTTGCTAACATTTTAAATATTAAAATTCAGAGTTTGGATCTCCTCTCCAAAACTACACAGTGCCCCTTTAATTCGAGCTCACGTTCTCTGCACCTTGACAGCGCAGCACTGACACTCCTGAGTCAGTTAGTTGTAGCTGTTTGCTAGTAGCCTGGTTAGCATGTGCCTTGGCTACCAATAGTGGCTGAGCAGCAACGATTTTAACAAACTGTGTTTGACGTTACTGTATGAGGTTGTACTAGCCGGTCTTGAGTAATGACTAGCGACACAGCCAGGTGAATTGTCCTCCCCGTGGCTAAAAATACACACTCACCAAATTTGACTGGTTGAGCCGCTGCTGCTAACGTTAGCTAACTGACAGCTGCCAGGCTCAGTAACAGTAGCTGTTAGCTAGCTTCTAGTTTGGGTAAGTGGCTTCTAAGCGTGGTTTAAATGAATAGTTAATAATGGCTCAACAGGCTGCGTTTGAATGAGAGTATTAGTGTCTGTAGCATGCCTAAAGCTTGTCTTATATTGACATAACTTAGTTATTGCTCTTCTATGTCTAACATTTAGTATAAGTGTCAATACACAGTCTTACTCAGCCTAACTAACAGACAGATATACAGGTTAAAAAGTATTTTCATGTTTGGTAGACTTTCTGAGTTTCCTTTAGTACATGTATGTCTGCATTGGCTGTGAGATTTACATTTTTCATTCATTTCTTTAACTTATATTAAAGTATTACAGACAGGCAGAAGAAGATCTATTCAAATATGAGTAGTAAAACCACAATAATGATTGGTTTACCTCTAGTAAAAATACTCTGATACCAGTAAAAGTCCTGCAACAGAAATCTTATCAGGGTCAAAAAACAAAAGAATAAGTATTGACATTTTAAGAGCCAAAAGTTGAAGTACTCTATATGTAACACTTTATAATCACCAATAATAAAAGGTTAATGTATTGTCAGTTCAACTTTAGTAAAGAGTTTATCTTTTCCAATAAGTAATTTTATGCAGTCAAGAAATGGAGTAATTGTATGAAGTAGCATGAACGGTTACACTCAAGTAAAGTTGACTAAATGTCCTAAATTACATTCCACCAGTATGTAAATCTTTGTCTCATCTGACACATTATAAACTCATAAAACACTTTTAATTTCATTTCATCATCTCTATTTTTATGTGTCACCCTTCAAAATGAGTACTGATACTTTGCTTTTGAGATGAAGGCTTGTGATGCCGCATTTTATGAAATAACAAGAGGAATTTGACTTGTTGCTTGTTGCTTGTTAACAGGACCCTATTACTCTCACAGCTAGGTGAACAGAACCAATGTTAAATGGACCAACATGACCAAGCACACATACAAAACGAAGTCAATATAAACTCGAATCTGCACATTTTAATAATATAATCTCACTGTTAGTAACTGTACCTGTGATGCTGCTGTTACACTTTTGATGTAAAAATAAAAGTATATGTAAGTGTGATGTTGTATGTCCTCCCTCAGTAGAAGTGACCACAGAAGAATGGCGGAGGCAGTTGCAAATGTGGCCCGGAGGATTAATGCCACCGTCGAGGACGGGAAGGACAGTTTGGGTGAGACTCCCCCCCCACGAATCTGTGGCCTTATCTCCCACTCGCTCTATCTGCAGCTTCCCAGCATTTGTTTGAAGGGCCCTGATTTAATATTCGGGTTGACGCTGTTTCAGATGTTGCCCAGCAGGTGGTGACAGAGGCTTAAATAACCACAACTTTGAATCTTGATCATCCATGATGCCTCCTGTTGCATTAATGCGCACTCATTTGATAATGATGTCCCTTCTTCTTTGCAGATCTGTCCAACTGCAAGCTCATATCCTTCCCGGATGGTGTGTTCAAGGTCCTGAGGAGTGTCTCAGACAACATCCGCATTGTCACGTTGGCTGACAATGAGATGAAGGCCCTTTCCAGCAAGTTCTTCTCAACCTTCACTCAGCTGAGAGGTAGCGAATGATACGCGTGATTCCCGGACTCGATCTTCAAGCAAACATTGTGTTGATATATGCTGTTGATCGGACTAATGTTGTGACTCCTGTCGCGCAGAACTGGACCTGCGAGGCAATGTCCTCACCAAGCTGCCCGACGCCGTGGCAGAAATGGAGCATCTGACCTGCATCAATCTGGCTAATAACAGCTTCTCCATCTTCCCTGATAAGCTGACTGAAATAGCCACACTGGAGAGGATTAACCTGGAGGGAAATAGCATCACCGGTAATTATGATATATTTAGGCAAAGGGTTTTTATTCCTTATTAAATTATTCTCACATGGCTTGATTTGAGCTCACATTTACTCCTTTTTCTCATTTTTCCAATAGACATACCGGTGGAGAAGCTGTCTGCGATGCCTGCGCTGAAGTGGATAAACGTGAAGTCGAACCCTCTGGACTCAAACACTCTGTCCGCTCTGCAGTCTCCACACAATTTTGACGTCGTGTCCGGCGCGGATTCCTAAAAATAAGTCACCCAGTGACCCACCTATAGACTGCATGCTGTGTGCCTTTTCGGTTGGATGCTTCCGTGTGCCTGGGGAATGAGGAAACATGATACTTGAAGATATTGAACTGATCATGATATCAAATTGGGTTTACAAGAGACAAAAAACAACGTGATGGCGTCCTCCTTGATTACCAAGAGCTTAAAAATGATGTTTGTAGATGAAATCAGTCCATCTTTAAGCGCCATTTTTAGAATCATGTTTCTTGTCTTACTTGAGACATTTATAGGGACTTATTTATTACTTTTGATAGTATAAAAAAAGGTTTTTCAATTAAAAAGTATACAGTGGATGCTGTGCAGTCTTCTGTCATGATTTTTTTTTCAGAAATGTATCCTGGTCTTTTTCGTTTTCATGAATAAATGATTATTCAGGGTGTCTGCAGGTTCCTAACTTTAAATGTTTTACATCTGATGAATATTCATCCTTAAAAGTAATTATGTTTTGAAGCAATATTTTTCTAATGACATCACAAATCTTTAAACCTTGAATCTAGCACTGCATTTTGACTTGATACTTGCACATAACCTGTTGGCAAAATGCAGATCAGCCTAACTCATTGTAATAATCACATTCCTAAAAAAAAAACGTCTTGAATTTGGTTTAAAATGATCTTGAAACAGAAACTAATCACAGTTGAGCAGCTTAAATCAGGGAATCTCTGGTATTCTGGGAAACAATTAACTGGCTTTTAAATACTGGATGGTTAATTGTTTCAGCCCTTGTTTTATAATAAAGTCACTAAGGTCCACTTTCACAATCACTGAATACAATCATGGCTGTACAAATGTAGATGGTAAGGGGGTGAGCTGGGACACAATCTATCTGTAACAGAGGCTGCAGAGACTCATCCACAGTACAACCATTCACAGTGTTTTGCTCGGGCTTTTCAAGAATTCTTTAAATAGCATCACTGCTGAGTCTGGATCAACTGTAAGCTGATGTTTGGACGCACTGCTTGTTGTAGCTGTGGCATATGAGAGTTCGACCAGACTGTGACCTTTAATTCTGCACCCTGCTGCCCTCTTACTCACCATGTATTGATTATATACAGTAGGAAGCTTTTATTGCTCGTGTAGAGTTGTAAATATCTGGCTCTCTGTAGGCAACCAGCGTTTTAATTATGTTCAAAGCTGGAGGCTTTTTTCTGGTTTTAATCACACAAATACGTCACACTTTCTCCAAATGATCAGCTCCCTGTTTGGCGTTTAAATAGTTAAGCGGGTGCTGTATAAACATCCATTCAAGCGTCAATTTTGCCATTGTTGCATTTCAGTCACTTAATTATTAAATAACCTGGCAATGTCATCAATTAGTTACACGTAAATACGCCATAGAATTTTAGAAAAATGTGCAAAAGCATAGATAGAATAGATTAACGAATAAAATAGCTAAAATAAGCTACACTGTGTCACTTTATTTGAAATGATTTCTTTCAATGCAGTTATTCGCAATAACATAGATAACTTTAAACACTGAAAGTTAACAGACAGATTTAGAAAAGGCATTTGGTGACATTATTATTCAACATTTGTAACATGGCAAGGGCCATAAAATGCCAAACTTGACCCTCAAAATACAATTGATGGATCTGAGACATAATAGATAAGTGACTTCATTTAGTAGTAGCAGTATTTTCATCATGTCATCACACATAAAACAGTAAGTACAAAAAGTATAGATGTTATAAACAAAGTCTGCAGTCTGTGTTTATAAGCCTTCACACTTGTAACTCTCAAAAAATAGCTTTATAGACCTTTATTTTGGAAATCAAAGTGGATTACTCAATTTTAGATTCAGCTTTTTTTTTTATCTTACAGACACCTCAGATCATATTTGATCTCCTTCATTGAAAACAACCTTTGTACACAGCCAGGGTGTAACTTTTACCATAAAACATTACATTTCATAACGTATGGATTTAGAAACAGTGGGTTTTCTGGGTGCATAACAATCTATCCTGTTAACAATGTATAGAAATAATGTTTCTAAAAATAGGGCCCTGTAAGTATGTTATCAAATAGTTAGGGTGAGTCTCAAGAGGCTAGAAGTCAAGACACCAACACGCCACCTAATCCGTCTCGCTAATTGGCTTACAGCTAACACCAGTCGGCTCCATCTGTTTTTGTCTGAAAAGAGCTCTCCGGAGCCTCAGCTTACAGCGGGGAAATGGAAAACAAATCACTTCACGCTCTAAGAAGGTACTCCAAACTTCACATTAAACCCTATGGAGAGGTGGTAATCAGAAAAAATCAGCTGTTGTTTGCTGTTCTGATCATCTCTCTCAGGTTTTATTTACACTTGGTAGCAACAGACGCCAATCATGTAACCATGCATGAAGCCCAGCATGGCTCTGTCATCTGGCTGCCACTCTCCAAACAGCAGGGGCCTATTGTCACATGCAGGAAGCTGTCAGGCTCTCTAACCCCTCGGCTTAAAGCAGCGCGCATGCCCACTGCCTCTGCCTCGATTACCGCCTGTCAGTCAGGAGCTTCTTAGTGATCCTGGATCAGTGCTGGGACCAACGGAGGGAGAGTCTGACAGCAGCGACAGACATGAGCTTCAGCGTCGAGGAGAGGGGCCGGCCCAACACACAGGACTACAGGGTGTTTTTCAGTAAGCACTCTCGTGGCAGTTTGTGTGTGTTAGTGGGGGGATGTTCCCTCTTTTGGATGGTGCATAGTGTGACAGTTGCTTACTTCCTATGTAGCAACACCTAACTGTAATAGCTGGAGTGAGGACCAGTGATCCTGGAGCCTCGTGAGTAGATCTTCTCATAGAGTTGAATTTCACCCGTGCTCAAAAACGCGTTTCTTTTCTTTTTCGTAGGAAACTCTGCAGGAAAGTACATCTCTCCTTTCCACGACATCCCTGCCTACGCAAATGAAGCAGAGGTGAGCGCCATGTGTCACAGATCATACTGCAGATTGTCCAATAAAGCTGTATCTAAAATACTTTACGCTTTTAATAACACTAATACCAATGAATGATATACATAAAACCAGCAAAACAACGAGAGAAAACATACCAGTCTGCTGCCTTTAAAATGTAATAATGCCTTCATATAAATGAGTTTTTAAATATAAATATGTACATACATGAATTGAAGTTTCAAAAGTATTAACTCTGCCCTCCAGGTGGCCAAAATGAGTCGACCGTACTGAGAAAATCAATGATTTGTACTTTATTTCCCAACCGTTGTTAGCCTTAAGATAGAGTCTACACTGTGGGGCCAATTGTCAATTTGTCTGCAGCAGTGAACAGATGCTGTTCCATGTACCACCCGGGGGCCACAGTCAGTGTGCTACCTTCACTGACTTCTGTGACTTTACTTAGCACTGCAACACCAAAACAACTACGACCACAAACTGTGAAGAGGAAAATCAGAGGTTCAAGAGTCCACAGTTTGCCTTTTATAGGTCACTGTGTGAGCTTTGTCTTTCTGCCTATAATCACTGTCATGCATTTCAGGAAGATGGGCTCAATAGAAATGTATCTGAAACAGGAACATAAATGTATCCTCGGTGTAACAAAGCTGTATTAACTGCTGATCATGTTGCAGAATATCTTTCACGCCGTTGTGGAGGTTCCAAGATGGACAAACGCAAAGATGGAGGTATGATTTTATTTTATTTTTTTCTATTCATTTATCATGTCAATGCATGTTTACATCTAATTCTCCCGCCCCAGGTTCTACTGCATGCATGTTTTGTAAAGTTTTAAAAGCTTAATCCTTATGTTTATTAACCCTGACAATACAGTAACTGTAAAGAGCAGAACATAAATATGGCTGCAGCGACTTAGCTTTGAAAGATTTTCTTCTATTATTTACTCTCCTCCACTGTGGACTATAAAAAGGCTTTTTTTCTTTTTTTTTTGCAACGTCCCTGGCATCCTTGCTTGCAGCTAATTTAAGAGCTCAAGTTTCGTGGTCTTATTAAAAAGTGTAGAAATCATTAGATATATGATAGATAGATATAGACATAAGTTGTTGTGACTGTGTTTTACCCATCCGTCTCTCAGATCGCCACCAAAGATCCTCTCAACCCGCTGAAACAAGACCTTAAGAAGGGGAATCTTCGTTACGTAGCGAACGTGTTTCCTCACAAAGGCTACATCTGGAATTATGGAGCTATTCCACAGGCAAGTCCTGCTCAGACAATAATCAGATAACAGGAAACCAGAACGCTTTTTCTGCTCTAGCCAACATGTTCTGTCTCTTCTCTCAGACATGGGAGGACCCCCACCACAAGGACAGCGACACAGGATGCTGCGGAGACAATGATCCTATTGATATATGTGATATTGGAAATAAGGTGATGGAACGTCTCTGAGGAGGAGCTTTGAAGAGACAAGATTTGATTGAACTGTTTGCAGCTTTTTCTAATCTGTGCCTTTGATTCTCAGGTGTGCTCTCGAGGGGAAATAATCAAAGTGAAGGTGTTGGGAACTCTGGCTCTGATCGATGAGGGGGAAACAGACTGGAAGGTCATTGTGATCAATACAGAAGACCCTGAAGCTGCCGACTTTAATGGTACGGATAACCTGCGATAGAGTCTGCAGGAAAACTTGGACAAATTATTCTGAATTTCAGAGTTCTTCTTTGTTGTTGGTGTGCTGCAGATATTGATGATGTCAGACGACTTAAGCCTGGATACCTGGAGGCGACTTTTGATTGGTTCAAAAGGTATAAAGTCCCGGATGGGAAGCCTGAAAACCAGTTTGCTTTCAACGGAGAGTTCAAGGACAGGGTAATCTTTTTAAACTTGCATCTACGGCATTTGTGTTCTTTACTCAAAATTGCTGATATATGTCTGTTTTTATATCTATTTCTGAAGAACTCTATCAAACTGATGCGCATCTGACATTAAAACATAATACAACATTTTTAGAGGGATAATGAGATAAAAAATGTCTTTGATAATTTTTTCTGTTAAAGGTGCAATATGTAAACTTTGACCACCTGTTGAATCCATACTCCAAATCAACAGGGGGCAGTATGTCACCAGAGTAACCGCTAACTTCTGCATTATCTGGTTAGCTCAGTTAGCCGTGCAGCTAGGATTGGCAGCTGGGAGCAGTGTTGATGTTGACAACGCTAGCTCAAGAGCCTTGGAGTGTGACAGGCCTTGGCTAGCTAGTTAGCACGCTTACTTCAGTAAATATCTTTGCGACAACACAAACTGTCAATTCTTCACATTCTGTTGATAAGTTTGGTTACATTTTTTTTTTGATGGTTTTAACTAAAATTCTTACATATTGCACCTTTAAGCATATTTACTTTTTTCAAAAGCCTATATTAAGAAATAAAGGTAATATTTATTCATGTTTGCCTTGCAGGACTTTGCCATTAAAACAATCAAGAGCACCCACGAGTTCTGGAAGGCACTGATTTCTAAGAAGACTGACGCTGGGGAGTTAAACTGGTGAGTCCAACTTAGTATACGAGACAAATGCTTTTAATGTTATTTCCTGCCGTAACATCCTTGAGATAATTATCAGGCACTGAGTGAAAGTCGACAGAGCGCTAACAGCAGAGTGTGAATCCGCTTAGTTAATGGACTGTTAAATAACCTTCTTACCTCACTTGAAGTAATGACATTCTGAATATATGCCTTTTTTTAGGTCCCCTTAATGGGGTTTTTTTTGGTTAAGATTATAGGTTCTTGTTAAAGAGGTGCTTATGGGGAGAGAATATTGTTTTAAAGCTGAAGTTGTTTTCTTTTTTTCCCTTCCTCTCTCCTTCTTGACTCAGCATGAACACCAGTGTGTCAGACAGTCCGTTCTGCTGCTCAGCTGGGGATGCAGAGACTGTTGTCAAGTCTGTAAGTCCGTTTTATTTTGAAATTCAGCAACTTAAAAGACCATCCGTAAAAGGGACAGTGCACCCCGACGTCGAAAATCCATATTTTGCCTCTTAACTGTAGTGCTATTCATCCCTCTTGACTGTTTTGTTGTGAGCTGCCAAGTTTCTGACATATCGGCTGTGGAGAGATCTGCCTCCTCTCGAATATAATAACACTAGATGGCACTTGAAAAAAAAACTTGACAGCAACGTCTCTTTCCAGGAATCATGACCCGGTTACTCAAAATAATCCTCAGACCTTGTTGAGAGCAGTTCCACGCAGGAACTATTTTCTTTCTTACAAGCCACATCCACTCACCGTATCGCCGTGTAGATGGAATTATTCTCCTACTCATGGATAAAAGGCTTGTCCACAGGATGTAAACAGCAATGGCGTCTTTCTTGGCCAAACTTTAATGTTAGCCAGTTAAGTGGACCGATGCTGCATTCATGTGCTCCTTGGATCGTCCCAGACTGCTCACAGCAAGATATGTGGGTTATCTTGATTTCATGGCTTTCACAAAACAGCGATCCCCCAACACATGTCGCCAACGACGCCATTTCTCACAGCGTTTTATGAGTCCATAGTATTGAAGCTGCACCTCCAGTTCGTTTTTTTAATGGATGATTTTGTTGACTCTTACAGGCCAGCGCTTTTGGAGCTGAAGATCCCATTCCGAGTTCAGGTGAGCATTTATATATGGATTTGGTTTATTACGCTGCAATATGGTTGGCACTTTATGGAAATCACATATTTCTTTATTTTTGTATTTTCTTTCAGTTGACAAATGGTTCTATTATGAAAAGTAAGAAGGAAACCCCGGGGCAGAAACTCAACTTCACTCCTCCCAGCACTTCTGTCGTTCTTCACCTGATTTAGGCCACATTGCTTTCGCTTCCATTATAGGTTGCTGATATTTAGTCCTATGGTTCCTCATGTAGTCATTTCATTCATCTTCTGATCTTTACATTTGCCTAATGTTGTGTTTTACTGTCTTGCTCATACTGTGTGATTTTAAATCACTTTGTTGAAGCTAATGTGGTTCCAAATAAAGAATGAAGAATGCTTCTTTTTTTCAATTCTTCTTGGACTTCTGATGCTGTTGTTGTCAAAACTGCCCGCCAATAATTTCAAGCTCGACAGAACATTATGATAAACCACCATAAACCACAGGGCTGTAGTATTCATTTTATTGACACTATCACATGTTGTCATTATCACATAGACTTGAGGCTTACAGTATAGATCTATAGTGGGTGGTGGTGCCCTGATGGGGATAGACAGACAGAGATCACAAACACACAATGCTGTACAGTCCTCCACCCAATGAGCCATGTGGCCGTACAACAAAGTGCACTGCTGCCTGCAGGCTAATAAATGGTGTTTTTAGTGTTCCTAAAAAATAGCAGCTACTTAACAGTGCAAATGACTGGTTATTAAAGTCTTTGGCTCAAAGTGGATAAGCCCCCAGGGGTTGTTTCTGCAGGCTGCAATTAAACAATAAGCTTCGAAAAGCACTATATCCTTCATAATGTGGTTAGAAACCGTGATTACAGCACCTAAAAAGTGTTCTCATGCAGCCAGTAAGATAAGACCACTACCTGTTTTCCTTTTCATCACCTGATTTTTATGATTTCTGATTGTGATTTCCTGATCATAGTTGCCAGTCTTCTCAATGTAATACCCATTATTTGTTCTAAATATGTAGTTCAATACTGGAATAAAGGTTTCAAAGATTATGTTTTTATAAAATAAGCTTCACCATTTCAAGTACATTTATAGATATAGGCTAACTGGTGGTGCACTTTGATAGATATTTCCCGTTTTGATAAACAAAACAAAAAAAAAAATGATTAAAAAGAGATAACGCAGCCTAATTTCACCATGTAATTCGCATTTTACCATACAAGTATGTGAAGGAAAAGGAAATTAAGGGTTCCTACAACCATATTCGGTCACACATACACTGTATATTAAAACCCTCCTTTCAGATAAATATCTCCTGCATTTCATGGCTTTTAGTTTTATAGATTTTATGTTATTTATTTATATAAATATCAATATAACAGAGGGAAGATGCTCCTGTATCTTCGACTCATTTTGACTGGCAACATGAGGGCGCTACTGTAGCAATATGGCTGCCGAACGCCGAATTGAAAACCACGAAGAAGAAGAACCGGAACTCGACCGACTGTTTCCAAGGAGACCACCGATACTACTAAGCGCTGGGCTGCTGGTCAGTACCGAGGGGTAAGTGAGCTAACGCTAAAGATAGCAAATCATTTAGATGTTAATACGAAATAAAAACACATTGCGCTGTTTTCTTGTTACTAGCGAGCATTCGCTCTGTCGCTAGACCATTTAGCTTCGGCCTGACGCGCGTGAGATCAGACTCTAGAAAGTGCTAGAGGTTTAACGTTAGCTAACATGCTAATGCTAACTAGCTTGAAGCGTTTTCTACCATTAAGTCGAGGCACACTGAATCAAACTCAACACCTGCAGACACATGGCTACATATGCTTCCCTGTCATATTGGCGTTTGTAATTGTCTTTTATTTTTCATTATAAAAAGGAGCGCTGTTAAATAATAATTTAGCTAGCTAATTGTTAACTGTTAACTGTTAAATCTAATAAATCATAGCATCGGACTTTGAGCTGGAGTTATTATGACAGCCAGAAACGGTGATAGTTAAAACAGGTTTATTGACACACTAATTACGTCCATGAAGTTTAGCCTGCTGAACAGGACACCTGCTTCACGCGGGGGTGGAGCTGTAGTGTTACGTCAGGGAAATGAAAACACCTGAATGATGTAATGCAGTGTAATTATACGCCCTACCACAGGTGGAAAAAGCAGTGAGCCAACCAGCACAAGACCTGATCTTTGAAACCAGCTCATCTAAAGTTCTTTTCCTTTAATATTGTTAATTACGCAAGTGGTTTTCCTGCTATGACAAGCCACAATGTAACGTAGTACTTTTACTAGAGGTCGACAGGTACAGGTCTGCCTTCAGTCCCTAGAGTCAAAACTAAATATGGACGGTGAAGCAGCGTTGAATTATGTGCCACGTATCTGGTACAAACTCTCAGACAGCTGCAGATCCGCTCCAACTCTCACCTCTTTAAAATCAAGGCTGAAGATCTTGCTGTTTGCCACAGCCTTTCACTGAAGCAATTTCAAGGCTTTGAACTGCACTGTGACTTATTTTATTTATTTTTTGTCTTGACTCCTTTAAACCTATTCTGTTTCCTATCTCTAAACTCGTTTAAATGTTCTGTTTCTTGATGCCTTCCTGCCTGTTTTAAATGTATTTGACATGCATTTTTTAGACAGTACAGCTCACAATATGAAGTGATCCGACACAAGATCAATCATAATGCCAACTGTGTGCAGTATGTGGTAATAATCCGACCTCTTTTTCGTTTCAGTCAAAGACCGCCAAGATGTCGTTTTTATTTGACTGGATCTACAGGGGGTTTAGTAGTGTTTTACAGTTCTTAGGTAAGTACTTTCTTCAGTTTTGCAATATCTAAAAGTGTTGGAGACATTTAAATTCTCTATTTAAAATGTTGAATCCAATTTTTGGGGGTGATTTCTGACACGTGAAATATTTTTCTTCCAGGTCTGTACAAAAAGTCTGGGAAGCTGGTTTTCCTGGGCCTGGACAATGCTGGTAAAACAACACTCCTACACATGTTGAAAGATGACCGACTTGGCCAACACGTGCCGACGCTTCATCCAAGTAAGGAGAGATTCAGACAGCGATGTGTCAAACTACATAAGGTGGCCTGTTAGAACAAAGATGGGCCAATCCAAAGCTGAAGTCTCCTTGTGTTTCAATACATGCTATTTATTTTTGGCATAAATAAATACAGTATGGTTGATTACTTCTTTTAGGAAAATGATATATTTATTATATATATATATATATATATATATATATATATATATATATATATATATATAATTTACATATATATATATAATTTACATAGAATTAGTTGACTGTCTTGCCATATTACCTGATATTATCATGTTACTTTGTAATTTCCATCCTTGTTGAATTTTATCTTCTTCTTCTCAAAGCTTCTGAAGAGCTGACAATCGGTGGGATGACGTTCACTACATTTGATCTGGGAGGACATGTACAAGGTGAGATCTCTCTCCATTTATGCCAGTATTGGCACATTATGTAAATGAGGAAGTTGTCAGCGTTTCTGCTGCATAAACAGATTGAAGTGATACAAATGTGTTAAAACTGTTGTCCATTGTCAGTTAAAAAGCAGAAAATGTCTCAACATTTTCATTAACTTGCTCCCTGTTGCCTTGCTGTCAGAAATCTTTAGACCAATTGCGGGTTGACTAATCACAGTTCTGATGGCTGCCACACGGTGTCTCTGTAGTCCCCACGGCTCTGATGTGTCATTTAAATCAGCTGCTCAAAGCTGAAATAGTGACCAGATCTGAACTGAGATTCAAAGGCAGAGAGTTCCAGTAAACAGAGGTTGGAGGACAGAAAGAAGAGTCTCTACATCTAAATTATGATGAAGTGGTTTATGTTCATTTTTAGTGATTATGACAGCATGTAACTCTCAGGGTAAGATGGTGAATTTGTCTCTTAGTCTTGTGGTGTTAATTCATATCGTTTAAGTAAAAGTGCAGCTCCTGACAGTGCCCCCTGCCTGATTAGACCTTTTCCAAGACTGTGTGGGCAGAACATGTACCTGACTTACAGCTCCTTCACTCTCCTGTTAGCTTTATGGCACATGTTAAAGCAGCTAGACTATTATCAT
>CAEMYA010000238.1:2032550-2046932 GCA_903131615.1 Diplodus sargus | reverse complement strand
TGCCAGAGAACATTTTTACCTGATGATGGCACTCAAGGAAAAGTCAGGGGATCATTAACGTCAGGAAGCATCATAATTTGGAGACTGTGAATGTCTGTCGAAGGTTTAATGGCAATTCATCAGATAAGAGATTTTAGGTTTAGATATTAAAGTCAAAGCATGGAAACTGCTGACTTACCTACCTCGCCTCCCTTTTATTCATACATCTTGCTTGGCTTAAAACTCTAAAAGTGATCCTATGACACACAGTAAACAGTTTCATACTGACTGAGTATTTTTAAGAGAAAAGACTTTGCATCGCAGTTCCAGAGTATCAGAGGACTTTGTTCACAGTGGTCGGATGAACACCAGAACAGCAGATCACCAACATGTTGACGCCACACTTACTTCGGTCTCATTCCTTTCGCAGCCAATAAACAAAAATGAGCCCTCGCACTCAACGTGCTTTTTAGTTGCTTGTTGTTTTGTTTTTGAGGGGTGCATTACCACTTCTCCAATCTTGCCCTTGTCCCTGTCAAGTTTGAACGCACTTACTGTAAGTTGCTTCAGACAAAAAGTAATCTGCAAATAAGCGTGATGTAATGGGGACGGACGCGTCTTCGGGGGAAGACCAAATCTCCCGAAATGCGCCAGCGCCATTTGCTTTCACCACGGCGGGGCCGGAGCAGGAAACCTCCGAGGAGTTTCTCACCGATTTGCGGGTAAATGAAACCAAAATTGACTGCATTGCCTCTTAATATTTGGATGCGCTACTTCATAAAAAAATCCCCCCCCCACCCGCTTGCTTTGCTCTCACACGGTGATTGACTTCATGTTCAGTGAGCACAAGCATTAGGCTGCGCACTTCTGAGGCTGCTACTTAATGATGCTCGGATGGTTTAGTGTGCTTGCGTTTCGTGCTTATTACCCATTATTCGACACAGTCTCTCTCATCTCTGGAGTGACTCTGTAAATGAAGCACTTTATTGAAAAAGATAAATGCCTGTCGCAGCAGATAGACTTCGCAGGTAGCAATAATTCACTCCATTAATTCTTTTCAGGCTGCATCCCTGCTCATTTGTTTTTCAGTCAGCGAGGAATGAATGGGAATAGATAAATACCTTTTCAGAGAGGTCTTTGTGGAAGGAGGAGCTTTTTGAAATACTATAAACCCCAGAGTTTAATGTTTTAAATAGCCTCAAAAAGGGTTTTTTCCATATGCTTTAGTCGTCATGGTTTCAAGCTCGCCTTCTTTCTTCTCTGCCTCGACTTCCACTAATAAGTCTTCTAAAACGGACGTATTATTGACTAAAGGGTTCGAGTACACGGGAAAAAAGCTCGCTGTCAGGTCGTTCAAGACATAAGAACACCGTCGCAAAGTGACAATAAAATCAATCTTGCTTCGATTCTATTTTTTAGAAATAGAGCTGCACTTGGTACCAATCCTCTTATATCGACTGGCAGGGAATTAGCATGGGTTGCTAATATTAGCCTATAAGGCACCGCTAGTGGCCAGGTATTGTCGCAGTGTATTTTCTAATTTTATGACTTGATTAACAGCGTGAAGTTGTTTGTATCATCTTTCACACTGATTCTACTTTTGTTCTACTGATGGACTTTGATGTAGTGGACTGGACAACAGATGCAAACCAGCTGATGGTTAACTCTGGTGCGATTACCTGAAGGGATATTCCAGAGTAAGTTTAATCCATTGTCCAAAACACCGTGACGTCGAGTAAGACTCCCCCTCGAGAGATCAAGTTCTCAGACCGCTAGCTTACGTAGTTGTAGCAACCTCAGAAAAAGACCACAGAGATTACCGAGTGCAGCAGAGTTCTGCAGCTCAAGGATGAAAATGTATGATTATTACTCCATGGAAATGCAATCAAAGTTCATATGTGTCTTGCCTACCAGTTTCTAACAGTTATCATCGAGAGCGGACAGGGAAAAGAACAGAATTGAGCATTTCTAACTGCACTCGGTAATCGACTCGTCAGGGCTTTCCCACAAGAGGAAGCTGCTGCAGGAGAGTGGTGAGCTGTGTTTTCTTTTCAATAGAAATCCGGCTAAGCTAGCAGGTGTTTGATGCCTCGAACTATGTGCTGGGAACCTATTTGTACTGTTGCTGAAGTTTGGTGCTGTTCTGAGCATTGTTTGTGACTTTTTGATGTCAATTTCATCTTGGAGGCATATACTGCAGTGTACTGTTATCGTGCGGTCTTTTTCTGAGGTTGCTAAAACTAGGTTTGCTGGCGGTCTGCAAACTTGATCTCTCGAGGGGAGGTCTTACTCGATGTGTTAGACCATGGATTAAACTTACACCGGATCATCCCTTTAAATAAAACAATAAAAATACTTTGTGAATGATTTGCAAGCATCAATGCTTTTCTATCCTCATCAGATAAATGGCGGATGGCGTTGTAATTATACGTTTTTTCGGTCATTTAAAGCAAGATGATGTGACATGTACACTTGCGAATTTACAACTTCAAAGTTGAATTCAAACGCTTTAAAGCACGACCTTGCTCACCAAAACACTGACGGTTTTGCTGCTTCACCCTGTCTCGGTCTGAGCAGCAGCTTATGGCACCTAATAAAGCTTGTTGTTGTGCAACTGTCATCGCCGAGCCCGTCCACTGACTTTATGGCTCTTCTCCTCTTGTGCTGCTGCTAAGGCTACACTAGGTTTTTACAATTACCTCAGAAACTCTTTCAGACTGTATGTAATGTTGAAATGTTCTTGATGTTTTCTTCTCTATCATTCCTTCCTGTCTGCCATTTAGATTTAGCCTTCACTGACTTCAGACCAAATGAAGACAGTTTCAGTCGTTCGATTGTTCTCCTGAGTCATGCGCTGATGTATCATGCGGCGCAATTCAGAGACATTACAGTTGTCTGGCAAAGGAATCGTGTTTCTGGCCACCTGATAAATATGTGTCCAACATTCGCTCTACACAAGCTCTGTTTTCGGTCTCTACAAACTCTTTAGAGAACTTTCTAGTCGATAATCATCTGTGCATTTGTCATCTAAGCAGCGACGATGTGATGTTAATATAAAAAATATTGATTATAGCTGCTTTACATATATGTGACATAACTGCAGCGGCGCGCTAAACAAAATGCACAGATATCGTGCAGGTTTTTATGCTCCTTTTAGCCGCGTCTGTATATTTGTGCAGTTATTCTCTGAAAATCAGCCTCTCCCGTCTCGCCGAGCTGAGAAGACTGTCCACTTTCATTAGTTTGCATCTGATTTGATGAGTTTTTAGTCCGGCTTAAACTACATAAATGTATGAGCTCACGAAACTGATGATCCATGTAGTTTTAAGTAATTAAACTAAGTAATAGTAGTGGCTTCATTATTAATTAGAGCTGAGCCACGAGAGTTCATGATACATCATGCATTAGTTGGGATCATGATGAGTCATGTATTAGTTAAGCATTAATTAATCATGAGGTATGTGCCCTTGACATTCAGTGTAGCCCATTAGAGTAGCATCTCTTTCTCCCGTGTCTGATAGGAGCATAATCGTTTTGACTTAAGCTGTAGTCAACGGCGGTCTATGGAAGTAAATAACGGCCATACAAAATGTAATTGTATGAGAGATTAAATAATTCAAAATGTATAAATAAAATGTGAAAAATACCTGATTTTGACCTTTAATCACTGCTGAGTGATTAATGTTGCAATTTACTTTAGGTGCTGTCTGAATTCACTAATGCTAACTTGTGCCGTTTCAAAGACTTATTGCAGGTATACTTTTTTTAAGTTTCTTGAGTTCAGATAGAAAAGGGTTGTTTTCTAAAAATCTAATAAACTTGATCACATCAGCAGAAACTTGACTTTTTAGTGCTCATTGGCCAGTGTTAGCATGCTAACACGCTGAGTAAGGATGAAAAGGTAAACATTACATGTAATCATGCTTAGGTGGGGTTCGTATTGTCATAAAGTATTCGGTGGTTAATAACCTTCAAAATAAAGTATTCAGTTGCTGAGAAAACAAAATGATCATTTTTTTCCCATAGCACTGCCCGACAAATGCTAACCGCAGTAACCACATGCATTAAAGGCAGAACAGTGGACAAGTACTTCCTCTTATGTTATGTTCATCATGACCAATTATTTGATCCGTCTTCTACATCTAATTCTGATTACATCATATTTTAATTGTTTTTAAGTTTGTTTAAAGAGTCGACATAGACGAGTTTAAGCAATCCACAAGTAGCATTTTGTGAGTTTTAACCTATTAAAATGTCTTTTAAGATGCATGCAAACCTTTTTTTTTAATTACATGCTCCCATACAATATGATCCAGTCCCTTACTTAAAGGTTATATTGATATATCAGATATAAATGATATTGTTACAGTAAGAACTTTATGTGGACAAATCAATAAAAAACACGTCATCCATCACTTTTTCTCTAAGACAGAGCAAGATTGAACCTAAAAATGTTGTCATAAGATAAAACAGACATTTAAAACCTTAAATTTCAGTCATAACTCAATGTTGTGCTTATCATTTGTAGGTCAGAGCTGTCTGCGTCCAGTTTTACCCCTTTAAATCCACCCAGTTAATTAGTCACTGCCCAGCATGAGTGTTCCAGCTGAAATTACGTCACTCCGCCTGACTCATGACACTCTCTGGCCTTGTTACTGAGTTTAATCAATAGCTCTCCACCCATACGCTCAAAGCCTTTTAACTGACAGACATCCAGCAGATGTTCACGCCGACGCCCGCACAAGTGTCTGCAGAGATCTACTGAACAGCATCGACCTGTCTTGCGAACACAAAACAACTCTCCCCTCCGATCTGTCGTGCCGAAACCTCCACCTTACCTGTGCTCCAGTTTCTTGCGATTGACACACATGGCCCTCTGGTAGCCCTGAGCGACGCACACCTTATGGCGGCTGCACTTCACATTCTGGCACGGGTCCTTGGTGGTGTCCACGGCTGCACACACAAAGACAACAGCACATGAGAATCCAGAGGTGTCGTTCACAGCTGAGGCTGCTTTGCATTCTCTACGATTGTCACCTCCAGGAGAAAAATATACAGCTTCTGGCTGCTTTTTATTTCATATGCCTTTTGACAGGGAGCATGTGTTCCACAGATTGATGGCAAATACCACCCAACCTTATTTTATGTGCTGTATAATCAAGTTCTGTGTATTTACACCGTCTAAAATCATCTCCCATCCTCACAAACTATCTTTTACACGAGCGTGCGCCATAAAAGTCATGAAATGTGTAATGAAAAATATTCTCGCAGTGTGCACAAATGAGCCCATTGATTTTATAGTCAGCGCTGCTGAAAACATGGACGCCTAGCTGTCATTAGCGAGGCGGCCCATCGTCAATAGTACTGCCTGCAGTCTCCAGCGTCTGTCTCTGATTGCGAGAAACCCTGACAGCACTGATTGAGCATCTCTTTCTCTCTGCTTGTCACATCTCACTTCCCCCATGTCAACTTATCACTGTCTCTCCCCGTCTTGCCTTTTTTTCTCTCTCTCGCACACAAACACACACACTCCATCTTTGTCTCCCACGTTCCCTTTCTTTCTCCCCACCCTCCCTCCCTCCCCACTCCCCCCCCTCTGCACCTCACTCTATCTTTGGAGAGTTGAACCGTTCAATGCCAGCCTCTCTTCCGCTGACAGACTGAGATGGAAATAGCACCGCGTCCTCCACCTGCCTCAGCCTGTGGTCAATGCCACCCGAAACTGGACGTCACGCTGCCCCCCCCACCCCCAGTTTGTTTGCCGCCCTGCCGGGGAGAGAGAGAGGCCTCGGAAAAAACTCACAGGCTCACAGATAAATTCAAGAGTTGAGTGGCAAGTCGGCGGTTGCTGTGAGAAATTTAAGCTGTGAAGTCCTGAGTCAGCTCCGAGCAGCTGCTTTGTAGTCAACACGGTCAACAGACGAGGTGGCTGGCAGCCAGATCCCCGCAAATCCCGAGACTAGGTGATACTCCGGCGCTACAGCAGGGAAGTATGAGGGAACAGTTGACTTTTATGGATGACATGACAACTCAGAGGGAATCCAAAAATACTGGAAGGAGGCTGTGAGCCTGCGGTGCTTTTGTTCTCTACGATCAGGTATTTTGAGACTAGGCTGGCGACTGGAGTTTAGGAAGAGCCGAAGTCCTGATCCACTTCCGCGCTAGCTTGTTATTTCAAAGCCTTTGTTCCACAACACATTTTTTATCACGGTGGCTGAGAATAGTCCCATTCAAACAAACTTCTAAGACACCTACTCACTTATGACCTCAGCCCTGTATAGGCAACGCTGCGATTCATCACTGTTTTTACACTGAAACTAGCACATACAGATAAACCTGCTGCAACTGACTCTTTTCCCACCAGCAGTAGACAAGTTTGTCTGTCATGTCTCCTGTTCGACATCATGAACGTGGCGGAAAATAAAATAAAAAAACATAAAAGGAAGCATGGAGACCAGTGGCAATGCTGTATAACGTGGGTATTTGCCATCTCAGTTTTTTTTTTCTCATAAATCTAAATGCCCACTGAACGGCACTGCTATAAAGGTGCAATATGTAAGAATTGGCCACCTGTCCAATAATACTCAAAACAAATAGGGAGCAAGATATCACCAGAATAATGAATAATAATAATAATGATGATTAATTGATTCGTGGTTGCATGTAGGCTCTACGCAAAGTTCACGAAGAGCAACAGGCGGCCAGTCAGGAGGGACTGTAACAGCAGAAGAGGTCGGTTTGTTTACTGGGAGAACTACAAGTCAGAGTAGCCCAAAACATCTGTGACTGCTGCAGAGCCATTTGACTGCCAATTGTACCTTTTCTCCTTGAAAGCAAATGGCAGATGTTAGTGGGTTTTTGTCCAGAGTGAAAAAATGCCGGCAAAAAAATCCAACGAATAATGAACACAAACATCACAAAAATGTATTTCCACACACACAACGATGGGAATCCAAGACCCGTTTTTTAACATCTTTTTGAACATAATTTTGAGCTATAAAAGCTGAAATGTAATGCTTTTTAAAAGTATCCTCTCTCAACACATGTTACTCTCTTGTGCTTTTTCAATAAAAAGCTAAAAACTGCAGAGGAGTCTGACCAGAAATGTAATTGCATCCCATGTTATATGAGCTCTGAATCCTTACAGTTCGCCTGAGAAGAAGAGCAGAGCAGGGGCAGCCTCTGTCGCGTGGAGGAAATATTGGATTTAAATGTTGGTTTTGCCCTCAGGCAACTACTTTATCATTCAGGGCAGACAGAAGATGTCTGTGGGATCAAAATACCTTTGAAGACACAAAAAGCAGCTGGAGGACAGGTAGGGAAAATAACATTTTGATGTTCCTCCGAAGGGTTCAGAGAGCTGAGGTCACACGAGGCTGAGCATCTCTAAACCTTGTTTAAAGAGTTCGTTTCAGTTTAAAAGGAAAATTATTATTTTATGAAGGAATGGTTGGGAATTTCGGATGAAAGTCTTGAGTTTCAGCTGGATGTGGTTACGCACGTCGTACTATACGGTACCACGCTACATCACTGCTGCACACCAGGGTTGCCAAGTCGCTTACCAATGTTGGTTGCCGTGACTTTCTCACATGTCTCCTGTCTTTCCCCTCTGATAAAGAGATAACACCGAGTTGATCATGTTGCAGGATCCGTCTCCTACCTCGTTCCCTCTATCCTTTCACTTCCCCCATTCACAACATTGCAAAGAAAAATAGCGTGATTAGTAAAGTTTTCTTTTTTTAGCTTCTTAGCTTATATTGCCTGGCACGAAGTGAGCTAAAAGTGAGAGAAAGAGACTGGCTGAATTCAACCTCAAGCAGAGTCGGAAGCAATTCAAAGGCATTCTGCAGGTACTGTGAGTTTTGTGCGAAATGCAGCTCGTGCTCATCATGCAGATCTCATCTCCTGCCAGTGTGTACAGACCCGGCAACGTGGGCATTAACATACCAGATTCAGAAGACTCTTTTTAGTGCTTTCTCGCTCTCAAGGTTTTGTTTTACAATAGTTTGCCGGAAAAGGCTGAGACGTGAAAATGGATTTGCTAGCAGACACAACATGAGCAGAAAAATCCCAAAGTTCATCTTCACAGACCGAAAGATCAGAGAGACCCTGAACCATGAGGAAAAATCCCTTCAGCGACGGAGGCTCATGAAACAGAAGCTGACTCCAGAGTAGAGCAGGACCTCAACTGAATTTAACAAATACGCAGCTCCAGAGATACTTCGCCCACATCAAAGGCAACAACTAGAAAATAGACATAAATGAAAGAAAATGATATCAGCGAGACAGGACTGGTATAATCGTAACTGATTTCCATTCGTCCAAATTCCACTTGTCAGGGAGGAAGAAACTCATAAATATAAAAGACGATAGCTGGATTCTGACAGAGCTGAATAAAAACCTGAAAGTTGTTCCATATAAAATATTTCGGGACTGCTTGACTTTTATTCACTTCATCTGTTCCAGCAGGTATTCATCTCTGTCATGATTTAACCCCAGCGGCTGAGCAATACCCAGCAACGCAGCGCTGATGTAGCATTTGTCTGCTATTTCTCTTTTGATTTAAGACACAAAACCTCTTTAAAAAATCCCCCTAGACTGTCACCATACATATCATTTTGACTTTTTCTTTACGATAAAAGAAAGTAAAGACCTCTCATATTTTCTGCATGCCTCGATGGATCACATCAGCTCTCTATGGTGATGGTTTTCCTCAGGATTTCTTTGGGTTTGTCATGTCGGCGGTTGCTATCAGACATTTAACATTTCATTTCTTTAACAAACAGGCTCCAGTCACGGACCATAAACCTTTATGGAAGCAGGGAACCAAACTTTTTTTATTTTTTGCAGTGGTGATACCTCAAACTATTCCCACTTTCTTCTGTGCCATTTTATTTTTTTTAGGCCACTGAGCAGTGGCTGTACCTGCCGTCCAGTCGCACAGTAACGACAGCTACAGACTGCTCAGTGAGCCGTGCACAGCGCAGACCGAATGTATGAGGAAGAATCAAATAAAACCAGAAAGCACTCAGAGAGCACACGCAGGTACCCAGGCTGTGCAATCCTCTTTGGGTGTCGGCTTAATAATAGAAAATGTGGGTCCGAATCTGGATGAAATGAACTCATAGTGAGATGAAATCGCACATTACATGCATAGCTGATGGTGGCAATGATTTCCTGGGAATATTTTATTCCCATCCAGAAATATCATGGTTTTACAGAAGGGCGGATGTATCATTCATTGCTGTGGATGAATTGAGCAACATTTCTAAATGAATCAGACTCATGACCCGTGACTTACTGCTACTGCTGCAGCTCCACCAATGAAATGTCATCAATGTTTTGCAGGATTGTTGATACTGTACGGTTGGCGCACATGCCATCTACTTTGGTTTTAATTGCACTGTACAATTTTTGAGGTTGAAGTCAGAAAAGGCCATGCCCGCAAGAAATTTGGCAACGACAGAAAAACTGGAGCAGACAAAGGACTAACTCAAAATGTTTTTCAAAATATTTTTCCAACATTTTCATGGAGAGCGGATGAACTTTGTAGGTGGGGTGGTGGAAAATGATTTTGCAAAAACATTAACTAATTCATAATGATTGATAAAGAAAAAGTCATCACTTTGAACAATAAATATCTCTTTGCTCTGTATTCAATTTAATAAAGGTGGAATAGGACTGAAAAACTGGAAACATGACACTGACATCTTTTAAGTTGATACAGCAAATAGAATAATATTATTTACACATCCAGACTATGTGGAGCAACATTTTTGTGGCCATCTGGAAAATTAGTACATTAGTAGTAGTAGTACATTAGTAACATTATCATTTTAGCTCTACTTTTAGTCTCAACCACTACCTGGGCTCTGCAACGCTTCACAACCGAAGTATAGATGTGGCAAAGTACATATCCGCAACACACCGACGCAACACTGTTCTTTTACGTTCAGTTTTCTGTATTAGGTAATGCTGTGTGTATGGTCTAATAAGGTTTAGGCACACAAATCACTTTGTTAGGGTTAGGAAACAATCATGTTTGGGCTCCACAAACACAGCTAGATTGTCCGGACAAGTCCTTAAAAAACACGTCCCAACCCAGTCGCCAGAATAAGTGATAGCGAGGTCATTTCTGCAAAACCGCAGATAAAGTAAAACTTAAGGTTTAAAGTTTCTATGTCTCACCTTTTAAAACACTGTGCTTATGCTCTGGTTAGGTTTAGGCACAACAACGACTTGGTTAGGGTTAGGAAAAGATCATGTTTCAGCTTAAAGTACCTGTTTTGTTGGTGGTGTAACACAGTTTTGAACACTGGTCACTGGCTTGGCGGCCTCGCCTGTACCTCCACCCTCCCCTCCACCCCGCGATGTGACAGTCGACTCATAAACGCGTATTGTGAACATAGTCATTTGATGCATTGCTCAAATAAAAAGGTTGATGCTAGCAGCTTTAAGGTAAGTTCAGAATTCAAGAAACAAAATAAATCAGTCACTAAAAAAATACATTTACATACAGCCACCTGTGAGTGCAGCTGGATTTGCATTACCAACTGTAAATAATTGTGTTGATTGGTGTAACCTTTGGCTGAATATTATATATATTTTTTTAATAATGTGAACACACACCATCGCTCCGCTGTATGTTCCCATAGAAACACAGCTTGGTGTTTCCAGTATAGTTTCAGTTTCTGTGCCGCTCGCTCTTCGCTCCCCATCTTCGGCATTTATGAGCACCTTCAAGTCTGCCTCCGAGCTACATCTCAAAACACATCGCTCACACGGTATTCTTATACGACTCCTACATGCTCAAAATGAAAACCAAACACAGGATTTAATTTGCATTAAAGATCAAGAGCATTTGCCACATCGCCAGCTTGAGAATCGAGACTGCGCGTTCGAGCCGTTATGGGTTTTAAATCCTCCTGCAATCATGTCAGCAAAAGCGTCTGGGCTGCTCTGAGCCTGTGAACAATCTCTCTGAGGTTATCATTATTAATAATATTATTATCATCCAGAACATAAAAGAACATGACTGCTTTTCTCATCCTCCATCGTCATCCCTCCCTGTTGTCTGCCCTTCCATCTGAAGCCTTCCATCAAGGGTCTTCATCACCCATTTGTTTTACATTTAAATTGCCAGAGCGTGCGTTTAATAGAGTTCTTCAGAGGATCAAGACAAAAAGAGGAAACAGACCTGTGAAGAAATCGTAGCGCCCGTCTGAAACTGAAAAGATTTAACTCCGATAAATATTAAAAGGACGAGCGAGACAAGCCCGTTTGACAGCTTTAAGTGAATTAGCTTCAACTGGATTTGCAATTACTGTCTTCCTAGAAGACTCTTTTTAGATTTAATTGGTGGACGCTGTGCTAAAGCAGCCTGCAGCTTTTATTCAACTCCAATGGAACGATAACATTATTTACGCGCGATGAGAGAGGATGCAACACATTGAGCCTGAATAATTTCCTGCAGTTGTTGCGCAAACGGAAGCGCCGTCACGCCATTAATACATTTTATTCTCGAGGCAAAAAAAAAATACGTTGCACATATCAGCTTGAAACAAAGGATGTCAAGGTCAAATGTGGAAGAGGAGCCGGAGCAGCAGGGCACCTTGCCGTTTTGAAATGGCCTTCAAGCGCGGAGACGACGCCGCGGAGCCGAGCTGACGTCTCTATCAGCTCATTTTAAAAAAGCACAGAGAATTTCTAAAGTCTCCTTTCAGGTCTTTTGTTCTAACCGGGGCTCGCAGGTACACCATGTCGGCGCTTTCCGGTGTCTTGTTGAATTTGCGATGAAGAGGGCCCTGATCAATTAGGTCTGCAGAATTGGTCCCGGTGGGAGCTGGGACTGGGATGAAATCAATGGTATTCAAATGAACATCGCCCACACTACAGCAAGCGAGGCGTTTTCTTGAGACTACATTAGTTATTCCCCCTGTTGTAAGAACAGATGACTGGGATAATGTCTGGAGATGCTTCTCCTCACATCTCTTCCTCTTTGATGCACAGAAAAGGCTTTCATGTGAGGCTGTGTGGGCGTGGCGCTACACTCGACCTCCCACGTTCACCTCGCAGCGGGGACACGCTGCTAACCCCCCCGAGGGCCTGCACAATTGGCTGCAACACGTATGAATAGCACCTCTCAAAACCTGACCCGTGAAGTGATTCATGCTCTATTACATGATCCAGCACGGATGGTTTGGCATTTTACTCACCCGATCCGCAGTTCAGCTAAACCAGCGCCTCAGGTCAGTGTGATTCCTCTGTTGGAACCAAGCGCAGGTTCAACTGAACGGCAGCCAAACAGGATCGACTATGGATTCCCTTCAAAATACCAGTGTCCCCCATGGATGTTGTGTCTGTTTTCTAATTTCTTTCACCTCTAAATTTTCACTTGTGGTATCAGTTTATTTCTTGATATCCTTAGAAATGTAGGGTTTATGGCGGCTTCTGGTGATTTAAAGGTTAAATATGTGAGTTTTTGAACATTAATACAGCAGCAAATGATTTGCTGTAAAAACATACCTATATTGGAGCAGCCCAGGACGGTGGTGGAGCTTCAGGCCGGAGAACTCAGTGACCGCTGTGTTTCGACATTTGTGAGCATCTTCCGACAATCTCCAGCCGTGTTCGCGGCATTGAAACCGGTATTTTACGGCAAAACGTGATCTTTGCACGGTCGCATGATCAATATTCTCGGGTTCACCACCAGAAGCACTGTCAGCTAGCCATGTGATCCATTGTTGACAGTTAAACCACATGTGCAGCGTGCAAGCCTCCAGCGCAGCGACCTCTAGTGGCAGTTCAATGATTTCCCCAAGCTTTCTACAGTGACTACGTTAAGGCTTAGCCACAGCTGAGCTTTTAACCTCAATTACCTCAAGGACACAGTGGACAGTTTCAGACCTTCAGCATATTTCTATTGTGTATGTATTTTCATGAGGAATTGTTTGGTGACGTGCCAGATGGGTGGTTACGCGGAACCATCTGACAAGGTGCCACCAGAATCTGTTTAGAATAGGGCAAGCACTTTCAGAAGCGCTGAGAAGCAGGTGTTCGAGTGAACCATCTGTGTCGCACCGTCCATCACCAGCTCGGCAATAGGAGATTGCTACCAGAGGAGTTTGTAAATCCAACTCTTGTCAAAGCCTTTGAGAAATGCCTAACCCTTCAGTTCTGATTTGACAGATGCTAGCAGCATCCACGCTGACCTCGAGGGGTGCCGCCATTGTTGTTTTCAGACAAAACAGTTGCTTATCTCGCTGGGTTGTCACAACAGAACAACGTCCATAGCCGGGCCGGTCGCTGGTTGCACCTCAGTCGACACTAATTGGGTAAATACCTGAGAGTCCGGACACAAATCCTGGCAAAACAGATTTTGCGAATGCGGCTTCATCACAAGGTAAAGAGGTGTGCAGTGTCTAAGGGCTTTATAAAACCAGTTCTCTCTTGCATACAGCGACCATCTGACTGAAATCAGTGCACAGTTTTCACATGTATTCCTCCTTCACAGATGATTTTCTAAAAGTGAGATGTTTTTTTTGTTTTTTTTTCCCAACAAGAACAGACCCCATGGAGGTAAATGGAGCCTGGTGGGAGTTCTGACTTGAGCCCTCAGCAACAAAGGCAATTATAGCAGGCTTTTCAAACTAATGGATCTAACCGAAGGCTCTGCCTCTCTCCCTTTCTGTATCACAACCGCGTTTTCACCCTCCACAGGCGCTGACACCCCGGACCAGCGCTTACCTCGTGCTGGATGACCTCAGACAACTGCTGCAATTAAGAGAAGCCAGCACTTCAATAATGTGCACTGCACTATTTTATTGTCCGGAGCAGACTGCACTTAGAAATGATTATGCACGAAGAATCGAAAATACAGCAGTTTTTTTTTTTCCCTCGCAGTGGAACTGATCATTTAAGTAAAGCCACTTAAATATTGAAAGTCTTTGCAAACTGCCTCGGCTTATAGAACACACTCAGGCTTTAAGTGGGAGACGCTTCAAATAAAACCACGCTCACACAGAAAAATCTTTTCCAATCAATCAAAATAATTTCTCCCGGACTTACTTTCGTCAGAGCCCGTGTTCTCCTCCGTGTTTTTGATGTAGTCATCCTGGAAAGAAAACATATTTGCATTAATGGATTCAATAATTCATGTTAAGTGACACGATGGAGGAAGTATGTTCTTGGTCTTGTGCATAATGAAAATTCAGAAGAGCATAAATAATGAGGGAAGTTAACAGACATGCAAAATGACACAGAATCTTTTGCAGCGTGCTATGAATAGCAATTTCGGTGTGAGTATTCATTGAGCAATGCAAATATATTCAGCACTTATGTTGAAGAGATGGTTTTCAAGAGAGCAGGTGAGGAAAAAATGGTAACACATAAAGCCTTTTTTTT
>CAEMYA010000238.1:2012108-2030503 GCA_903131615.1 Diplodus sargus | reverse complement strand
ATTCTGACCCATTTCTCTCTCTGTGTGTCAGGACAGAGAGGATCAACTATAAAGCGGTTACTACTCGGCGCGAGGCCCAGAGAGGACCCCGAGGATCAGGTCTGTGCAGTTTAGCTCGGTCTTACTCTGCTCAGGGGACACAAAGACTGAGCGCTCAAGTCAAGCCGAACAAGCACAGCCGACGGCATCTTAAATATTGAGCACAGGGTGAGGAGTTAAGGGGAGAGTTTTTTGTGTGTATGCTTGTTTTTAGCGGATCGAATTGATCGCTTTTTGAGCCTAAAAAGATACTTATTTTTTTTTTGCGAGGAAGCGGTTCGCGTTCGCCTCTAGATGTCCTTTTGTTTATCCGAGCTCAAATCCTCATCTCCAGACAGTGACGTTATGTATTATTTTGTCCTTTGGCCAAGATGAGCACTTACTCACTTGGGCAGCTGACACCTCCAGCCTGAAAGAGACGTCAACAGGGAAAAAAAAGAAAAAAAAAAGACAGACAGACAGATTTACAAAAGAGACACTAACCTCGACTTCCTGTGGCAATGACAAGCAGCAGCGGGGGAGAAAGGAAAGAAAGAAAGAGAAAGCCATTGTTAAAAGTGATAAAAAGGAAAAAAAAGAAAAACACTTTGCAGTTTTCATTTTGCCTCCATTCAGCATGCAAACAGTGCGTGTTGGTTTTATTACAGTTATGGCAGCAGTTAAACTGTCAGCCCTTAATGCACGCTGATTGCGAATACATGCCTCAGTCTCGCTCCTCTCGGGGGACAACATAAGACATTCACAGAGGATTATGAGCGCCTATTAACCGAGGATGATCCGCTGCCACTTCTATGAGCTGGCAGGGGTCCTGATCACCGAGGGGCTCGTTCTCTGGCTGTGTTTACAAGCGAGCGCCAAACGCCAGCCTCCCTCCTGCCAGCTCAGAAGTTGTGGATAAGCCACGGCGGCCTTGAGGAGAAAATGCAAGCAAAATTGTTGGGGAAAATCTCGGGGCCAGATGTGATTTAGGTGTTTTTTATAGTCGCGGCAGACGCGCCGGAGCACATTCACTAAGCGTTGCACTGACAACGCGGACAGATATAGCTCCCTGTAAAGTACAACCTTGAGTTAACAGGGGAGTGACTGCTTTCCTTTCATTCTGTTTCACCGTCTTGGCGCCGGTCCAAGGGCATTACACATCAATACCCACCACAGCCGCTCTCCCTGTGTGTTTCATCATTCAATGCTCCGGCGTGCTGGAGAGAAATATAGCACTGCATGGTTTATTTCAGCAACTCAACCCAGTAAATAAACCTAATTCCCATACACACACACGCAAGCAGCAGCCACACCTTTTTTCTACTTAATATATCACGATGAACAATTTACAGGCCCCGCAAGGACGAGCCAAAAAAGCAGTGGCGCTAAAAGCCGAGCATCAGCGGGGCTCCGCATTTCACCTCGGAGACCGTTCTCCTGGAGGTAAATGTTTTCTCCGCGGCAGTGAAAACGTCCGAGTGCTGCATATACGAGAGGCAGTAACGCAGTCAGGGAAACACTTAAAAAAAAAGAGCAGAAGTATGTCAAATGAAAATCTAAACACCTTCCTCTCTCCGGAGCTGCATCTTTACACGGCATTCTTAAAAGGTAACGCCGCGGCTGTGGCAGTAAACTGTCAGGGTGACACGGCGGCGGCGCTGAAATGATCGCCAGGCCCTTAAATCAGCCTCTTGAAACACGTGTCGTGAAATCCCGCAAAACAACCGCCGCCCTCGCCATCAGCGCCGCGCGTGTAGCATGTCACGCGTCAGACGTGATGATTGCTTAATTAATTATTCGCAGCACTTCCGCAATTACGCCGGCTCGGAGTGCTCGCAGGAGGGGGCGGGGGGTGGCGATGGGAGCCTTGCAGCGCGTCCTAAAGGCTGGAGTGCTTATCTTCTCCCAGCAGCAGTGTGACAGCAAGGACACCAGACTGAGGCTGCGTTTTTAGTCCTTCACCAAGGTTGAGAGCTGACGCTGTCCCACTGAATCCCAGCCAGCAAGCCCAGACAAGAGGGAGGACGGGGGAGGGAGGAGGGGAAAGATCAGGGAGCAAGGGGGGTATGATATTCATGGTGGAGGTCCCCTGAGTTATGTGATTCATATCACACACACCACCTCTTCTGCCATTTGTCAACAAGGCTGTAATGCAGCCGGTGTAAAACAGAGCCGGGAGGCTAATGGAGCTTGACTATCCAGATGCCGCGACTGCTCCTCCCGGACCGCTCGCTGGTATTAGGCTGACAGCGTTTGGCCGCAAGCCCGACTGCGCCGCTCGGCGTTAACGTCTGTGTCGCCTCGCCCGAGCCTCGTCTGCCGGTGACATAAATACCGCAGATAACCCTGAACCGGCCAACCCCGGCATCACGCGAGCCCCCGCGCACACATCCGTCCTGCGCGCTGACAGCGAGACGTTCATACACATCACAGCCCCGCATGACAACCCAAGAGGTACGGTGAACTTTTGACTCTTAAACCCATGACACTACATGATGTCGGAGTGTGTGAGCCAGCTTGTAAAGCTCCAGTATTGGTTTAGCAAAAACACTGCAATGGATACCAGAGGAAAGGCGGCATAGTGGTCTACGCATCCTTATCGTCACACGGCGATGTCTGACCTGGATTACATTTGATGACGATGATTCTAAAATCGCTAAGGTCTGTTGGGTAGGCCTTCCAAGATCCACTTCTACAAAACTCTACAACAGATCTGGTTAGAAAACATCTCAGAACCTTTGTTGTTCTTATCTGCTTCTTCAGCATCACGCCACACGAGTGACCCGGATGCCCTCATCACGTCAGCCACATGGTAAAAAAACCTGCCAATCCGTGGTCTTTAAATGTCCGCAAGATGAGCATTTTCAACCAACTCGGTGCTTTTAAGCTTCAACAGGAGCCGCGAACGTGACAAACTTGCGGAGGCAACGATGAAACCTGCACCAGCAACAAGTGCAGAGAAGAAACAACAAAGATCTTCGAAAGGTGTGAAGTGGGAGCGACTCCTCCACAATGAAGTGAAAACAATAGGCTGAGAAAATCACGAATGGATTTATTTTAACGGGTGACCAAGCATTCTCAGTCCTGATCCTGAATCTGACTCAGCCGCCTAATTATTATGGCTTTAGCTTTTTCAATAAAAGCTAGTGGTGCATGAGGGATCAGACTGAAATCGGCATTACAAAGATTACTTTTCGATAGCGCACGGGCTTGGTTCATTAATCGTAAAACGGCGAGTGCACACACAGACATGTCGGGCTCAATTCGACTTTACCGACAAGGTTCACCTTCGGTCTTAACGGTGAGGTCCCAGCTGTGACAGCTGTGATATATTTCAGTAATTTCAAACAGTCTTTTTCAGCCGTTACAGGACCTTCATCATTGAGCTGCAGGAGCATTTATAATTTTGTGAGTTATTCTCTCAGAATTCCTCACTCAGTAGGCGGCCGCCCCCTCCGATGTCTTGTTTAAAACGGGGCAGATGGCGTGGAAAATATGTTGCATCTGATAGACAAATGAAAACATATTAATGATAATCCTGAATATTAAACAGAGAAGAAAAAAGGAGTTCAGAATAATTTTGGAGGTCGCGGAGACGCGGCGGGCGTTACAGCGATGTTATCAGATTGATTTATGTAAGACAGTTTGGCACGGCTCCGAAAAAGCAAAACTAGTGTGCGTCTTTGAATATTTAGGGTTCACAAAGTCAGGTCTCATCAGTTCTTTTGGCCTTTAAGTGTGAAGTCAAGTTGATTCTTCAGGCATTTAAGTCTCAAGTTAGTGCGGTCTCACAGCAGATCTGAATTTCTTCTCCGAATTGGTGGTCTCAACTTCTGACCAGGCAACTTTGACCAGGCAAGTCCTTTGGGAGCAGTTGACGCTCGAAGCCTAAAAGTATGTCGGATGCAGCGCTGCAAACTAACGAGTTCCGGCTCATTTTAAACACGTTGTGAATCTTCACTTTTGGGATTTAAGTATCTTAAAATACAGTAAATCACGTTTTTAAACACCGAGTCCGGGCGATTACGGCTCACCAACAGCTTAGTAGAAGACGGAAAACGAGGAGGGATTAGTAATAGCTGCAACTCGGTGTTGGGTAAATGGTATCTGAAGACGTGGCGTGGAGCCTTCCGTGATGTCTACACGTGCGTGTCCTCTGCTTTCATCTTAGAGGTCAAGTGCGATTCACATAAGACGCCCTGCGTCCTTGAAACATCTGACGCTGAATGCAAACTAAGATCTAAAAAAATGACAGTTTTTCCACATCCAAAGAGATTTTTAAGAAAAGAAAAAAAAACTCAAGTAGAAATGTCGAAAGAGATGCTTGTGGGCTCTGGGTGTTTGAGCTGAGAGGCGTCGGAGCACGACCTGACTTCAAGCTCAGCGGAGGAAAAAAAAAAAACGCTCGCCGAGTAAAAGAAATGTCACAGTGGAAATCTGCATCTCCTCCGCCCTGCTGCAACGATCCATCACGTGCACGCAGCCCGCTCGCTCCGTCACTGCAGCTCATCTGTCCCTGTAATGTGACAGGACGGGTACAGTCTGGGTCCTGAAGGATACTCACACTCGCAATCTTAAATCTTAACAGACACACACACACACGCACGCACTGGAAATGGAGGAAACGCTTGAAATCAAACCGAGGTGGATGTCAAGGAATAAGCACGTCCATACACACACACACCCACACACACACACACCGACACACACACACACACAACCACGTGCACACAGTGTTATATGTCAGATAATGATCACAGTCATCTACAGCTGATACGATGATAAGCTCCTCTCTGACCGCTGAACATCATATTTCCTAATCGAATTCGGAAAGATCATACTTGTTTGTTGATTGATTCAGGCACTGAAACTGTATCCAACGCTCCAATGAAGAGGTAATCCCACCTTGAGGGAATAATATTCCATATTTTTGTACGCTCATTTGCTTTCTGGCGACACATGACATGTCTGTACATTACTGTAGCTGGTTAGCTTAGCTTAGCTTAGAGCAAAGATTGGAAAAACAGGATGAACAGCTCGCCTGGGTCTATGCATATCTGTAAGATAAGTTAAGCTAACAGGCTGCTAGCTCTTGCCTCAGCTAATATGATAGCTTATAGCTATAATAATAGATAGGTAATAGTAGCTATCAATCTTCCCATCTAACTCTCAGTAAAAAAATAAGCATACTTCCAACCTATGGCAGCCATTTCACTCTGATGTCGGGCTAACGGTGGAGCTCAAAATGCTAAAGCTTGTATAAATATTAGGAATCTGACAAATTGTTTTCATTTCACTGCTTCCTGATTTATCACAACTGAAAATATTATGGAAAATGTAAATCTGGAGGGACATCAGGATGTATTTCAAGGTAAAGCAACATATTTGATAACCCATTAGCTAACGTTAGCATTCAGCCACTTCCCGCGTCATCGTTACCATCGAGTGTGTTTCACTTCCAGGCTTAAATGTGACCGAGATGTGTGTTCATACTTAAGAATACATATACACATTTCCTGTTCCGTAGTATAGCATCATCAAATGGTAATGTTAGCTAGAAAGTGGCCACACGCTAACGTCAGCTAGCTTCTTCTACTTCTTTAAAAACAACACACATTTTGAATAAGTTTGGTGTGAAGTAAGGGTGAACACTGCACCAACAAGCGAATTACTTTTTGCATGTCATTTCAATTGGTTTCTGTTTGATTTTTGTTCTGTTTTGCATGTTTTTATTGCTCGCAGTCAGATTGCTTGTGCAGTATGTGACCAAAACGCCCACTTCACCAGTAAAACAGATTCTCATCCTGACTTCTGGATGAGCCCAATAAAAGAAACATTACAAGCCTTTTTTAAAAAAAAAATTGGCTCCTAAACTTTTACAAGAAATTTCCCATAAACTGCTTTGTCTATTGAACCGGCGCGTGAACACATTTAAACGGCCATAACTCTGTAATCGTGTGCAAAGCCCTGACATTCTCTGAAAACCGTGGCAGGTTCATGTACATCTGTATTCATTTTGATGCAGATCCGATCCAGATGCAGATGTCTAGGCAGATTTCTGAACGGTTCCGACAGCAAAGCGTTCACACTGTCTTCAATAAATGCTGCCGAACCCCACCACACACAGACACGCATATTTCACAAGAGCCCTCTTGCTTTTTCAGATGGAAGCCGTCTTCTCTCTCTCTCTCTCTCTCTCTCTCTCCCTCTCTCTGTCTCTCACTCTCTCTCTCTCTCTCGGAGTAATAACTGTGCCCTTCATCCTCTGCAATATTCCTTATTGATATTCTGAAGAGGACATTTGCAGTGAAGACATCACTAAAGCAGCAGGATATGAGTTGGAGGTTAAATGATGATCGGGACATTTTGAATTTCATCCGGTTGTCATTTATCCAGCTCCACGGAGTCATTTACCCTGGCACTGACTGGATAAACACAGGCTGATGGATGGACTGGTGAGCCGGGTCATGTCAGTAATGAACGGAGACCTGCGAGAGGCTTTCCTCAGCTGATTGCTCCGCTCTCAGCCGGGCCTGTGTCATCCTATCAGATCGCCGAGGTATGTCTGCCTCTCTGACTGGCAGGGCTTTGTCAGCCCCGTCATTCCCCCCCACCCCCCACCCCCGCCCGCCATTTGCACAGTAATGTGCTTTACTTGATTAATGTCACCGAATTAGCTACGTCTCCCTGCCTACTTTAAATCGCTGCAAAGGGCACACAGGCGGAGGTGGCCGCGAATCTACATTCCACCCTCTGTGTCTCTGTAGTTACCAGGGAGCAGCGGGAGTGCATCTCGCCTTCGCCGTGTCATTATGGCGCCCCGATTCAGCATGCTGGGCCCTGAGTGGTGGAGGTAATGTCTCGCTCTGTTTGTACCCCCGCCGTCTTCGAAAAAACGACGGAGAAACGGGAGAGACACTAATGGCGCAGACCCACCACAGATTGAACCACTTAGAAATGCATTAGAGTGTTCCAAAATGACGCCGTGTGTCTTTCGGGCCTGAACCCACCGGCTTCAGAGTGGCAAAACATCGCGTTTTCACTCGAAACATCAAGGCAGGAAACGCGCTATGAAAGCGGCTGAGGACATATTTTCACATCTCCTTTTGAATTCCAAACACCGACTCGCCGAAACAATTCCACAGTTTACTCTCACCGGAGCATGACGGCCCCGAGATTCCTCCACCACATTCGCTCTGACGTGATCAGTGATTGTATTACACAGCGTTTGAGGTGATTACATGGCGGCGCGTGTGAAAGACACACGAGATTTTTCATCACGCTCTTGTAGATAAAATAAGAAGCCCAAGGAGAAAAAAATGGGGAGGTTGGGGGTGGGGGGGGTGTCTCGATTGCAACAAAACACCAGAGCATTATGGGATTAAGTCGCAGCCCAGCAACACAGAGCTGGATCAAATTGATCATCCGAGCCGGAGCGCTCGGGGGCATGCAGGCGAAGGACACATGTTGTTTCACAAGGTAAGCCCGGCCTGCCTGCAATGCAGTACAGTAACGGAGCACAGTCTGCAGCCATCCTGCACACTGAAGGGCACGTCTCTCCTGGCCGACTGTCGGGCGGGCATCCATCTGAGACATTTGCGCCGCGCCGAAACGCAGAAATAATCAGGCTGACTGGAGAGCGGGGCGCTTTTTTAAGAACACAGATGATTTGACTAACCGGCAATGACACTTTTCTGTCAAGTCACGGGCCGCTTTATGCGTAGTTAACATAAAAGAAGCTCTTTCCAACAGTCTTAAAACATTAAGACCTTCTGACAAGCGGCTTTTTTCCACCCAGCCGCAGCCCCCTCGGCTAATGAGAGGCACATTTCAGGAAGTTGCATCACAGAAATGAACCTTTTTCCGTTTTCTCAGGAGCCTTTTAGCGCTGGTCTCCGAATCGCTGATGAAGTGGCACATCAAACGGTGGCACGGGGGCTCACTTCTCCGTAGTTGAATCACAGCGTTCGTATGCTCCGAGAGGTGCAGTAATTGGAGAGGAGGAGGAGGAGGAGGTGGAGGAGGGGGGCGGCGCAGATGCAGAAAAAATGGATTCCGTTGGACCCTCGCTGCTGAGCCAAGCAGAACCCCGGAGTCTCTGCAGCATCTTATCGCTCCCTCCCCCCCATTTGCAAAACAAAGAGGCAGAGAGAAAAGAAGAGGCGAGCCTTCAGGTTGAGCTCCGAACAGATGCCCCCGGGAGCTCGCGGCTTACGCAGGGCCGTCTTTACTGTGCTGAGCCACGCTGCTTCTGCATACAATAGCAGCAGAGCCAAATAATAAAAAAAACAAAAAAACCCCACAACATAATGAGACAAGCTGAAGCATGTGGCTCCACGGGGAAACAAAAATACCTGATGCCACTGTGCTGTTTTCACTTTGTAGTAGCTAGACTCATCAGTATTGATCTGCAAACACACACAAAAAAGTATCAGCATACATAAATAGATGAATGGGCTTAAATCTTGTTTGGTGTTGGCATACTTATCTACTGCGGGAAACTTAAATCAATACTGAATGTGGTGGAGGCTGAGAAAATAAATTCCACCCCGATAGACTCGAAAGAAACTGACTTCAGTGGCCCTCTGCAGAAAGACAAAAAACAACAAGCTCGGCAGGTTTTACGACCGAAAAATACAAGACAATCTCCAGACAATCTCCATCATGACGGGGCTGTCGCTGTTCGATTTGGAAGTTCTCCTCAACATTTTCAAGTTCGACCTCTTTGCATAAGTCTCTTATTCAATGGACGTAAAACATTAAGAAACACTAATTCAGTCACTTTTGTTTCTGCTAATCTAATCTTTGCGTCCTGACTTGCTACCATCCTGATCATTATCATTTTTATTGGTAGTCGTATTTGTCATCGTACATCCCGATAAAACTGCACAAATACATCAGTTTCGGTTCTTTACGTCGTGTTTTCATTGGCTGAAGAAACACTTTCTTTAGTCCGCAGAGTACTAATCCACATATTCTTTGATTGTTTATTCGTATTTTGCTACTGCTTAGTGCAAGGTTCTGTTACGCATAGTCAAGGGAGGAGAGTAAATAATGCTGCAGTCTCTTTAAAAATTACTATGATTGGTTCATTTTAGTTTTCATCGTCGATTAATCTGTGGAATATGTTCTCCAACAACCAATAAGTTATTTGGTTCAAAAATGTCCGGAAATGATGATCAATTCAATTCTTAAAGCCCGAGGTGACGACCCCAGACGTCTTGTTTTGTCCACAACCCAAAGATATTCATTTTAAGGTCAGAAAGGAGGGAAGAAACCAAGAAAATATTCATATTTCAAGAAGCTGCACTCAGAGAATTGTTACTTTTTTCCTCTATAAAACATCACAAAACTGTTGGTGATTAATTTAACAGTTGACAAATAATCAATCAATTAATATTTGCAAATAAATATGGAGCTCTTATCTGTGTAAACAAGCCTCAAAGCTATTCTGCTGCCCTCCGATCCTCACCAGCACACTAAATGTGTATTCATCCACTGCTGGTAATAGTCCCACAGAAATGATGTGTTTTCTCCTGTTTCTGTTACATTTGCTATAAATTACAGTGCCCAACATGGCCGGGAAGTCAGGAGGTTGATAGGTGGAAGTCTATTTCTTTAACTGGACAGATCTGCAGTATCCCAAAAAAACACTGGTGTAAAGATTGTACCGAGCAGCTGTACTGTTCTGTCAGCATGTGTGTTCAGCAAACCTCCCCAAAAATGATGATTTCAATATCGTTTTCCCAACATCTATCTGCGCCTGTGATTATTATCGTATTTGCTCTTTCCAAAAACTCAACAGCTACGCCTGCTGTTTAAATTAATTAGACTCCATTGACGGGTCCATTTAAGCTCCCCGGCTCTTTTGTTTTTTTTACAACTGTCAGACACATGAGTTTCGGGAACGAGCGGCACGGTTAAGAGAGGATAATGATGATAACCATCCCAGTCGAGATACCGCAAGGGATCGGCGGGATAGACAGCTCGCGGGGAGTAGCTAAGTTAAATATGCTAGCTTGGCTGATTACATTTAATTCCCCCCGTCTGCCACGGCAATGAGAACAAATTGGGTTGTTGTGGCTGCTGATAATGCTAATCTCCCGCGGTGGCGGCGGGACATTACAGTAAAACAGGGAAGCAACATTGAGGTGTCACGTTATGGCTTTAGGACGGACTACATCACGCACAAATGAGATTCTGTCGAGTTCTTTCAACTGAGGAAAAAGCCATTAGTGCTTCAGCTCTGCCTCCTATCCCTTCTATACGATCTGCTTGATTAAGGTCATTTCAATATGACTTTGGAGGGTGTATCCATTACCGTGCCAACTCGACAAATTAACGGTCCGGTCTCTCTTCCCACACACACACACACACACAAACACATAAGTCACACATGCCAAATACAGCTTGTGCACGTAAGATCACAGTCCCTTCCAAGCAAGCATGTCCTTGACACCTCCTCCTCGCTGTGACAGTTAATGCAGAGAGGGAGCTCTCCCGGCTCCTCCGTCTCCATATGCAGCTCCGGGGACGATTGAGCCAAAGACGAGCAGTCGGCCGGCATCTCGTCCAAAATCAAACAGACAGGCGACAGTAGAAAAAAAAGAGGCGGATTGTCCCCAGGCAAGAGCATGTCCTTTAAGTTTGTGTAGCTGCCTGGCCTAATTGTACAGTGCTTGCCCTGCTGTTTCAACAGTGAGTGATTTGTGGCCCAAAGCAAAGAATCTATCAATGCCAGGTTGAACCCGAGCACCTCACATTATTACACCGTTTGTACCTGAACATAAGCGGCGCGGCTGTGTTTGTTTAGCGCAGCTCACAATGACGGCGGCGCCCAAACACACATCTATCAAAAGCGCCCGCAGCAGACCTGAATATATTCAGGGCAGCATCTTTCTGCAGCCTAAATATATTTCCACCTGGCTAATCTATGCACAACAGTGTTTGCAGGTTGTTGTTTTTTTTTTAAATAATTTCGAGTCAAATAACAGGTCCCATGACTGCGCCCGTGCTGGAGAGTGATTTGAGCAGGTGAAGCCTGTTCTGAAGTGTTTACCCAGCGAAGGGTAAACTGAGGTTTCTGCCTCGTGTCTGCAGGAGATAACTGCAAAGGTCATCGCAGATAAACAGATAAGGCATGTCATTGTTGTCGAGTGGCAGGCGAATTTCCAGGTGACAATAAATACAGGTGGATTTCTTATCATCAGGTTCCATATATCTGAATGAAATATATCATATTTTATCATAACAAACAAAAAAAAAACAAGCCTCAGCCAGGTCAGTTATCTCTTCCCGAACCCGTTTCAGCTCAGACACAACGAGGTGAAATGGTAGTTAGAGTCGCAAATGATCCAAATATGCTGTGTGGTACAATTTTAACCTTGATGTGTTTTATCAATATGAACATTTGACTCGACCTTTGATTTCATTTTTATCTTTACTTTTGGTGCATTTTACATTCCTACTCTTAGATTTTTAGCAGCTAACTTCAGGGATGCTAATGTTGGTCAGTCAGTCGGTTGCGACTGGCCCTCCTGTATGATGATCTCTGATTTCCTGCGGTGCCACCATGAGGACAAAGTTTGTGTATTTTAGAGAAAATACTGTACATCAGCAACTTTTGGACGCTGACATGTTAGCAATGTAAGTTTTTGCAATCAACAACTATGTTGAAACATTACATTTCTATTTGTCGCAACTTTAACCAATACACTTGGTTGGGAGTAGGGGGGAAAAAAAACATGTTTCCACATAAAATACATGTTTGTGTTACCATAAAACATGTCTGGAGATGTTCTGAGGTCTCATCAAAAATTCCCAGAGGTGTCACCCTCACAAATGTTGAAACTAGTCTCAAATTGCAGTCACTGGCTTGGCAGCCTTCTCTCCTGTGACTCGACCAGCGTCGAAAGTCAGGCCATAAACATGTAAAGTTAATGCGAGGGATATCATAGAAATGACCAATATGGCATGCAGCCTATGAGAAAGGTGAACATATCTGTGATTTGCAGAAACATTACATGCCAACACTTTATCCTGGTGCCTGGCCTGGCCTGGGTTTGCTATTTATTTTACTTTAATGCAGTGATACGCAACTGTTACTGTCCAGATTATTTACTTTCTAGTCGTCGATAACCAGGGCATTTACCGACCACACCAACAGAGCCAAAAGGAGTTCTACCAGTGTCTGTTCTCGACTCAAAGCAAGCGGTGACACAGATTATGTTTGTTCGCTCAAAAAGCTCGATCGTTGATTGGGTGTCAGGTGTGACAGAGAGACAGACACGCGAGCAGGACTGGCAGCATTTATCGCTCTTCTGCCTGCAGCGAGGCATAGAGGAGCTTCACGAGTACAGAGACGACTCTGAGGCAGATGCCACTATAAATAATGCATGAACAATAGAGCCAGAAGAAGAACCTTGGAACGGCTAATTATTCAGCCCGACATTTCAGGAACTTGCAGAGAAGTTACCGGCTGAAAAAAGATGGGGGAATTCAGGCCACGGTTGCTACTGGTGCTCCACGGTGGAACACATTAATATACGTACACGTTCTGTCCCATCACGACAAGTACGCTTTGTGAGAAACTCCCCCCGCTGTTCCAGGCAGTCTCAATGGTTTTTTTTTGCCTTTTTTTTTCTTTCTTTGCAGAGTGTAAATTGCTTTTCCGACGTGTACAGCTTTTCCACCGGAGCGACAACACAAAAACAGCCTCTCCACTCAATTAGGAGTCACCCACGCTTGTGTTGGGAAGCCAACAGGATCTCCTTTCTCTTTCTGTCTCCACCGCGAATCGTATCTGAGCAGCCCGAACGCTAGCGGCCGATCTCCCTGACATTCACCTCCAGTGAAAGGCGCGCATCGCAACGACAAGAGGACAAGGAAAGAAAACTACTCTTTACGCCACTTCTGCCATTTTGATCTCATTAGCGCGCAGCGAGAAGGTTTTCGACACAGTCGACTTGATGGCTTGATCTTCGGATTCACACGGCAGAGGAAATACAGACAACTATTAGCTCATTTAACTGTTATAGTTTCTCCCATCTTAATTTCCCTCGCCCCCGCTGCCATTCACTTTTAATTGGAAAAAGGGCCTCATTATCATATTTTCTACAATTTGCACACTGTCCTCTTGATCTAATTTTTCTAATTTTTCATATCCGTAATTACACTGGCTGTTAGCGCTGTTAGCGCTGCTGCATAAATCCTGTGGGAGGCTAATAAATGGCTGAGGTTGATGACAGGAGCAGAAAAACCCACAGCTGGCGGCGTGTCTCTGAGCTAAGTAAAGGAGCTCAGTGTCACTAAGGATGCAACAGCGTCATGTTCAGCAGAAAAAAAACAAAAAACCGGAGCGAACCCTGGTCCGGCATTTATGTAAGAGCTCTCACAGAGGAGCTGTGTTGATGAAGGATCAGCGACCGAGGCCATCGCAGTCGTCTCAATCACAGCGGCGCGTATAAACGACTCTGCTCTACAGTTGAACGAGGAATCAGGTTGCTTATTAAAGCTTAAGTGGTTCATCCAACATGCTTGCTGTCCTTCTACATGTGATTCACGTGGGGTGCATATATGACACTGTGGCTGAAGGGTGCAGGTCAATCAACACTAAGTTACTAAGTCACAAAGATGATATTGTGGTATTGGATTACTCTGATCACAATTTATTATAGGTGAGGTGCTTCTGTTTTAGATCGTCTTAGAGTGTTTGCATTTTGGACTGTTTTTGGACAAAACATGGTATTTTAGGGCATCATAATGTCCATTTTTCACTATTTTTTGACAATGTAGGCTAAATGAACGACCCAATATTGTGCCAAACCTGCCATAATATTTACAAAATAAAGGCTCTTTGAGTTACGTTCGTCCATTGTCCATTGTTGGCTGAACTGAAACAATACTAAGCTTCCACCGCTGTGAAAGTGATCTGTGAGGCTGTACTGTAAGCATGCACTGCCGTGCTTTGAGCTAAGCGCTAACGTCAGCATGCTAACATGCTCACAATGGCAACTGTCTCACCAGCCATTGGCTGGACTGGATTGAACTTGGTACAGACACTGATACTCAAATGCCTTCAAAACTAATGACATTCCCATCAGCCTCAGCTGCACTTTGTGTTTAGTGCCAACTAGCGAATTTTAGCTAGCTAAGGCATCAAACTCAGATGGTGTAAATCAGAAATATTGCTAAACATCAATCTGTTAGCATATCATCGTGAGCATGTTAGCATTCTGATATTAGCAGCACTGCTGTGCCTACGCAGGCTATGTGAAGTCTCACCGAGATGCTAGCGTAGGTGTCGACTCTTTTTTAGCCGAAATGTTGCAAGTTGAAACAATAAATAGATAAATCAATTTAGAAAAGAATCATTGGTTTCAACCCAGAACCTTTTACAGCGCAGAAACCTTTAAGGTTTTTACTCTCGCTCCCTTTCTTTATATTCCTGCATGAATATTTAGGATGTAGATTTAAGCACACTTAGAGGCTTTGTGTAAAATGTAAGGAACCACTCATAGTAATCTAATTAATGCATTTATCACTGTCCTAAATTAAACTAATCCGTAAGCACCAATGAGGCTAATGACCGCTCATATTTTTGCCTCACTCTGTGCTAATCTTGACAACCAAAGGACCCGAGGAGCCATTTACCTGAGAAAGATGTAGCAATTCTCCCTCATTAAATATGTAGCTGGCACTCGAGCAGGTGCAACCCTTAAAACAGCCCTCTGTGGTTGGCTGAAAGGCTGCGCAGCGACTTAATGAGTTCCCCTCTCTGCTCTGCTCGGCGAGATGGGAGAATCTGGCCGTGAATGAACAGCACAGTATTGTCCACACGAGCCGCGGCCCTGAGCTCCCACTGAGCCCATCCACCCAAACGCACCAGAATGTAAAGTGGAAACTTCTAACCGGCGCGATGATTCAGGGGGACGCAATCAGCTAATCACAGCCGCCATTTGTAACCTGTTGGTCCGCTTTCCGGGGGGAATTCTGCGCAGACGTGAGATCTACGCGCGTCGGAAGATTTGATGTCTTGACATTTGCAATGTGTCGTGATTACAGCTTCAGCATTGATGCCAGTCATAATGGAGCTTGTATAACACGCTGTAACCTGCTGTGGATTATCCCAACACCTCCTGCCTCTGCAGCTGTTGGTGTTATTGTTCTTCCTGTCGACGCTTCCTCATTATGCCTCCACGCTGGATAATCATATGTGCACTGGTCCAATTTAAACACCAGTCAGATCAATCAAACCGCCGTCACTGTTTCACAGAGCCCACATAGTGATTTTTTTTTTAATCTAAATGCAGTATGAATATTCCTGCTCACTGTTTTCACACCACCTGCTTGCCAAGACAGCTAGTAAACAAATACGACCCCTTCATATTTCAGAGCGGTGCGGCTCACTGCGCGGCAGGCAGCAGCAAAGAATTGTCCTATTGAGCAGAACCAAGCCAGCTCGACTGTCTATCTCTCTCCCTCCACAGTGTTTCCTCCTGCGCTGTGGTTCGGTATCGCCTTGATGAGATTTATACGAAGAGGCAGAATGAAGCAAGGGCACAAACACAACACCAGCCTCTCCCATGCGATCCCATCAAAACCAGCCTGACTGACAGTAAACCAATACAAAAGCGGCGACCGCTCATGATCACGCTGTGTAGCTACTTCTTCTTTCAGACCAAAAACAAAAGAGCTAGTCCAGAACTACATAACAACATCATCTTTGACACCTTCAAAGTTAAACATTGCTGGAAAATGTCTCTCGGTGCTGTATGTAGCTATCTCTTCAGTTAAGTGGCCGTTAGCTGGGGACTGATAGCGGTCTTTTTGAACTTGGTAGGGCACAAACCTTTCCCACGCTAGCCCAATTATCCAATCATGATGGCATTGCGCACCACCTTTTTCAAAACGAAGGCAAACGCTAAAATAAAATAGCCAAAAAACTGAAATGAGTTCAGATACAGGCACACATTTTACACCTTAAAGATTCAACATTTTGGGAAGTATACTCTCAATCTTGTCATTGTTAGGTCTAGCTCGCACTACAGCCAGGAGGCAGTTAGCTTGGTGAAAAAAGGCTGTAACCAATAAATATATGGCTAGTTAAAGCATGTCACTTCCTGTAAAAACACTGTTTGTGTATCAATTAAACAAATAATATGTATCCTAATTAGCTTTAGTGATGTTGACAGGTGCACTTTGGATGGAGGCAGGCTAGCTGTTCCCTGCTTCAGGTCTTTAAGCTAAGCTTATCGTCTGCTAGCTCTATAGCGCAATATTTAAACTACCGATATGAAAGTATTGATCCTCTCATCGAAGTCTTGGCAAGAAAGCGAACTATATTAATAGGTGTTTGTTTTTTTTACTTTGGACAGAGGCAGGTAAGCTGTATCACCTGCTTCTTTAGCTTGTAAGCTAATCATCTGTTAGCTCAAGCTCCTTATTTAGCGTAGGCAACAGATGTGAGAGTGGTAATGATCCTCTCATCTAACTCTTGGCAAGAAAGTGAACTGAGGTGCTGACAGGTTAAGCTTTGGGCAGAAACAGGCCAACGCTGTCTCCCCTGCTTCCAGTCTTTAGACTAAGCTAACCCACTGCTACCTCTCTAGCATATATCTAGCTCGCAGATATGAAAACAATATCGATCCTCTTATTTTACTCTTGGCAAGAAAGCAACTTTGCAAATTTTCCAAAAAAATGAAACAATTCTTAAACATAGAAATACATAGATATCTCTATCAGAAAATTAAACTAAGTAAAAAAAATTAAATAAACTCTGTCGGATCCTGACCAGTCCTGACGCGTTCAGATCGGGTATCCATGCTCTGGTTTTGAAAGCATCATTGCCTAAATATCTTACCAGCAATGGACGACTGCCTGTATTTCCTTTTTAAATGAACTATCCTTGCTATTTTATGAAATGTGATCTGACCATGTCTTTGCATTACTTTACTTCTGTCCCATTTACACCTCTCTCGTTAAAGCTTTAACATGTTGCTGCAGTATCTTCCCTTGAATTATGCATTTACTGTAGCCTACTGAATAGCAATTAATACCCTCTGGATCTTTACTACACACACTCACACTGTAGATATAAAAAGTATCCACCCCCAACCTTGACTTTTTAATCTTTTATGTTTTTTATACATTTTAATCACAGCAGATTAATTCAACTTTAATGAAACTGATCAACAGATTTGTTTTCACACTGACATTTAAGAGACTTCGTTTCTAATGATAACTTGCGGAGGAGCCTAATTAATCCGCCGGGATTCAGAGTTGTACAACAATAAATCAAGAAAAAAAGTCAGAGGGGTGGATATCTCTTCCAGACACCAGCGGTGAAACGATTAGCCGATTAATCAGTTTGTCAATCAAGGCGTCTAATTTTAACATTTGCATTCAGTCACTTGGTAGTTTTGAGTCAAAGCAAACGCATGGAGCGGTCCGGGCCACAGCAGATTACGGAGAAGCTTCACAAATGAGATGGTGCTCTACTTTTCCCCAGCTTATATCATGCGCATTTATCTTTTTACTTCTGGACTGACCCGCACATGCGACCAAAAGCCCCCACAGAAAGGGCTCGTCTCTCACTGTTCCTGCCCTCTGCCACTCGACCACAGAGCCAATCAGACAGGTGAAGCAATGACAGCGAAGATAATATTCAGCTTCGCATGACAGCACAAATTTGCAGTTCAATTACAAATTCTCTGACGAGCCTTCTGGGCACTCGGGCGCTTCAGGGCAGTAGGAGCCGAGCATGGCCCCGATGAATACAGCTGCGATCTGGCCGACATTGATAAGACTTTCTTGTGTGAGGTGGTATTTCTCAGCAATGAGATCAAACGGCTGTCCGGTTGGCGAGGGAGAGGGGCTCGGATGTGAGCTTACGGGCTCCTCCTCAGAGACCCTCCCACATCCTGATTCAGGCCATGTGTTCTGTCCTTTGGTACCGGGGAGGTGTCGCACCGCCGCACCGCTGAGCTGCCCTGACGCCTTCCCATATCCACTGCCTTCCCATCGCCCACGTATCCCCTGGTGGCTGGAACAAAACACAGCTCAACGGCACCACGAAATACAAGCGTACGGAACGACCATAAAGTTGAACTCTCAAAAACAATCTCAACAACATTACGGCCTTTGTGAGGGTAGAAGTTATTGCAGGGCTGTTGTGTAAAACTGTATCAGATTTAGCTTGGTAATAACCGAGTAACGGGGTGTATACTGGTGCACATATTCTTCTTGTGTCATCTCACCTCTGAGCGCAGCCGAAATATTGTATAAAGATTCAGCATTCTTACAATCAGCTGCATTCACCTCACGTTGACGTTACTCCGGTGACGTATACAGACTGTCCCAGCAGTGAAACTCGCCTT
>CAEMYA010000238.1:1988684-2001688 GCA_903131615.1 Diplodus sargus | reverse complement strand
GAGATGTGGCAGGGACAGAGAAAAAAAAAAAATCAAAACAAGCAAGCTCACCCACACAGACGTGCACAGCAACATGATTCTGTCAAGAGCCAATCCAAATCATTACCCGTACCGTGGGCAACTGCAGGAGGCAAACAAAAACTGTATGTAGCTCGTTGTCCCCTGATGATCTGAACGTGACAAAATGATCGGCATACGCCAAACAAATACTGATTCCAGCTTGTCAAATGTCAGAATCTTCCACGTTTCTCTGTTCAATATCTTTACAGATTAAATATATTTGGGTTTGGGTCTGTCAGTCGGACAAAACAGGTGATTTAAAGACGTCAACTTGGGCTCTGCCAGTATTTATTATGTATTAGCAAAATATAGACATTCATAAAACCATGAATCTGTGTTTAAACTGTAGATATAAGCAGTTGTAAGTGTCTTAACAAATAGATGATGAATGACGATAACATAGTATAACACAGCTATAAAAATCAAAAATATAACGTCAAAGGAGAAGTTGTAATCACCAACAAAAGCGCTATGATCTGTTGTAAAGATCAGCGGCGCATTTGTTCCGAAACACACACATGGCCGTTTTAAACAAACACGTAGTCCCGACATCTTATTTTGAAACACCGTCAGATTGAAATGTCACTAGCGTGTGAGTGTGTCCTGCGGGTGACGTATGTTCCTTCACATGTGTTTTCAGTACCATCATTACCGAGGACATCTGCCCAACGCATCCTTAATCATGTCCCTGCCAGAAGAAACAAGGATACACACTCTCAGTGAATTTCATTAACTCGCAAATGATCTTATCTCGTTCAGCCCTCCTTGTGTGCTTATGCGCAATGCTATTGGCATCCACCAGAATCCTCACTGTATCTGTTACCTGAAAAGGATGTGTACTCCTGACCCACTAACAAGCATGCTCTCAGGAGACAGGGAGTGGCTAATTAGGCCTCTTTCCTGGGTCTGAAAAGACATCTTTTTTTGCCAAGGCAGTGTGACAGTCGGTGCATGGACGGCTTGGCTGGCTGTTTCCCCGATGACAAAATTTGCATGTCCCTGTCTAATGGCGTGTGTTGACATGGCTCCAGGAGAACGGGGGTGGGGGGGAGTCACGCCACCGCTGAAATGGGAGGGTGGACAGCACGGGATGGCGGAGCTGACAAACAAAAAGCACCCTCAGTTTTCATCAGTGTAACTTTTGGCCGCTCTGCTCCGATCGCCTTCCTGCATGCCAAGCAGACAGCATCGGCAGCTGAGGGGCGGGCTGAAAAAAAAAGAAAGAGAGAAAAAAAAAAGGCAAAAACAAGTGTCTCGGCTCCGTGTCCGGTGTCTGTATTCACGGACACACTCAACAGACGGGAGTGGGAACAAGGTTGTGGTTCGTGTGGGAAGGGCACTGATGAAAAAAATTACGAAAAAAAAAAGATGGGAAAAAAAAAACCCAGACTGGTGTAATAAATCATGTCAGTGACGCATTAACACATTCATGAGGCAGTGAGATGAAAGGAAATGGATAATACTTGTTTTTGACTTCAAGTAGCGAGAGAATGAGAACAGATAAGGGTGAAATTCAACCGAAGCGATGTGCCAGCCATGAAAGTCTTTATTATTTGGACTTGTAAATTCCACATTTGCTCAATCATTAAATGTTTAAGTCTCACAGTCGGCGAGTTAGAGTCGGAGTTTCTCAAAATAGAGCAGCCGGGGCCAGCTGAAGAACGGTGGCAGAACTCGGATCAGCTATTTCAGCCATAATAGTTGAGCGGTGAGATGGTGCAGGGAGACTTCTTCAATTATTCAGAACATGTCATGAACCTCGACTTCCTGTATGACCGGACTGAACATGTATTCAGTCTGTAAAGAGCAATGTGACGGTCATTGAAGGGGTAAGATCCACCGGCTACACCAACCGGCTACACCAACAAAACACACGTGGCGCATCGCTTTTTACTTGATGTAGTCTTCGTGTTATGGAAAGATCTGTCACAACTTTGCAGGTGACATTACCATCTCCACTCAGCTGATTCCTGCTTGACAGAAGTCTTCTGCGAGCACGGGGTATGAGCCAGTTCCTCCCGTCTGTTTTAAAGTGCGCTAATCTGTTAAATCAGCTGCTGTGGGTCCTCAGAAGAAGTTCAGAGACTTCGCATCCATGTTTTGCTGAGCAGAGGCACTGGGACCAATTTATAGTGGAAGTCTCAAATAACAAGTTCAGAAATGTCGATTTCAAGCAAATAATCTGACACAATAAAAGTCTGTTGGATAACTAATAACAATTCAGCACATTATTATATTTGATGATCACATATATGGTGTATGAATTATTAATAATGACCATGAAATAAATGTAGTGGAGTGAAATGTACAGGAATAGAAGTATGAAGTCAAAAATGGTATCAAATGTAACAACTGAAGTATCTCAAAAACGTACTTATATACTATTATTATTATTAACTATACTATTAAATGTAATCTGTAATGTCTCGCCACTGTGTTCAAGAAAATGTCACCTATAATATATTGAAGACATCTCTGAAGACATCTCTGAAGCCTGTGAACAACTCTTATCTGACTTTATATCTGCATAATATACATAATATAATAATATAATATAATATCTGCATTATAACCCAATTTCACACACAAACACCATCATCTCCTCCTCTATGATTGTAGTGTTGATGTGACTTCCATCTTAATAAAATCTTTCTATTGAAAAAAAACCAAAAACAAATCTTAAACCATTCCATTTTCAAAGTCAAGACAAAAGTATTTAGCCGTGAACATGGAGGGTTTTGACGCCTTTCATGTTTCCTTTTGATTTCTTGTTCCATTAAAACGTATTCCTCTTCACTTATTTTGATGTTGTTTGAAACACTCTGGGTAGTTATGTTTTTATACTTCAGTCTCCAGACAATTGGTTCTCCTCAGGGAATCCGAGTCAAAGGGATTTTTGCACGCCATGTTTCATCTTTTGATTGAGCTTTGGTCTGAAATTTCAATCATTCTCCACTCTAATCATTTTATTTTCCGGCATAAACTCTTCCCAAGGGGCTTTGGTAAACAAAGAATTTTGTTTAGACACAGACAGAACAAGTCAATTGCAATAAAAAAAATAAAAACCCTATGCTGCCACCTAGTGGACGACACTGTGAAGACTGCGTCGATGAAAACTTAATTCACTGCCCACCTCAGAATATGCTCAGCCCTGCCGACGCTCATGAGAAGTTGATGCTCCCTGCAGACGAGTAGTAGCCTGTGCAGTCTGACGAGTACCTCTGGGACAGCAGCACGGAGTTCAGCTCAAACTCTCCAAAACGATGAGCGCGAAATATCTGTAATGAAATAAAGAATCTCCTTCATTGTAGCTCATTTTGCATTACAATCAATTTATTGCACGGCAACAAAGCGGTCAAACCACTCAGTGATATAGAAAAGTCGGCGATGTGTTCAAGAAGTCGAGCCTAGTGTGGAGGAAAGATGATGAGCTGTCACACTCAAACATGGTGTTACTATGGTTACGGGCGACTGAGTATGTGGTGGGCACCTTTTGTGTGACTTTCAGAGAAAAGAATATCAAGGATTTTGCTATTCAGACAAAGATCTTCTCTGCACTCTGGTGAATTTCTGAGCTTTTTTATCTGCAGTGTCAACTTGGTGTCACATTTCAAGTGTCACTCACTGAGAAACCGCCTCTGAAAGATTTAACAGACTCTTTCAAAACAAAGCAGTCAAAACTCCCCCCTCTTTGAGTTAAACAGGCATGTTCTTGTTTCCTAAATTACAGGTTTGATCACTAAACTCTCTGGCAGTGTTTTCTTAATCGTTCAACCAGCCAACAGATTTTAGCACTGATAATAATACATGTTTCTGACTTTTTATGTCAGTGAAAATAAGCTGTAAACGTGGAGGACCTAGCAAATTCATGATCACTCCAATTAGACAAATAGAGGAAATTACAATGGTCCTACAATTGTTACCCGAACCACCCGAATTGTTGTTCATGTGCAGCAGGTCTTCTTGCATATTGTGATTTTGATGATATTTCGATTAATCGTGCAGCCCCATTCAAACGGTAGCATTTTTTTTATCTAGACACGTAGGACATGCCGATATTATTCAGGTTTTAGTGGACATACAATACACAGCCCATTTGTATTATGTATTTCAATTGGGGTTTTACTGCTAGATATTAACAACTCTGACCTTTACAAAAAGGTGGTCGAATGGATGGAAAAGGGCAGCCATGTTCATATGGATGACTACATTTTCATTAGTCAGGCAAACAGCTTTGTACGAATATTGTCCAGCGCTGCACGAAAAAATTAAAACTCGCATTGTGCTCAAACAATATATTACGCAGCACCAATGTTCAGTGTCTTTTTCAGAATGAGGGCAAAAAACTGAATATTTTGTTATTTTAAAAACAAAAACCTGTGTTTTTCCTATTGTGACACGTCAAAATGTAAAAAAGAGAAAGAGAGGAACAAATGTAGATGTTTGTGATTGAAAAAGGAATGACCATGACTCATTTCTAAGTAGATGTGGTGGGTTATTGTCTAATTACACTTGGCAGCTGGTCTGGGAACACAATCATTTAATCATTTAGCGCCAGCATAAAATCAGGACACCTTTCATGACTGTTGATAGCAGTGAGTCAGCCCCCTACATTAACCTGATTATCCCCTGTACATGGTAGAGTGCGATCAAAGCGTTCCTCCCCAAAGACCTAAATCTCTCTATTTTAAGACCCATTAATTGGCAAGCTCTCACAATATCCTAATGGGACTCCAAATACAGTGCAAATGTCAACCACAGTTGAAAAACCTAAGCATAGTATGGTAAATGTGCAGTTTTGCATCAGGTGTATGGTGCAATGTTAGTGTAGGTGCTTTAAAAGAGTGATCAATATTTAGGTCATCTCCACATGATGTATCTTTTAGATGTTTTCATCCAGCCTATACTAATAATACTAATGTGTGTTAGGTATAGGCTGTTCCTAAAGTGTTCCTAAATCTGCAGCAGTCCAAAGGTCATTCAGAAGTACACAGTTCCTCTAACCTTTAGTATGTTTCTGGCATCAAAGGCCTCTCTTTCGCTCATGGTTTGTCTTCCCTGGCCGCCCGTGTCCTCAACTGGAAAAACACCAGAGCGTCAGACACAAGCTGACACATATAACACAGAGCCATAAAATACAGATAGTTTATCTCCTGAGCAAATAAACATGTTTACTGACTGCTACAGTAGGTGACAATCAAGGCCATTTAGATTGTTAAACAGGAAGAAGAAAGAAAAAAAACACAGATTTTTTTTAATAGGATTTGTCTACATGCTGGCAAACATTGTCAGCAGTGACACAGCCCCTCCCTTGTGCCGTGCTGTTGGTCAGCTCAGTACAAATTTGAGAGCTGGGGCTGGACTTTATCCATGGACAAAATGAATGAAGCCATTGTCAGAGTACTTGGAAAACACGCTGCTTGGTACACGTAAACAGATCGGTGGCCAAACAGAGAAGTGGCTGCCTGATGCCTACATTCAGGAATCTGTTGTTCTAATTGTTCAGCTCTGTCGTCACTGCAGCACGGGTCTACGCCAAAAGATAATGAGGGGACATTGATAAACAGGCCCAGGGAGGGAGCTAGCAATGTGATCAGAGTGGTTCACCAAGTTTGTTTTGACACAAACCACAGGCTGTTTGTGTAGTGTCTCTACCTGTGGAGTCCTTTCTGAACAGAGTGTTCATCACAGTGCCGTGCAGCTTCACTCTATCCCACTCTCTGACCATCAGCCCCGCGGAGACAAAGTGCTCGACCAGCCGGTCCGCAATTACCTGCAACCTTAAGAGCAGATATATCTAAAATGTAACAGATTACAGCAGAATAAAAACTTTAAAATTGTGAGCGGTTTTTGACCGGATTTGTAATTGATTTACTCACTTGTCAGATCCGTCTTTCATATTGACTTTGGCATACAGGACGTCAACCATGGCTGGGTCGTCATTCATGTACTCGATACCTTTCACCTCCAATGGCAGAGGTTTTCCCTCTGTGAGTTCCCTGAGGACAGACAGCAAAACAACTGATTGCAGTGACTCACCTTGCAGATCAAGTTTACATTTTACGGTTGCCATTACATTTTATACAACTATTCCAATAATTAATTTTGTCAGAAACTTTTCCAGCAAAGTTGTCAATTCATTTACTGGTTACAGCTTCTTAAACGTGAGGATTCTCTGCTTTTCTTTCTGATTTATGACAGTAAATAAAGAGTCTTTGGGTTTGTTTTCATGGGTGTTATTAGACACCAAATCTAGACTAATCTGAACATTAAAAAGAGGAACAATAGCATAAATGTATTACTTATCTTCGTTATCTATCATTTATCATCTATCATCTATCATCATATTTATCTCACTGTCAGTAAATCTTATGAATAATCTAAAAAAAACTATTGTTAGTCTCAATATTTTGTTTCTTTCTTGCCCAGCCTACCTGCAGCACTGAGCCCAGAATCCATTCATTACAACTGAAGATATAAATCTTTAAAAATGGGTCGCAAAGATATTCTTTTTATCTTCTTAAAGTAAGTCTCAGCAACTTGTTGATGCAGGCGGATCCTGTAGTTTTTAGCACAAATTACTCAAAAAGGAGCAAACGTTGTATTTGTTAGGGACTATGTGAGTATTCACAGCAGCAGGACGGTGTAAACGAGACTGTTAAAAAAAAAGAAGAAAAAAAAACACTGTGCCATGTTAATAATAAATAAGGAACATATCAACCAGTGCAACAGTCTGGCTCACTGATGTGTGTTTTTCTATAGTTCTTCTCTTCTTTTATCTCAAATAAAAAGTGTTTTTTACTTAATCTGTTAAAAAATCTTATTGTATGACATAAAAACATTATTTGGCGACCTACCTGATCACATTTTGACACTCTTGGAGGTGTTCACATGCTTTCCTCACTTCCATTTCATTTAACAGAGCCAGGGTGCCGATTGTCAGGTGAAGCTTTGCCGGGTTTTGAAATATGCTCTCATCCACTCCACGATCCTACAAATAAGATTATATGTGAGTGCAGAATTTAAAAGACATAGTGCCCATTATGATCACCATTCAGTTACATTTCCTTCCACAGTACCTGTGAACACTGCTCCAACAACTCGTCTTTAAATCTCAGGAATCCTTCTTGTATTTTGGGATCACTCAGTGGGAACGACAGGAAGTGCGTGAAAGGCTGCTTCTTCCGGAAACTCTCGATGAGAACCTCAACTCGGGTGACAGCAGATGAGACTGCGGCTTTGTGGGAACCTGTGATAACTGCAGGACAAAGGAGGAAAGTTTAGAGATTATACTTTGTTTCCCAAAGAGCTCTCTGATCTTCTTAATCCTCACCAATCTGTCCTTCTACTCCTTGTTTTGGGATGCTGATATTCGTCTTTGTGTCGAACTCCAGACGTCTGCGTGTTTCTCCTTTCTTCCCAATGATGTACCTGTGAAACAAGGAAACAAAAGGATCACAGACACAAATTACACTTCTTAGAAACAAAACCTCTTATGCTTTTAAAGTTAGGGAAGCTATAGATTAATCTAAACTCACTTATAAAGAACACTTGGGACATCAATGGCACAGCGGTATCCTTTATCAATCTGTTCAATGAAGTTAGTATCACAGGTTTCATCTTCGTCTGCAAGGTCCTCACCCTCTAAACATGGTAAAAAAAACAAATAAACAAACACATTTTTTGTTTCTTTTTCAAAATAAATTGTGGCTACTCCTTGGCAGCACTGTCTGTGACTTTATACAAATATGTGTGCTGTTTTCTAAACACTGACAGGATTTACCTGGAGGTCCCATGTAAGAGAAATCATCTTCTTCCTCATAGTTTTCTTCCTTTATGATATTCCTTCGGTATATTCTTCCATTAATGTTGATAAGAGCTGGACGTAAAACCTCCATAATGTCAACTGGCTAACGTTAGCTTAACATAAACTAAGCTAACAATATAAATACGTATCTGGGCAGCTCGCTAGCAATTTTGCTACGCGAATAAGATTTCAAGAAATGATTTAATACGCGTTCTAAACACTTATTCAGCCGACTAGTTGCTCACAACGTTTGCTTCTAGCTAGTAAGTTGACGTTCACGTAAAGGTTTCCCTGTTTTACGGCACTTCAGTGGATCTACAACCGGAAGTGAACGGTCACTGTGTGGGAAACGAACGAGGCGCCCCATCCAGATTAGTTTAACATCTGTGGTTGGGGTGCCGTCGCTTCGAACGTAAAGCGCTGCCTCTGTCGTAAAGTGCTGGCAAGACATCTAAACAAACAACAAAATCAACTGCGTGGATTTAAAGTCTGTGTAGATTTACTGGACGCCAACGGTAAGTTTTATTTTCGGAATATGGTTGTTTATTGTCTATAGGGTATGTTCAGTAATATAAAAGTAAATAGCCGTTGCCTACATTGGCGTGAGAAGGATAGTTAGCTTGCTTGCTAGCCATCTTTGGCTAGTTGTAGCAGTTGAGCTATTTGAGTGTATCATAAAAGCTAGGAAAGCTACAAACGTTCGCTTTCATACACTGGCATGGCTATGATTAACAATTTTTGGGACTAGAAAAGCCGTTATACTATATTGATGTGTCACAGATTTCAGTGAAGTTTTTGTGTTTTGTGAAGTTTTCTCAGGGCAATGGCTGCGTCTTCTTCGTCCTCTTCTGCTGGAGGTGTAAGCGGCAGCTCGGTGACTGGCTCCGGGTTCAGTGCTTCAGAGCTCATCCCTCCCAGGAAAGTCTTGTACACATATCCCAAAGGAGCAGGTGAAATGATGGAAGGTAAGAGAATACACACAGCGAGGGGCATCTGTCTTCAGCTGGCTCTCTCCTCCCAACAAGGACGTGGAAATCATACGATGCAACGCACTCTACGCTATGTTTATTTGAGGTTATTTGCATTTTAGAAAACACTGGGCCAAGGGAGTTAGTCACAGGCTTGTGCTCCTCATGCAGCCATTCTTACTGTGACATGTGAGGCATGTGCATTGAGGTTTACATCCAGATCACACAGCGAGGCATGTCTTTTTCCGAAACACTGAACGAAAAACGTCTTACAATTCTTACACTGGTTTTAAGACATTTCCAGATTTCCAGATCATCTTCTATCCATAACTGTAAGGGTAATAAATTAATACATAAAATAAAATATAAAATAACATGTCTTTTAAGCCAGTAAAGATGGCAGCCAGATGGTGCATCTCCTATCTTCTCTTATAAAATGGATCACCACATTTAAAAGCCTTGTCATCAAGATAATGTATCTCTCACTTTATGTTATTTTCTGTTTCCATGTGTAAGAATACATTTGTTTTCTTTCGCATCATACAAAATGTCACCTCTTGATGGCTGCCATCTTTGGCTTGTGAAACAGTCACAGCTAATTTAAAAAAACTAATAAAGAATTGTTGTTATTGTTCAGCAGACAGTAGGGTTGGGCAATATGTTGATTTTACTTCAGTATGGATTGTTAAGGCGTCTTCAATCTGCTTTACTACAACTCTCACATGGCTTTCAAAAATATACACAGAGAAAATGTGATTCTTACCATATATCCCTTTACAACGATCAGCCAAGGTATTAAAGATGCAGTATACAATATTGATCGTCACTAGATAACGCACTAGAACACCAGCATGTCAGACCAAAACAAATGTGTTTGTTCAATAAAGTTGGGGAAAAAAAGAAAGGGGCACCTGAACATACACTGCTCACGTGTATGTTCAGGTGATTTCAAACTTTAAAAACTACACAGTTCTGATCAAATATGAATCAAGGTTTTGTTACTGCATGGCCTATTTCTGGCTTAAAATGTTTATCAGAACCATCTGTTATTGTTCTGTTTAGCTGTAATAAGAGAAGTTCCTTATCTGGCTGCCATGAAGAAAACATATGAAGCATGCAGGTACTGCAGTCCTGGCTTTCCAAAACAAAGAAGAAAAAAGATCAGATTTCAACACACACAGAAGGAGTGTGACTTAATTCTCTCCTCAGGACGCCAGAACTTCACTTTAATGTCACAGCAAATTAAACCTTTTTGCTTTAGTATCAATGTTCAAAATCTCATATATAAATCTTAAACGGAATATCGGGTGAAGTAAATAACATTGAACATCCAGCAAGCCTAGCATCCTGGCATTCATCTGCGGGGACATGTCGGGACATGTCGGGACAAGTCCTATACATGGAGGCTCCACCTTGCAACCCACAGGACTCCTAGGATACGGCAGCAACAATGAGAGACACCACAGGATACCCCATAAGTTCCTCTGGCCACGTCCAGGTCATAGCCAAGTCCAACCCACAGTGGAGTTTCCAGTAGTGGTGTGCAGATTGATCTGGAAACATAAATATACTTCCAATCCCAAAGCTTTCTGTTCTTGGATGAGTATCTATAGTAAAAGATGGTTTTCTTAACTTGTGTACTTCATCATCAACAGGAACACAATAGAAAGTAACTACATTATGACCAGGATCTAGTTCAAATATTACCTGTTGTTAACTAACAATTTCTCTGTCATAGTCATATGTCAACTACGGCTATATGCGGAAGGCGACAATGACAGTTGGTTTTGATGATGGCTGACCGCAAACGCAGTCGAGCGTGGAGTTTCTTTCAGTTCTCAGAACAAAAACAACACTGTTTGTGATGTGTGGAGGACTGTGAGTGAACACCGCAAACCTTGATAAGCATCTGTGATTTAACGACTATGCAGACTATGATGAGGTTATGCAGTGAAAGGTGCTGCTAAGGCGCCAGTTGCCGAGAGAGGGTGTGTAGCTATTGGCAACGTTTATCACCATTACTGACAGTTGGAAAGTGATTCACACAAGTCTAGGCTTCAGTTTTTGTGCTGATGTTTTGAACAATGGGAGATCGCTGCATCCTGAAAACTACAGAATGACGCTTTATAAGGCTTTTGAACAAAGTACCAGGCTGGTATTGCGATACCAGTAAGAAACTGAGTTTTACTTGGTATCGGAACAGAAGGGAAATCAGCGCTATCACACATCAGTAGTCTCCACGGATCGGACTTGTTCCTGCATGTCCCACAGATCGGATTTGGTTGTGGGAAGGCCAAATTGACACCTTGAGCATTTTACTGCTAGGGAAGCCACTGCCATCAGGGACTGCCATTGTCATGAGGGGTTGTACTTGGTCTACTAAGGTGTCTGGGTAGCTGGTGCATCTCCAGTGGCATCTATATCAATGCCAGGACTCAAGGGTTCTCTACAGAACATTGCATTGTAAGGAGATGATGTCAGTGTTAATCACTTCACCTATTGGTCCTTTGAATGCTGTTACTCATTGGGGTAGACATCTCAGCAAAATCACCTGGCTCTGTGCTCCTTTTTGTTGCCTAAAAATGTCAAAATATAGTTAATATTGTGGTTTGATTTACAGGCATATAAACGCTCAGGGAATAAAGTGCCTCATGGTTAGAAAAATGGCTAAAAAGTGATGAAAAGCACTGCAGCGGTGCTCAAGGTTTCAGGCTGTTTTTCTATTGCTTTCCAAAACTGTGAAGGGCTTTTTACATAACGGTGAAAATTGCGTAACACTTAACCTGAAGTTCTCTCTCTGGAGAAGCTTGAAAGCTCCCTTTTGACATTTTCTATTAGCTCAGAGCACACGCAGGCTACACGTCCGTCTGTTAAATAAAATAAAACATCGCCGGTATTTAACCTCTTCTTCTCCTTTGTGTTCCTTTCAGACGGCTCCGACAGATTTTTATGCGAGTCTGTATTCAGCTACCAAGTTGCCTCCACACTCAAACAGGTCAAACACGGTAAGTCAGTAACTGCATTATGCAAAAATCAGTTTGTTTTGGTTGATCCGCAAAAAGTAGGAACCCTAATAAAGTAACAACTGTGCTGTTCTTCCAGATCAACAAGTGTCACGAATGGAGAAACTCGCGAGTTTGGTGGAGGAGCTGGAGGCAGACGAGTGGCGGTACAAACCGATTGAGCAGCTACTGGGATTCACACCGTCTTAAATAAAGAGATCCAGATGCCTTTGCTTAATAAAATCAGCCAAACGGAAGGAGATGGTTTATTTCAGTTCATAAATGCTTTTCCTTCTTCATGGTTTTATTCTATATCTAATGTGTGAAATATTATCTGGAGTTACTGAATGTGAGATGTGTTATTTTATCACTTTTTATTATTGTATGAGCATGGTTTGCCTTTTTAAGAACAACTTGTTATATTTCATCCAGCGCACTATATCAGAACCCTCTCAACAAAAAATATCTGTATTATAAGCTAATGCATAAACATTTTGTAATAGGTTTTTGAACTGTATTAGGCTAATGAAGTTGTTTTTCCAGTCCAATCTACGCTTAGCCTCAGCAGTAAGGGAAATTAATATGTTTGGTAATGAATCCCTTGAAGTGAGGCATTGTGTTTCTACATGGCTGCACTGTATACACTTGTTTTGCACTTCTGAATCTTGAAAAAAAAAGAAAAACCTGCTGCCTGCTCAGTTTCTCTCCCTCTCTCTTGCTCGCTCCAGCAACACTTGGAGCAAAACAAAGAGGGCTTGTAAATAAAAGTCATTCTTGGACATTCTTTGGGTCAGTCGCTCGTTTGTTTGCTTGGGGTTGTTTCGCTCGTTTAACTCGCTTCATCGAACTGATTCCTTTCATCGCCAAGATGTGCAGAAAACAACTCCTCGCAGTTGTTTACGCTGCCGCAACTTGCGCAACAGTCGTTGGAAATGTACAGTTTCTTCTGTTGCTTGACTGAGCTAAGAACTCTCACTTCTCTGCCGTGTTGACAGCAAGGAAATGGGCAGATCTTCATGTTTTCAAACAAAGGACAGAGGGGAATGTACAGAATGTACTGTTCAGGGTGTAAACGTCTAAGGACAGCCCTGGTCAGTACAGGACACACCTCTAGCTAGACTTTAAATGTCCTTGTACTAGTGCCAAGCTTCTTTTTTTTTTTTTTTT
>CAEMYA010000238.1:1977259-1988121 GCA_903131615.1 Diplodus sargus | reverse complement strand
TTTTTTTTGGTGCATTCCTATTCCTCTGCAGATTTCCATTGTTGTTCCATTTGAGGGCCATTGTAGGAAGATGTGTCGGACGTCCCAATAAAACATTTATGAGCATTTAACTGCGTACCCAGTGTTCTGTTATGCAGCGGATTGTCCTGATAAGCTGATGTTTGCATCTCTGGCTGGCTGGATGAAAAATTCTGATGTAATGCTTGAGCAAAAAACAGGTGACGTAATGTGCACTGCAACACTCGGCCAGCTGAGGCGAGCCTGCATGGGCTTGCTGCACCTTATACAGTATGTGATCAATAATCTGGCTGCACATAACAGCAGAGCTATTCATTTATGCTTAAGAAATATATTAAACAAAGACATAATAATATGATGCTTGCAAGCCCAGGCAAGTCCCTGTACATTTCCATAACACTAGGGTCTGCTATTCATCACCACAACCCCCCTTCCTCCTCCTCCTCCTCCTCCTCCTGTTTGTCTTCCTTCTCTGCTGGCATGTTACCAGGCAAGATACAGCGCAGATGGCGTGCCTCTCTTTTTGATTGGCTGGCTGGAGAGGCCTGGGCGGGGCTTCGCAGCCCCTATATAAACATTGTTGCAGGAGAAACCGCAGAGCTTGGCAGCTGTGATGAGAGAGGGGACGCGTCGGGGAGAGAAGTTAGCAGATAGTTGTTGTTGTAGACAATAACCCTTCGTCAAACTGTCGCAGACGTCGACAAAGGACTTCAGCGGCATCGTTTTTGAAGACGATGTAAGTACCTTGTCGCATTTGCTGTTTTTACTAGCTTCTTTAAAGCCAATTTGAGCAGTTACAGAGCTGCTAGCTAACGTCAAACAAACAAAGGTCCTCTCACTGCAAACTCCTGTAACAAGCTTTATTTTAAATTCCTGATACTTGCATGTAATTGAACTGTTGACTACTTTCCTTTATCTTGAGTTTGAGTGCTTATCTGTTTTTTTGTTTTGTTTTTTTGTTTCCTCATAAACAGCTCACCACAGAAGCAGCTGATACTGTTGAATACTGCATTTAAAAGGACAGCCATGCCAGCTCTATCTCCTGCATCCGCTGATATCGCCAGCTTGCCCCCGTCACCCGTGGACAGCAGTCCCAGGAGGCTGTCCTGGGGCAAACTGGTGCAAAGATTGACGGATTTCAGCGGATCTCCTAGCAGCAGCAGCAGCATTGAGTCCGGGTCTAACAATGGCAGCAGGAGTGATCTCTCAGACTCAGGTAAGCACAGCTGCAAACATCTTCATTAAAGGTGAAAGGATGTTCCTCTGTATGCATTGTGCCAAAGTGTAACCCATTGTCTCTCTTCAACAGGGTCAGATGTCTTCAGTGACCTGTCTCCCTCTAACGATGACCTGTTTTACGATCCAATGGAGGAGACCATCCTCAAAGAGGTGGTGGACCTCATCGCACGAAGCCTGAGAGAAGCCAAAGACTCAGACTGCGCCTTACGATGCACAAAGCTTCTAATTCCAGACAAGCTCCTGGAGCACATCGGACAGGAGCTCCTTCACCTGGCAGCTAGCGAGCCCTGTGGTTTGAGAGGGGCCCTCATCGACCTCTGTGTGGAGCAAGGGGCCGCCTGTGAGAGCATGGGAGAGCTGTCTGTGGACCCCTACCTTGTCCCCACCTTTCAGCTGACTCTGGTGCTGAGGCTGGAGTCTGGAGGGCTGTGGCCCAAAATCCAAGGACTTTTTAGCACAAAGTCTCCTTCCACTCCTGTAGTGAGACAAGCTATTAAACTTAGCACTGGTTTCCGCGTTATCAAGAAGAAACTGTACTGTTCTGAAGAACTCCTCATCGAGGAATGTTAAGGAATGTAAAGGGACTGTATGTTTTATTGTCGGCATTTAAAAAAATGCCCAGTTAAGCTCACAGAAGGGCCTTAGTACTATAACCACATGTATATGATGCCTTCTGAAGTGCAAGGATGGATTTTGTCATCGTGTAGCCTGTTGTTCCCAGTCCAAGGGAGCTAAAGTTATGGTACCTGGAGCAGGTTCAAATTTAAAATGTGTAACCATGGTGATACATCTGGTAAATAGGCATTTTGCGAGTATTAAGGTGCGTACCTCAGTTTCTATTGAAACCAGACAACGGCAGCTAGCTATATGGTTATAGTCATTTAAAACCATTGTGTTCTCTTTCTCTTTTTTTTGTTCATGGCAGTTTATTGTAATTCCCAAGTGATTACTTGTACACCAAGCAAACTATTATGGACCTTTAGCGACTGCTTGAATTCAAGTGCAAAGGCCTGCCACTGCTTGCCTCGTGCAGTTTATGTGCAAGCTGCGGCAAAGATTTCCAATGTAACTTGATCTCGCGTCTGTGTGGACCTGTCCTGCTTTCAACTTTATTTATTTGACATTCAAATACTCCTATCATTGCACTGTTTTTTTTGTACTTTCATGATTTGCAAAATAAATTATTTTTTCTAATAGTTCTTTCTCTGCCTTCTTCTTTTCATGAAACTAATATCTACGATGGGTAGTTTTATATCCAGAGTCCAGGTTTGCAATGGAAATCTTGGAAAATTAAAGTTTATTTTGTATGTTAAGTATATGAGGTTCTGAACATTAAATACAGCACCAAAGGAAAGGCTGACAGTACTTCTGTGTGTTGCAATCCAAGCCTCTGTTCTATTTTTAAAGCCAGGCCGGCTGCACATGCATGTCAGTGCATGTGTTTCTGAAGGAAGATGGTTCAAGGGTAAGTAAACCCAAAAATGAAAATTCAGTCATTAGCTGCAAACCCTGTGTCGGTGAAAAGTACGATGGAGTTTTGATGTCCACAAAACATTTCTGGAGCTTTACAGTGGATGAGGATTTTGTCATTCCCTAAAAGCAGTTTTTTTTGTCCACTTGGGAATGAGACAACTATATTTCTCCAGTACTGCTGACTGCACATTTAAATTACTGTACTAGGCAAAGATGAAAAGTGTTTGATTCTGCTAAATATACAACCACACGCCTTTTCTTTAACAAACACTTCTAATATATGATACCGGTTGTAGTGCCGAAGAGTGTCCTGACATATCGTGGCATAGCTCAGCTGACAGGCAAATGATGCACAGGGTTCAAAGGAAGTTACGCCAACTCAAAAACCCGACCTCGGAGGTGCAACATCTGCCGGAATCAGCTGAGAACATTTTGCGGTCAGAGAGTGTGGCAGAGCAGTTCCTGCCCGGCACATGCTGCACGTCACCCAAAAAAATGTGAACGTGCGCAGGGCCATGTTTCCAGCCTCAGCCAGCCGGCTCGCCGACTTCAACGCGCCGAATGTGCTGACGGGCCTTTTTTTGTCTCCACATTCCGTGCTCGTTTCTGCTCGGGGCGCTGAGTAACGACTGACACCGCTTTTTTTTAAGCATCCATATTTATTTTCATCAGGGAGTAAAAACAAGGTGGAAAAAAGTGAGCAGGGTTTGTACTGTTCTCTTATAAGTCTTTTTTTTTTTAAATAAATAATACAAAAAAATAAATAGCATACTATAAACTTAAAAAGTGTGACAAAGATTGCTTTGTTTCCCCAACAGAGACATTATGCTCCAAAACTAGAACCTGTTAAAAGGCACGTCTCTCGTTCTCTTGGCTTTTATTGTGAAGTACCGTTAAAGTTATACTACTGTATATATTTCTATCTTTAAGACAACTACAGGAGGCAGAGTGTAAAGGGACATTTCCTAATTGCTATCTCTCTCTCTCTCTCTCACATACACACACATACACACACAGCAGAAGAAGAATCTCAGGTGTTCAAGTGTCTGACAAACCTTAGACATGAGTGTATATTGACCAGAGGTTTCACATTATTCCTGCATAGTTTCAGAATGTGCATTAAAGTCAAATCAGCAGACACACCCCCCTCCCCCCCGCAGATTTGTATCTCCCCTGCTGATCTGACAGCATAAAAACAAAGAGGAAGCATTCACTGTGACATCTAGTCGACTGCTACATAAATAACATCCGCACGACTACATCTAACCTCACTGTGTTCTGCTTTCAAACCGCATTCTCACTACAACACAACAAAAAAAACGTGACCTCTCTCATCTAAATGGCTCACGTGGAGGTTTTCCAGACCTCGGTCTCGTCGGGAGGACGAGCTCTTTTAAAAGTGGCGTTTCCATGTTTTCGAAAACATTATCGTTTTTTTTTACAACATGACATATTTTTTTCATTTCACATACTTAAGTTCCACAGAAACGGTTTGTCAGCCGGTTTTGTGTGGTCAGCTTGATGCAGATCGGTGCTGGTTTTGTTCGCGTTGCTTGTTTCGAGTCATCTTCCGGAATTGTTAAAGCTCTTAGTATTTACAGCCGATAATGTTTTGTGTTGACTCCGGAAAAACCTGGAGGAGCGGAAAAAGGAAAAAAAGAGACGACGTTGTTGTGAAATGAAACGAAACACGCAGACAATCACAACACTATGCGTTCGGAAGATGAGGGAAACTTGCTTTTAGTTTAGGAAAGCGGCCTCAACCGTGTAATGAAGCCGTGATCTCGGACAGCTTGGCGCAGCTTGGTGTGCGAGCCCTCTGTGCTCTCTGGTACAGATCGTTGTCTCCAAAATAGCGGGCTCTGTAAAGCATCCCTTCCTCTGTAGGAAATCAAAGAGACATCTCATGAAAGATACATGAGGGACATTAGGTCATAATCATCATAATCATTTTCCCAGAACTGATACATAATGGCAGAAACAACAGCCAAATGAATAAATAAACAAGCACGATGTGTTTCCCTGGCGAGCGTACTTTGCTGTTTCTCCTTCCAGCAGTTGTTGCGGAGGTTGGAAATGTAATCGTCCTCCACCGTCCGCTCCAAATTCTTCAGATTCACTCCGTTGACCTCCTTCGAGAAATGCTCCCCCACGTAGTACGGCACCTTCAGGTTCTCGGTAAGCCTCTTCTGCGTGTAACCTGCTGACCTGCGCGGAGACGGTAAGACAAATTATTGGGGACGGCGTGTCACGTGATGGAACCCAGCACGGGGACGGCAGGTTCTGTCTCTGTGAACGTGGCCGATAAAGGCTCGCATTCCTCGCCAGAAACTACAGAAGAAGTGTATCTGGAACACAAAGGCAGACGGCGTGGAGAGAGGCCAGACACATGGAGTCTTGTAAGCGCAGAAGAGAGCCCGTGATTACTTGGAATCAAACCGAGGCAGCATCAAGATGTTCTCTTTAAATCGAACACGTGAGGGTGAAAGGTCAACAGGGCTAAAAGATGATGAAAACTATTTTGGGGGGGCTGGTTAATCTGCAAATCAGCGGCATTTCAAACGCGGTCATGAACTCGGGTTTTATGCAATCTTCGGTCTGAGGTCTGTTGGAGTTTTTGTTGGAGTTAGTTTTGTTATTTAACAAGCACAGAAGAGCACAAAACAGGGATCACACTCACGGCCTGAAGCTGAGGCTGTAGGTGGGGCTGTTGACCATGATCTGACTGAGGGCGGACACGATAACCAGGATGAGGATCGGCATGACCTGCACGAACAGAGCGAGGCCTCCCTGCAAAGAAAACACGTCAGTGCCAAACATCTTAAACTTAAACTAAACTGAGAGCTCAAACTAGCTCTAACATTTACAGATTTAGTAAAATTACCATATGAGATTCTTTAAAATTGCACCTATACCTTCCACAATATATGATATGCAACTTTTTTTCTCATTTCACAAATAAAACTGCTGCACACACACTCGCCGTCTGTGCACTGGAGACTATCTATGATGTCAAGAAATCACGCTCCTAGACCCCCTATATAAAATAATAATATAAACACATCCCACTCACTGTATTTGCTTTCCTCTAAAACATTTAATAGACACTTGAATATTGCTGCATGCGCTTCAAAGGGGTTGAATCAAAGATGACGCATTGTCTCCCCCTGCTGTTCGACAATCGCTTCACACTTCGTGCACGTCTGCATTTTGCAGGAGCTCTAATGACAAACTTACATCTCGCTGGCGCTCCCTCCTCTCTCGCCTCGGGTAACGCATCCGCCCGTTAGTGTAGACATTAGCGTTGCCTGGGTCAAAAGAGCACGTGTTAATAGACTGACCGCGACGAGAGCATTACAATGAAAATGTCTCACGAGTTTGAGCAGTCACTTGTCGGGTAGCCTCCTCCGAAGAACATATTAAAGAGGTCCTCGGGTGAAATATCTGGCTCGAAGTTTCCGTCATCTGGGCCGTTTGTGGAAGGATGCCTCCTCTCCTCTCCGCACTGATCGTACTGTCTTCTTTTGTTAGTGTTACTCAGAACAGCGTACGCATTACCAATAGCTGTTAAGTAAAAAGAGAAATTATCAGGCCGAGCTTCACAGAAAACCTTTCGTAACCATATGTATGAATGAACTGATGGATTAAAGGTCATGCTGGTCACCTTTAAAAGCCTCTGTAGCACCAGGAGCATGGTTCTTGTCTGGGTGGAACTTCAGAGCGAGTTTTCTGTACGATCTTTTGAGCTCGTCCTCGGAGGCGTCCGCCTGGACCCCGAGAATTTCATAGAAGTCTTTACATTGTTTTATCCTGTGCGGAGAAGACATGATGCATCAGCGTCAGGAGTCAACTATTCCTTCTGACCAACTTCTGATGCACGTGAGTCTCAGCCTCACCTCTTCACAGCCTCCAGCTGATCTGCCGTGTAGGACTTCGGGGTCTCTGAGGGCTTTTCTTCAGGTCTGGCGTCCTCGTGGTTGGTCTGCCGCTGCCGAGGCCCCGACGCCCCACTGAAGTCTGAGTGGCCGCCTTGCCTGGGCGTGAATCCATTCTTCGCGATTAGCTCCAGCAGTACTAGAGGAGATACAGTAACAGTGATGAGCAAAGACACTCAGACAGGCACTCGTCATTACATTTTTAGATCCCTGACAACAGCTACATGATGAATACAATATTGTCAGAATAGCAACCGTGGCGCCCTTTAGGAGTCTTATATCAATACCTACGATTTTGTGGGCTCTATTTATTCGCCTTACAGTTTGGATTTTATGAGAAAACTCTAATTAAAATCAGAAAAATGTTCCAATGTAACCAATAGGACTTCGGGATATTCATAAAACACCATCACCCTATTGGAGACTAAATGCATAAATATCCTATTTATGCGCTACAACAAGCAAAAAAGACAGAAAAAGACTGAAGGTTAGAACTAACAGGAGCCTTTATAAACCCCCCTGAACGCACTGAGCTACAATACAAAAGTACGTTGGTGTGTTCGGGGGATATTTAGATTAGAGAAATAGAGAAGCTGAGATCACTCAATAGAAACAACACAAACTGGTTGCCCTTTATTGATTATGTGGCGAAACTCTGCTTCCCATCAGTTTGAGGTCACGTGTTTTTATTCGTCTATAATACTCAGACCTGATTGTAATCAATACACGTCAATTATCTTCCTGTATAATACTTGTTGATGAAAAAGGCTATCCTGCCTTATTGTTTGGAGACAATATATAAGTAAAGTGCTCAGAGTGAAACTCATTCAGGTGGACAGCTGGTGAGAAGACAGCTCAACCAGTACTGTCAGAATTTTTCTTTCTTCCTTTCGACCAAAAAACCAAAGACTTAGCCCTGACCATAAAAATCATTATCGCCCTTACAATAATCTGTAATATATAACACCTTCAGGTTATATTTTACAGTACTGATAACACACCACCTGTATGAGGGACACACAACACAAGTTCAAACATGAACCAAGTTAATTATGTATAATGGACTTTTTTTTTTTTTTTCCAGGATGCACTTAGCTGATTGCAACCGCAGCAACTTCTTCTGATTGGTTGCAGTGTAATGGTTGGATGGATGTGTGTTTTATGCACATGCATTTGCAGAGTGTGTGACACATCACGTATGATACGAGCAGAGATGCAGTGATTGTGAAACTCTGGTGTTTAAAAATAACAATTCATCCTACGGCTGATGCCAGTGTTTTTTGTTGTCATGTATTTCCCCCTTTTGTGTCAAGGAAACAAGGAAGGATAGAAACAAAACTGAACTGTTTCAAAGTCATTCAGCCCTTTGCTACACTATCTTTGAAAGAGTACAAATTTAATCTTTAATGTAACCTTTTTTCACATGAAAAACGTTCCTTTTTAAAAAAGTATCTGCTTCAAAGGCTTTTTTAGCCTGCTTTACAACTTCCTACTCAATCAGAATACAAACAGTAGCTTTACATTCTGTACACGCAACATCTTATGCATGCCTGTCAGTCATGGGAGAGGGGTCCCTCCTCTGTGGCTCTTCCTGAGGTTTCTTCCATCTTTTTCCCCGTCAACAGTGTTTGTTTTTTTTTCCCAGTATGGCAATTCTCTGTAATGTCTTCACTGTAAAGCCCGCTGAGGCAATGTGATTGCGGGCTTTATAAATATGACTGATTTGACTTGATTTGCAACCTGATTGCAGAGGTGTCACAAGCCTCATGAGTGTGCCGGCACACAGCTGATGCAGCGGCCCAGAGATGAGGTACTGTACCAGCTGTATGGGTACATGTGCATATATGCATTGATGCATGGACGCATAGACATGGCAGTCATAACATAACATACAGTACATTGTGTGTTTCTGCATTTTATTTTGCTACCTATTGTGTATATGGCTTATAGTGCATCTTGGTCCAGAGCTGAGAGAGGTGGGTTCAGGTGTGTGCTATGCAAGAGTAATAAACTGTATGATAAATTATCATCCAGGAGTCTTTGCAGTGACTTTCTAGGATTAGCACTCCAGTGGAAAACCAGATGGTAAGTGTTATCGCTGACACCCTCCGCGCATCTGTTTCATGTGGAACAGTTGTACAAAATACATCTTAAACAACACTAGGAGCAGTTTAATTTGTCTTGAAATGACAATTTTATGACATACATTAGCTGGAATGATAAACCAGCTAGCTAGTGTGCTAGCTATCAGAGGCCCCGGCTATATGCGCCGCAGAGCTCATCCGGGATGCAGGTGATGCTGCCGGTGATGCTGCTGCGTACATCCCCAGCCGAAGCGCTCCCGACTTCCAAACGGCTCGGCCATTTTAACTCACCCTTCGCTTTCTCTGTCGGGAAGAGTCTCTGCGCCTTCTCCAGGAACCGCTGCGCCTTGTCCGGCTGGTTGTTGGTTAGCGCCGCGGTCGCGATGTCGATGCAGCGCTCCGCTTCGTCCCTGTTTACTTCCATCGCGGCGGGCGAGCGGCGGCACAGCGGCAGCGGCTGACTGAACTGGACCAGAAGTAAATAAAGTCGCCGGTTTATGACGTCACGGGGATGCTGCGAATAGATGTATCAACTGGTGGCACGAATTCTTTTCGCGTGTGGGCTCTTATTTTTAATGTTTTTTTTGGTGCAGGTGTCATGAGACCTAGACTTTATAAAATAGGTTATCCGGTTTGCCAGCCATGAAGCCGGCGCGAGGCTCCATGTGAGCGTGCTGCCTTGTTTCATCCACTAGATGGAGACAAAGCGTCTGTTTTCAAATGTAGGCCATGAGGCGAGAACTCACGGATGTGTCAAATTAAACCGTTTCGAATTTGGGGTCATGTGAGCAGAAGTCGCGGCTGTGTTACTGCGCAATAAACAGCATTGTACGTGATTTGACTGATGCAATTGGATTGCTGTTCCGCACAAATAAAAGAATAAAACACATTAAAAAAAAAAATCACTATATTAAAAGTGGATAAAAGTTGCAAACTTGCTTACTAACTATTTGTATATATTTCCCTTAATTTTTAAGTTATCTTGAACGTTTTGGGGCTGATGACGTAACAGAGCTTAGCATCTCTGTACTTCCCCTTCCCTGTGGGTGGGGGGTCCTCCATTAACAGTTAGTTGTTTTCTCCCCCGACCCTTAACTTTAGTTTCATCCCAGAATTTAACACTTCCTCACCCTGCTCCACTCGTTTTAATCCACGTGTGAATGGACGAGTGAGCGCAGTTAGTTCAATACATGTCTAGACAGCGGCCCGCTGCTCTCCATGGGGAGGTAAATACATGCTACATCTGGCAGGGGAATGAATAAAAGGTGAACAGCAGATAAACAGGCAGCCAATCAGAGGGCGAGGTTGAGGCGGCATCCGAGCTCCGATTGGTCAGTGGCACCACGAGCTCCAGCTCTTATTGATTCGCTCGCTGCAGAGCTGACTATCACTCTCCCTTTTCTGGGTTACTGTAGTTTTTGGATAAGCGGACCAGCTTCATCTCCGCTAAACACCCCCCAAAATCCCGATTACTACTCGTCTCGTCTTTGGTGAGTTATTTACCCGCTCTGTTTTCACTCCACAGGTGCGGTGCCAGCGTGAACGCAGCGCAGCAAACGTCTTATGTCAGCTATAAACTCAGCATCATCGTTACATGACCATCCTCTTCCTCACCAGCGGCGCCCGCTAGCTAACGGTTGCTAGGCTAGCGAGCACGAACAATAATTAACGGTCAGCGCGAGAAGGTGTGTTTAGGCCGTGGCGTTAGCTCGACACGAAAACACCGAGACAAACCGACATTCCTTGTCATTTTCTTTGCCCGCTTCCAGAGCATCACCAAACCGCTGCCACGATGACGGAGGCGGAGGCGTTGGAGAAGAAGCAGCACAAGTCCAGTAACCAAAATGGGGATGTTCTTCCAGAGGCCACCAGAGAAGACGTGTTTGATCACACATACAAAGAGAAAGCGGGCCCAAAACCTGGCACGATAATCGTCTGGAAGAATGTCATATTGATGACTGTATTACATATAGGTGCCCTGTACGCCGTCTCCCTCATCCCTTCCGCATCTCCTTTGACCTTGCTTTGGTGTAAGTACAAAAAAAAATCCTACCTGTTACTGCATTTCTGTTTTTTTTTATTTCTGTTAGTGGAATTACTTCGAGGTTTTTTT
>CAEMYA010000238.1:1938007-1977248 GCA_903131615.1 Diplodus sargus | reverse complement strand
TTTTTTTTTTTTTTTTTTTTACCTCAATCACATCTGTTATGTCAGCAGCCCGGCCCACTCTCTCACCACTGGTGCATGCATAAATCTGTGCATGATCCTCCCAGTAGCCTGGGTGTTGTGGGATTAAAGCTCACTCATGCTGTATATCATACAGAGATTTAACGTCACAGCATGCATCCTGGAGCTGCAAACTGCTCAGTGCATGCTTGTCAGGAAAAATAACTTGAACTCCTCAACAGCAGAGGCCATGCTTTCCTGATTAAGTAACAGCGACAGCATAGCAGGGATGCAGACAAAGGAAGAGTGGCTGGTTAATTACATAAACTGCATGCATACTTTGGTACATTTTGTTCATTTGGATGAGTGTTTTCTGATGAAATCAAAACCACAGAGGCTGCACTTCTGCGTCTTATCACACATGCAATCACCTAATGGCTTTATCGGATGTTATATGATGTAATGACATCATCATATAACATGCCTCCGCTTCCTACATCGTGGTTATCGTTGTGAAACAAGTAGGCCAGTACAAACCAACAAAACACCACAACATACACCTTCATCGTAAAAAACATATATAGTTAATGTGACTCTAGGTAATAATCAGGGAATTTATGCTTTATATATTCAAATTTCGCAATTATAGAAGTTTATACACATCAAGTGCAACTTTATATTGGCCGTCCGAATCATGTTTATAGATACACGATACAGTATTTTTTAATCATTTATAAAGTATTGTACACATCAGTTGCAACTCTCAATGTGAAAGGTGCAGTATGTCATTTAATTTTAAGAGCAAACAATTTCAACCAGAGGAGAAAACCCTTCACTGGTGGATTTCTATGACTAAGTAAACTGAATAAATTAACTTCCTTTCACAGACAACACAATTTCATACTGTTAATCTTTGTTTATATGCGGCGGACCCTGCCACCTTTGGACCTTATTTTCCGCTGAGGACAGCTTGCTTGTGAAGTTATGAAATAAAGAGTACTGAGCTTGTCTTATGACCTTATGAATATTGTAAATAGTACATTCATGAGTTAGAATTTTTTTTCCCAAAACTATATAGTGCCCCTTTAAACTAAATAATTTTTAATAAATGTTTTGTACAGCATTTCATTGTTTGTTAACAGTGAGGTAACTATAAACTGATATTAGCGATTAGGTAATCATTTACTAATGACAGCTATTATAAAGTGTTAGCCAAAGTAGTTCAATCAAAGGCAAATTTGAATGATTTTCAAGGAATATTGTACAAGAGAGCTATTCTAATACATGTAACTGTAATGTGTATTTTCTACCTTTTATACAAATGAACATGTCAATTGAACATAAATAATTCATGCTTTTGAAAAACTAATTTGTGGTTCTGAGAGGGTGCTCTCCCCTTCACTTACACAGAAATCATAACATAGCATAGAGTATTTTCTTGTGATAAATCATTTCTGGCAGGACGATGTTTTCGGGCAGATTTCTTATAAATAATTTTAAGAATGTGTTGATTTAGTTGTTATGCAGCCGCCTATGTCTGTCTGTATCACCATAGCACTGGTTACACGTCATGAGTAACAGCCTGTCAACACTGAATAATCAGAGTCTGAATCACTTGTTGCTGGATTACCCTCCCAGTACTTAGTCTTCGAAAAACTTTAATGTCCTCAGAGTGGCAACAAAACATATAGACACATTTAAAAAACACATCAGACAGACAAAAACAACAACAGCCTAAGATCATCTGTAGTCATCAATGTCATCACAGTCCAGGCAGGTATTTAAAGTGCATGTCAACAATTGTCATAACAATGAATTGTTAGTATTCTGCACATCCCTTATGTACCCATTTATTAAAATCCCCTGGTTCATGTAACACTGACAGTACAAAAACTGTCTGATGCATAAACATTGCAATGTGAATTAGTGCAATAAAGTATTGATGACAGGACGAGATGAGTAGGAAATGGTCCGACTAATTTGTTGATGCATTTCTCTCCCCACAGCCGTACTTTGTTTTTTGATAAGTGCTTTAGGAGTCACTGCAGGAGCTCATCGTCTGTGGAGTCACAGATCCTACAAGGCCTCATTACCTCTAAGGATCTTTCTTGGTGTTGCTAACTCCATGGCATTTCAGGTACCTTTAAAAAATGACAGCTGGCACAGATCTGCACACTTAACATTGAGATAATAGCAGTTTTCATTACTGTGTAAGTACCACGTTGTGTCGGCAGCGTGTGTAATCTCCGTATTTACTTGAACCCGCAGAATGATATCTTTGAATGGGCCCGAGACCACAGGGTTCACCACAAATATTCAGAGACAGATGCCGACCCTCACAACGCCGTGCGGGGCTTCTTCTTTGCTCACATCGGCTGGCTGCTGGTGCGCAAACACCCCGACGTCATCGAGAAAGGACGCAAGCTGGAACTCACTGACCTGCTGTCTGACAAAGTTGTAATGTTTCAAAGGAAGTAAGTGGCCTGGTTGATTTACATCTTATGTTGTCTCACAGGAAGTAGGCTGGGGGTATCAGTCTTCGGTTCTATTTCAGTCGCCTTTCTCTTTTACATGCAAATATTCAATCCAAACAAGTTCAGCCTTAACACTATTTGTCAAGGGCACTGTCGCTGCATCCTGGGCTTAGAGCCGCCTAAGACAATTATGATTAGTAAAGAAAATCGAACGAGCCATAGTGTTAGTTCCCCTTTAGAGGTTATGTAACTATCTCATTCATATTCTGAATACAGGATGGTCATTATAAACCATCATGTCGTAGCTATCCAGGAGCTATCAGATTGTAAAACGATGATAAATGCTCTCGTAGAAGCCACAGGTCCGTGTGATAGGGAAAATATGTGTTACCCGCGTTCCTGAAGTGTATCAGCGACGTCACTGATTGGTAGCACACGCATAAAAGTCATGTCGGCTAGAGAGCTTCTGCCACCATGACTGGACAGTTTATGTAACATTTACCAGAGAAAAACTATAATTTGTGAGTGTGTGTTTGTGAGTTGGATGTTTTTGGAAAGAGAATATTTGTAATGATTTAAGAGACGAGTACTTCTTTAATCTTTGTGTAATTGTTAACAACTGTTTTGTAGTCAAGACTCATTTTCTTCCTGGCTTTGTTTAGAGGCTCAAAACTCTTTATACAAGGATTTTCTGAAACATGAGTGAAGTGACAGAAAAAAAGAGCCATCCAAAAAAATGGGCACTAAACCAGAGTGATAATGGGGTTAGACGGAACAGCACTAAAACAAAGTGTCAGGATAGATCTGGCTACAAATACAGAGCAAAGAAAGAAGAGCTAAACTCTTCCACTCATTAAGATTTGGCCACACTGCTGCAGAGTTGTGTTTACAGTGCAGGCTGTATGAGTCATTGTATTTAAACAAGGTGACAATTACCAACATGTTATTCATGTATGTCCAGATTGACTCACAGTTGGCTTCTGTGAGAACTATGTCATGTGAAAGAAAGTGAAAGAGAGTGAAGGATCAGGTGACATGCAGTAAATTAGGTTAATATTGGTGTTGAACCGTGTAAACAGCTCCATTCTTTCTGCTGTCCGCCCACTCTGTGCCCTCGACAGGTATTACAAGCCGTCTGTGCTGCTCATGTGCTTCTTCGTCCCCATGTCTGTGCCTTGTTACCTGTGGGGGGAGTCCCTGTGGGTGGCCTACTTCGTCCCGGCCCTGCTGAGGTACACCCTGGTGTTGAACGCCACCTGGCTGGTCAACAGCGCGGCTCACATGTGGGGAAACCGACCCTATGACAAGAACATCAACCCCCGGGAGAACAAGTTTGTCACGTTCAGTGCCATAGGTATGGAAAATGTTCACATGTTCTTGTTTTAACAAAAGAAAAGATGAAGACAGATTAAAAACAGGAATGGCAGACAAACAGTCGCATATAGACAAAGCTCTGTTAACGTTTTGCATGATCGCTCAGAATAGACATGTTCACCTTTTGCCTAGATTTGGCAGCACAGTGAGTTCAAGTTCAGTGCGTGTCAAAGAAGTTACGCCTAAACGAATCTGGCAGCAGATAGCAAAGATAGGAAAGCAAAATTAAATACTATCTCCACCTAATTGCAGAGAACATGAAGTCTCTCCTGTGGTGGCATTGACACATCTGTTGGAATTGACCGCTACCGTAGGTCTCTGCATTGGTTACGAGAACTCACCTGTTGCACCATGATTTAGTGCTACAAGCTAACAAATCAAATAAACAGGGATCTTTACATACCAAAACTAATATTTGCTGGCGCCTGTCTTAACCTTCCATCTGACATCTGTCATCTAGATTGCAAGATAAGTAACAAAACAAGACAACCTCTGAAAAAAGATCATTGCTCACGATCAGGGAGGTCATTTTTCTTTTGTGCTACTTGTTAGCCCTTAATCAGTCTAACTGTCTAGTAAACATCAGGAAGCATTGCAGAGTCTGATGCATATCTTGTAGCAGTGTTTTCCTCAGGTTACGGAAGACTGAGGTGGGAGGAAAAACCCTGATGTTCTATTACTGGTTTCCTTGTTTTAGTACGATGTGTTGACCGCTTGTTTCTTGTGCCTTACAGGTGAGGGATTCCACAATTATCACCACTCTTTCCCCTATGACTATGCTACCAGCGAGTTTGGCTGCAAGATGAACCTTACCACTTGCTTCATCGACCTGATGTGCTACCTGGGCCTGGCCAAGGACCGCAAGAGAGTGTCCCACGAGACGGTCCTGGCCCGAATACAGCGCACCGGAGACGGAAGCCACCGGAGTGGCTAAGCTTGTTGGAGTTGTGTTCAGCTTCGAGGCAAAACAACCGAAAAGAAGAAGCTTCACAGTCCTTTGACAGCTCTACATTTTCTCATCCTCTGAGGATAAAAGTCAGCTTCATGAGGGCCTCAACCACATTTTGCTTGTTTTTGTGGTTTTTGTAGCTGTAACTTAACAAAAATTGTTCAAGATGGATAACAAACACATTTCGCTAAGCCCTTGGCCTCAGTTTCTATTGTTCGAGTCAGGCCAAGGTCTTGCAAAGATGTTTTAGATTTGAAGTAGATGCGTTTAAAAAAAAAGTCAACTTCATCCTCCGCTGTTTTTGCCACTTTGGTGTGCATTCTTCATGCAAAGTCATGTAGCCGATCATTTTTATGTAAGTATTACTCAATTATTAATCAAACTAGACAAGAAAGTGGAGCACTGAAATGAGGAATGAACGTCTCAGCTGATTAGGTGACTGTTGCCTTTATCGCAGTTTACAGCAAGTTTTTACAGCCCTGATATAAGTTCACTTTATGAGCGCTCAAAGATCTGAAAATAAAAGGGATGAGAGTTTGAAACATATTTTGTTAAATAAGAAAAGAAAAGAAAAGTCGCTTTAATGAAATATGGCACATGATGGAAGAGTGAGGGAACCCAGACCATCTTATAACCTGACTAGCAGTACGCCAAAACCGTATGGAAACCGAGAGTCATGCCGTGTGTTTTGCCGTGTGTAACCTGGTTTTCTTTCTAACCAAACCAAATGTAGTTGCACACGCTGTATTTAGTGTGTGTTATGATTAGATTTTTCTCGAGACAAATATAAGGGACACATTTATCATGAATTTAAAACTGCCGTTCGATATATAACAGAAAATGATAAATGTCATTTATAGAGCCCTGCAATGTTTAACTTTGATTGACTTTTTTGTGTTTTTACTGAATACATCGCAGTGCCAAGAGCGTGCCAACCGTCGACATATTTATAACCATCTCAATGGTCCACTAGAGCACACTAAAGTCGATATCGCTTCTTCACTCATCGTGGAAGTTTTTTAAACATTGTGGCATCAGTGGCTTCGCTTCTTCTCCTCCTTTTCATTCCCCCGAAACATCTGCAGCAGAGAGATCCCGTTGGTTGACGTGGCGGGCCAGCTGTGCGACAGTTCCGGTGTTGCAAAACAACGTGCCACCCATGCATGATGATATTCTGTAGTAGGTGTCGTAGTGAGGTGTTTTTTCGTCGGCAGAACCGTGTCTATTTTTGTAATGTGCCGTGGAGCCGCATCGCTTTTTGGATCATCCGAACTGTTGCCGTGGTGATTATCTAAGGCGGGGTCTGGTTTCCCTTTGATGTCCCACAAAGCTGATTGTCAATGCAGGAAAATTCAGGTGCATCAATGCTTATGTTCATTTTCAATTCTGGTGTAAGGAATGCTGATATGATCTTATTTATGTATTTATTTAGATTTTTTTTTTAATCCCCTTATTGACCAAAAAAATATTGCTGTAACCTGAACCATTTTTTTCTGCATTCCAAAATTTGACAGTCTCGTACAAAACAAAATTTATCAAATTTGAGCACCTGTTTGTTTTTTTCCCAAGAGTCAGGATACAACCTAATGCCTTATGACTTGCATCCATTCCTGATCTCCTTCACGTTTTGCCAATTTAAAACAAAAAAGGTTCCAAAGTACCACAAAACAAATCTGACCGAGGTCCATGTTTACAGGCTGAGGCACCAGGTGGAACGTCGTTTTTATTCTGAAACCGCATTTAATTTAGGCAAATGGTAGCATGACAACATTAAGGTACTGTAAATGCAAATAGAGGACAGAGGTTAATTCACTCGACGCCTGGTGCAAACGTTCAATCGTGAGATTTAACTTGCAAACTATGTGCCCTGGTGGATGTGCCAACTAGTCTCAACCCATCACGGCAAACTTCCAGACAAAGTTGCCGTCATGAGTAATCTTAGAGCACTTAATGTAACCCGACAATGAAAAATATCACAAGCCAAGCAAACAACTCCTGCTGCCCAGAGCGCCGCAAATCAACGCTAATGACGAAGAGGATCAAAAGGTTGTCACTCTGAATGATTACGTCAAATCTCAACTGTATTCTATTCTGAAATAAAGTTCACAATATTTTCAATACACTCGTAATTCCAAACAGTTGTTGCTCTTTCTTTTTTTTGATGTCATTGTCTGCTTTCTCTGATATTAACCTGGTTAAAACAGCTAACAGCTGCTATTTACACTAGATTGTTATCTTTCCCAATAGAGCTCTTTTTAAAGGGTGACTAAGGTTTATGGTTCCTAAGACACAACAGTTTTTCAATTTTCTCTAGTGCTGCAGCTCTGTCTTAGACGCTCTGTTTTAGCCCCTCTCCGAATACCGAGTCCCTGATTGGCCAGCTCACACATGCCTGAGCCAGCAACACTAATAACAACAGAGCAGCTGTTCTAAATCAACTCTTGCATGCTAAACTAGCCGTTAGGTATAAATTATGCCAGAATGTGACAGTTTGAGCTCCTGTTCCTGAAAAGGCCTGTCTGCTATGATTGGTCAGCTCCCACATGCCTGAGCAACCCCCGCCCACTATGTTTTCGTATTAGCTCTGCCGGGCTGAGGGTGGTGTCCGTATAGCTGTGACATCACAGCCTTACAGAAGTCCTGAAAGCTAATTTGAAGGCACCGTCTTTTTTAAAAAAAAATTTATACTTTCACAGTATTTATTTAATATCTAGACTAGCTTTACAATCAATAAAGACAGGAAACCTTACTTTCAAAAATATTGGACCTTTAAAGTGCTCTTCTCCGCCACTGACTGTTGTACTGCGTGTTCAACAAGATCCCTCTTGTTTAACCAGAAACAGCTGCTATCGCTCTGGCCAAAGCCACCAGACTCCATTTGCAGAAACAGTAATTTTATTGTTGTAAGAAAAAACAACACACGCTTCATTTAAGCTGGACAGACACAAAGTAAAACTCACTCAACCCGCGTGGCTCGACTGTTCCAACATGCACCAACAAAATAAACTCTTGATTGACTGAGTTAGATGTCACCCTTACCCTATAAATGTGTGGGGTCTTTTTTAACTGGATTCTGGTACAAATTTAAACACATTGCCACACTCTGAACTTTGCTTCTTTTTTTTTTGTTTGGGTCTCTTAATGTGAGCTGTCGCTGGTGGCCTGTCGGAAGTGGAACAGATGATCCTGCTGCTCCGGGCTCAGTGCAGTCTTATAGCAGCAAATCACCTGCGGGAAGCGTTTAATCTTGGTTCTGTGGATAACGAGGCCAAAGGCTGTCAAGGGTGTGTTTAAATGATGAACAGGGTTGGATCCAGGTCTCATCATTACACAGGGTTTGGGAAAGGAGCCTGTTCATTTTTGGCTGAATTTTGCCTCCAGGCACAGTGTTTGTGGGATACATCCTGGCGGGATATCTTAATGTCAGCGTTGGAAGACGTACTCAGATGATTTACTGAACCAAAAGAAGGAATAAAGCAGTATAAAAAATCAACTCAAAGTAAAAGTTCTGCAGCTAAAGTAAACATTTATTTGCTTTTGCTCAATGTGCTCGAGTAAATGACCTGGTTATTTCTCCAACAGCTGACTGCCGTGAACAACAATGTGCAGTTCTCTGGTAACAATCCGACGGGGACTCGTCTGGGTGTTTTCTGTTCCCCGGTGAGGTTTTTTCACCCTGTGCACTCTAAAAAACAACGGGTTTAAAAAACTGAAGTGTTCTAACCCGGTGTTATTTTTTACTTCGCTGTCGGTTTAACTGGATCATAGGAAGTCTAGTTTTCTGGGTAAAAAATTAACCCTCTCTCTGTTAAACTGAGCCGGGTCCATTTCTAACCCTGTGGGGGTTTTTTTAAGTGTATGTGGCAAAGGACTCAACACATCTCCATCTGCTGCTGACATAAGTGTGCAAGTCAAATATATCCCAGCCCCTGCCTGCAGATGAAGGGCTCACTCTGAATATGTGTTAAATGGTTTACACAGGACAGAGAGGAATGTAGGAGCGGAGTGCTGACTGGAGACCAGTTTGTATTACATCAGACTGTGTCAGGTCGAGGAGCACAGGGTTGTTGGTTTTTTTGTTTTTTTTGCGGAGGGCTTCCAAACATGTCCTTTTAGTTGAGCTGAATGCTGAAACAATTAGCTGATTGTTCTGATTATTACACAAAAATGACTTAAAACATCTCAAAAGTGAGGATTTACGACAATTTCGACAACAGAAGTGATGTTAATTACAGCCTCTCACATTCACTGGTGGATGAGGAAGTCAGATCTTTTCTTAAGTAAATGTAACTAAAGGTAAAAGTACTCCCAAAATGCTTTTTCATTATAGTGGATTATTACTTTTGTTTTATACGTAAGCAGGGTTTTTATAATGTAGCAGCTGGACTTGAAGGACATTTTAACAATATCATGTGACTATGTAGTTACTGCTAACTATGTGGGTAATTAAATGAAAAGTACTTTATAACCCTCTCAAAGTAAAATACTGCACCTCAAAAGTACCTAAATATACTTAGTCGCAATCTGCCACACCTCTCGCTTCATGTCAGTTACGGTCAGTGGTGAACGAGGCACTCAAACTGAAAGTAGCAATGTCACATGTCACACATTGTACTTAAAGGGTAATTCCACCAACTTCACACATCGAAGTGTGTTTACAGGTCTTGGGTAGAACCACTGCATGTGTGATAAGAAAAAAAGCATAGAGCCTTTCGTGGCTCCAGAGGAAGCTGCACGTGATCTGATAAATTGCATTCACTGATGTAACACAGTGGCTACGTTGCATTGTGGGGAATGTAGGCACCAGTCCGCTGGTGTAGCATAGCACACTGCTGGACTCATCATGGACAGTTAAAAAAAAAACAAATTATACAAAACGATACAGTGGGAACAGACATCACTTCTTCTTTTTCTAATTTCATGCATTCTTCTTCCCTTTTAAAACCTGGTGCCTACATTACCCACAATGCAACTCATGTATCACTGTAAGATTTCGTTTACATACTTGCATACACGCCTGGGAAGTTAAATCTATAACAGATCACAGCATAGTGGCGTAAAAAAAGCAGCATTTTGAGATCATCAGACAAAAACTCTTTTATAAATCATGAAATCACGCCTCAAAACCTCAAAGGTGGCGCTGAATCGGTGCAGTTTTCTTAAAACACGCGTGTAAAGCTGCTTTTAACACCTGATTTAGATGATTTCAGCTCTCATTTCCCTGTGTTACACTGTCTGCTGTTTATGTTCACAACTGACATCACCGCTGCAACTTCCTGCGTTTCGTTGTTATATGTAAAGCACTTTGTAACTGCTTTTAAAGGTGCTGTGTGAGTAAAGTTATGTTATGACGTGCACTTTGCTTATATCCAGCCACACTGCTCACAAGTCAGTAGTGAAACTCAAAGTAAAAAGTGGCTGTAAGTTAACATACTGTAGTAAGTAGTAAAAGCAAGTGTCAAAATATACTCAAAGTGCCAAAAGTAAAAGAATTCACCATGCAGATCGTCACATTTTAGTTGAAAAAACATGATCTGGTGACAAGTACTGATGCATCAATGTGTTTGCATCACTTTAAAACACTAGATAAGTACTTTGATGAAGTGCAGTAGAAGCATAAAGTGCCATAAACTGGAAGAACCCATGTGACTGACCGACAATACAGCTTCTTAAGTAAACAGAACATGAAGTCATGATATAAAAGTCTCTCGCAGGGAGAGTTCAGCGTGACTCAGATCGTGTGATGTGCGCTGAAGTTGTGTTACATTAACATCACCCCAGACTGTCACTCTGTCGGGAGGTTACTGCAGTTCAAACACCCCCCAAAAAACACATCCACGCCACGCAGCTCACTCAGCGTCTGACTGCGAGCGACCAATCAGCGGCCGGATCCCGACTTATGATCCTCCTGGACCAATGGCGGCCGCTGCGGGGCGAACCACCTGTGCCAGCTTGTAAACTGCCACTTCACCGCTCCGGGACTTGGCGGACGGTGAATGAAGCCAATGAAATATTAAACCTCGCGTTCAGCGACCGAGGAGGAGGAGGAGAAGTAATATAAAGTTTGGTGCGTTCACGTGCTTTTGGAGAAAATTGGGGAAAAGGACAACTTGGTGAAGGTGCGGAGGCTGCGGCTCGTTTGTGCCGAGGCTGCACAGAGAAGATGAGGCACAGGCTTCATGTTGAACACAGAGCCACCTACTGTTCGACATGGAAACTGGAGGCGGAATAAGCATCAGGAAGAGAGAGAAAAAAAAAAGTACTCAATGTTCTCTTTTTACAGTGGGAGTGTGTTTTCTGCTGCATTCGCGTGTAGCAGACATGAAATCTTTGGTGTAAAAGCATGAAAGGGTTCATATTAAACTTGTCAATCGTGTGTTTTATATGTGAAATCTCTTAAATAACTGTCAAATGATAAAAAAAACACACTTGCTTTACACGTTCTATGTAAATACATTAACATGTAGATAATGGGAAATATCAGGTTGTAAATTCTATCTTTCACATGTCAATGCCCACACCGCATGACGCCATCGCCCCTCTGAACATCTCAAAGAAAAGATCATATAAACCAACAAAACAGAGAGAAAGCCCCACACGAAATCTTTGAAGTCACATGTGAAATAAAACCCTGTGAATCTCTGAAAACACTTTATGAATTCATCATGTGGAACGTACCAAACCCACACGGTCCCTTAACATGAAACCTGGGAAGTGGTTTCTAAAGAGGCGCCTTTCAAAAGAAATCTGGAACCAAAAGCTTTACTAATTAATCATTTAGTGATGCTTTTTAGTTACAAACCAGGCCCTCTTCAATGGGCCACATCCAACCCAGAAGCAACATCCGAGTGACGTTCATAATGTAAGTCTGATATATGACATAATATATGAATTAGTCTACATACATAGAGTATTTATCTTATTTGTCTCATTTGCCTAAAACATAGATAAAGGTTGAAAATAGGCTGAAAATGTCTGCTCTTCTATTTGAACTCATTTCTTCTCACTTTCTAACAAACCAACCATTAACATTTACAAATAATAAAAAAGTCCATTATTATAAAAAAACGGGGTCACAGGTTGCTCATTTTCAAGAAAGGCCATATCAAAAGTTCGTAGTTTAAGACAGAGCCAATGTCATTTAGTAAAACCTGACATTTACCCATTAAAAAAAGCCATGTTACAAATTCACTTGTCGAAACGTTCAGAGGAAATAAGGAAATAAGAGTCTCACAACCTTTGAAATGAAACTTTATTTGAAAAAAAGATACCGCAATGAGTAAAGTAAGCGACATGGATTGTATAAATATCTGTGCAACCAAAATGAGCACGCCGAGGCACTTCACTGCCTTCTGCTGCCGTGATACACCAAACGCTCCAGCTTGACGTCCAGCTACAAAACCTCAGAATATCATGTTTTTTTTCAATTTTCAGTTCATTTTTTTTTTTGTTTTTGCTTCCATCATTGTCATTTAGATCTAATCTAAAACAAATACGATTTCTAAAAAACAAAACAACAAAAGTAATCTGGAGTTACAAAAGGAGGCAGATGTAGCCGGGGTGGAAAAGATGAGTGTCTGTTCACTCGCAGTTCAACATAAATACATTTTTTTGTCCATGAGCTGCCATGTGAACTCAGCAGTGAGGGGGTTAAAACGTGGGGAGACATGCACACTGATGCTTTCTAAAAAAAGAAAAAAGAGGAAGTAAGATTCAGTCATTCACGCAAGCGAACAGGAAATAACAATATGCGACTAGGGGCTAACAGAAAGGAGAATAAACTTTGACAATCACCGTCTCCATCAGTGCTTTGGCCCAAAACCGCCTCATGGCACCATTAACTAGACACAATCTGTTACAGCAGGTGACGAGAACAATCAGTATCTATGTTACAGTCAAATAATGCTTGTTTTGAAATGATAAAAAGAGTCAGTTTCTCTCTCGTACAAACTACACCGACAGTAGATAGTAAGCGCAACCCAGACTTTATTATCCCCCCCCACAGTGGACGAAGGAGTTGCAAAGTCCCAGAATGTTTTGTTTTTTCCTGCAGCTGGAGCACTGCATGCGTTCAGTTCAGTGTTTCCATGTTTATTTTGCTGAAGTGAGATGAAAAATATATATGCGTATGAGTGTGGACTATGAAGATGCACCTACGTCTCCAAACACCGCCTTCATTCAAAACTTTGCACCGCCTGATTTCGTATTTTGCATCGACTGTTTGAATTTACACAGAATCACGACTTTCGGAATACATTCATCTTATCGCAAAAAATTACCACAGCAACATCGACATAAATCTACAAAAGAATCCACCTCGCTGCCCCGAATCAGCCGACTACCTTCAGGAGGGAGTGATGAAGACCACAATCTGCAATATAATCAGTACTTATTCTCATTATCAAAGCACGTCATCAGGTCAAAAAAAAAGAGAGAAATAAATACATATATAACAATATGATAACACTGAAGTGTGGGCTCGTGGCGTCCCAGCGGGCGGGTTACACGCCCAGCTTGTTGGCGATGGTCATGACCACTTTGAGGATGGGCATGAAGGCGGAGATCTCGCTGAAGTTGCTGCTGCTGACCACCTGGGTGTGGACCTCCAGGCCCCGCTGGTAGTTCTGGCTCGCCACACAGCGGCTGATCTCGTGGAGCCCGTTCAGGATGTTGTGAGAGAGCTACGAGATTGGCGAGGAAGAAATGTCACATGTTACTATGCACCACACTTTTACTTCCGTATGTTACACATCTCACTTCTTTCTCCGTATATCATTTCAAACTTGTACATCCTCATAAAAGATCTGTATATATTCTCTGAATTTATTTTGTATGTATGTATGTATGTATTATTATTCTTGTCCAATCTTGCTGAAAATGCTCATCACCAGTTCTTGAGCAACTCCAGCTGGAGATAAACAACCTAACTTCAGTTTAACCTGAAGTTTCTTCTTGCATTTAGGCACTTGATTGCATCTAACTGGGCTGTTTGTCCCAACGCGTAATTTTTTGCCATGACATTGCGAACACACAACGTGATGATCGATCTATCACCTCCTGAAGTGACAAGAACCATTCCGCTGCGTTTCATCTAGTAATCGATGCAGTTACTAGACGATGGTATAAAACAATGGCCTCACTTGTGTCCTTTCATGTGTTCCACAACTTGTTCTCCCTGAAGCTTAATATTATATTTCAGAAGAATTTTACTGACGTTAGCAGAGGAGCTCTTAATTCCAGTCTTCCTAAAAAAGGCTGTGGGACCGCTGAAATATGCGATCCACTAATTTCGTGCAGCATCTTTTACAAGAATGGCGACAGAGTTTAAGTAGACATAAGGTTTTTTAAGAAAACATTTTCTCAGTTAGGTCCAATTGACCCGGTCATGAAGATAAGATATGTTTTTACCTGACTGAGTTTTGAACCATCCGTCTCCGACACATCTGCCACCCAACTAAAATGGAGGTGGATGTTTGATTGTGATGCTCAACGAAACTTAGCTACAGCAACATGGGTTTGGTTGCTCGTTTTTTCTGATTTAAAAAGGTCCTTTAAGTTTCAAATTCATCACCACATGTGGGCACTGAGCAAAGACGAATTGTTGGTGGTAATAAATACAAGAATTTTAGAAGAAAAGTGATATTAATTCATTTTGATTAAGATAACAGGAGCATTTTTATATGAATGTCCTACCAAAAGCACTTTGAACTTCACCACAAGGCTAAAAACAGCTCTTTACAGTCCATCTAATGTTTTTGCAGCATGATGGAAAACCTCGTTTGATAGTAATTTCATAATTTCTCACCGACTGCTCTCTCAGCTTGTCGTACAGGAATCCCAAACGTTTGGCTGCATCATCAAGCTTCCTTTTTGTTTGCTGCGGAGGAAACATTTGTGGTTATTTTCTATTTAATAACAGCCAAATCCTTCCCTTTTCCCCCCCATCAATTAATACAAGCTTTATTACATGCAGCCAAGTACACACATAACAACACTTACTGGGTCTCTTGCTGCTAGCTGGCAGCGCTGCACCAGGCTGTCGAAGGTGGATTTGAGGACCATGTGTTCAGCTGGGATTTCTTTCTGCTCCACCCTCTCTGCTGGCAGCTGCTGGAGGAGCTGAGGGGAAACAAGGGGGAAAAAAACAAATACAAGGTGTTTACATTTTGTTGTGTGCGTTGCTGTTGAGAATTCAGATGACGTCCCCATGTCGCATACCAACCTGCACGCTGGGCTCCTGGGGGGCTCCAGGAGGGACTTGGGCATGGTCGTGGGGCTGAGGGGCCTCCACGGGGAATCCCATTACAGGGGCTGTGATGGGGGCCGGTGGGGTGTAGTTGTCAGGGACCTGCGTTCAAACAACAGGAAGACACATCCAAAACTGAACGGTTAAATTTGACGTATCATGCAAGCTTTTGTTCGCTGAATTTTCTCGCCACTTGAAGACATATTTAGCTAGTTGCTAGCTTCTGCTTTTTGTCGCTGAACAGACGGAGGGTTTGTTTGCCGACAACATCCGCCCTCTGCTGCTGGAAATTAAGTTAATGAGAATGGAACCTTAATTCTCTGTGGATTTGTCCCTGAGCACAACACCTTAAGTGTTACATGTAGTATTCTTGTTTTTCATACAACATTTATCAGTGGAGCTTAAAAAAATAATGACACACTAAATTATTGAACTGAGCTCTTTATGGGCAGAACTGTTACACACATGTATATGTATCTCAGAGCGGTGAATCTCAAGTAGTGGTAGTTGAAACCCAAAGGGTACTGCTGCAGTTACCAGAGGGTAAGTGGAAAGATTGAGTATTTCAAGCCAATTTAAACGATAAAGAAAATCCACATATTTGTGTTTAGGAGACAAAACACATATAGAAAGACAAACTGGTATTTGGCTGATCATTTATATAATTATTACCATAAATACTAGATAGCATGCAAGCAGAGAAGTTGTAATAAATGCATACAACTCTTGAATAAAAGCTTCAAATGGTAGCAGAAACCTACCTGATCAAAACTACAGAAATAAAGAGACCAAGAGTAAAAAGATGTGGTGTGTAATTCCTAACTTAACTACAAAACCTCAAACATTATGGAAACTCCACATCTGTTCGATACGACAGAGAAATATTGACATTGAGGGCATAAGCTCCAATTCTGATATCGATAAAAGCAGGAGTACCTTCTTCTTCCTGGGTCCCCCTCGCACTGCTGGAGGGTCATTCCAGCCTTCCTGGGGTCCTAAATTCAGAGGAAGAAAGAGAAGGGATTAGCATGAAACTGCCATCATTTTTATTCCTGTAGTCACACTCAAGCAGACAAAGATTGTCTAAACAAGGCAATCTCTCGAAGCAAAGGTTAGTCTATGAGGCTAAAAAGCTCAAAGTGTGAACATGTCGTCAAGCCATAAATCACAGCAGTTTCAGCAGATGTGGCAAAAATCTTCAGGCAGCATCCTCATCATCACTCAACAGCAAAACAATACACCAGTGCTGAATGATTAAAAGCATCTCGTATTGCTCAAACAAGTTGTAAAATGTGTTATTTAAATCTAAATTGCTCCATCAATATAGGAGTGTATGTTGTCTTTAAAGAGTTTGAACCTTTATGATCCTCAATAAAAAAACCTACATAATCTTGATTCAAGCCTGCAAACCTTGGTTTTGTCAACATACAAACAAACAAATCATCTCTCTACATTTCCCTAAAGCATACAGCAGCGCAGGCAAACACCACCAAAAACACACTGAGTGACCAGAACAATATAGAAACTCTGTGATCTAATGTAAGGGATGTTGTACTGCATTGTATTGTATTTTACAGGTGTTTTCGGGTCACTCAAGTGTGTGTTACAATGCATATGCAACCCTAACACCTGTCACCTTCGAGGTCACACTGGGAATTCAGCCAGGGAAAGTATCCTGCAAGTCAAATGAGGTGGACAGCTGAACAGGACTCAATGAACATTAGCAACAGATTCCAGTTAACATGTGAAGATCTGTCATTATCTAAGAAAAAAAAAGTGTGAAAAAGCAAAAAACTAATTGATGACTTTTTGAACACAAAGGGATCATTTACCTGTGGGAGGAGGAGCGACAGCAGGGGCCGCGAACGGCTTCACAGCAGGAGCACCGGGGCCTCCCTGCGGATACCCTGACCCCATGGGAGCATAGGGACCAGGTGCCATGGGGGGTGCAGGACCCTGGCTGTGGAGGCCGCCTGGGTACATTGGAACTGGGGCTCCCGGTTGGGAGCTGGGTGGCATGGGCCCCGACGGTATAGAGGTAGTTGGCATGAAGCTTGTCGGTGGCACCCCGGGGCTGGGCATAGGGGGCATCCCTCCAGGGGTCGAAGACGAAGGCTGTAGTGGAGGTCCTGATAAGTTAGCAGCTGACATAGGAGGACCTGGAGGAGGGAAGGCCGAGTGTCCGCCAATGAGCATCGGCTGGGGCTGGTGGAATGGCTGATGAGGAAGGAATCCTGGGGAAGGACACGGGGCATACAATTGATTATCAACCATGTAATCAAATCAGCCTTAAACTAGCAGGATACAATTAAATCTACATTAAACCTGGAGCCGGAGCAGGATGTTGGGGGTAGGAAGGCCTCATGGCAGGGCGGGTTGCACTGGGCGGCAGTACATGAGAAGAAGGTGGCAGACCAGGCCTGGTGCTGGTGGGAGCAGGTTGTGGAGTAAAAACTGACGGCAAAGGAGGCTGCTGCTGCTGGGCAGGAGCGGAAGGCTGGTATTGACTCTACGATTGGAAAAAAAAATTAGCATTGTGTTTTAACGAAGAGCTCAAGCATCCATACTACCACAGGAAGATAATCTCACAAAAGAATATATTTATACCATGATTTGTGCTTTCGGTGCCGCGGCAGCAGGAGCGGGCTTGGCTGCGGACACGTTGGCTCTGTTGAAGGAGTTTGGAGGCTGCTGTCCGACGGAAGCCTCTCCCTGAGCGTGGAACAGTCTGTCTCTCAGCATCATGATCCCAGGCTGCGCGGACACAAACGCAAAACACAACAAAGTTAGTTATTATGAATGCAGCGAGGAACAAGGAGGTTGTTCAAGAAAGACGTCAATCAAATCTGTAAAACTTTCTGAGAAAAAGTCACCGCTAAAGGTCCAACGCCTTGTTGCATCCTGAGTATTTATTGCGATCCAAATGGAGCAAAGCTATTCATTTTGGGTGTTGTAGTTGGGTTACAGATGTGCTTCTTACTTGGTCTGTGTTTTCAGGCAGGTAGGTCATGGCAGTGGCCAGACTGCCCTCTGCAGCCAGTATGCCAGCATAGCAGGTAAGCTTCTCTGCCAGGATGGGGCTCTGGACCGCCACCTCGCTGTTGCGGAGGCGTTCGATTGACTTACGCAGCATCATTACTTTTTCCACCAGATCCTAAAAAAGAAAAAAAAAGGAAGAAAACATGTTGTGACTGATATGCTCTTGCCTTTAGGCTACAACAGCAAATTGCATGTACAACAGACAGAATGTACAAGTGAAAGTTCTCCTCAGACTGTTACACCGGTTCTGCACGTCAGTACAAGCAACCATTCCTACCTCAACACACAAGAGAGAGGAATCAGTAAGTACCATGAAAAAAACAGTTTCTTCAACCCTTCTTCTTCTCTACTTTTTGTTCATTTTCAGATTTTATGCTCACAATTAATATGCTTGGTGCAACAGTTTTGCAAACACCAAACCTGACAAAGTTTATACCTCTAGACCGAGAGGGGTGGCGCTTTCTCTCTGCGAGGCCCAGCACTCTACAAGCTTCTCAATGTTCCCGGAGCAGATGTAACACAGACAGGCCTGCAGACAGCGCTTCTCTGTCTTCTCATGCTCCAACCGGCCCCCCAGGGTATCTACCAACAAGAATTTATGATGAGACAGAAAGGAAAGCCAGGATTATACTGAGGGGGTTGCGTATCGACAGAAAGGTTATTAAGCAAGTTAAACAAGTATAGAAATGCTACAGTTCTTATGGAAGAAAGGCAAGTCGCAGCATGATCAACATATTGCTACACTTGAGCGAGACCTACCGCACAGACGGGCAAACTCTTCAGGGTGAGCGTACGTCAGCAGAGCAGCAAGAGCCTCCTTCCAATTGTCCAACTCGCAGCTTTGCACTATGTCCCTCCAGTTCTGGGTCACCACTGAGGAGATGAGCTACAGTCGGGGACAAATTAAATCACCTTAACATGCTGCTTTAATAGTTTCCCCATGAACAGCAAGGACTCAAACAGACTGCTACCATTGAAATGCTGTTCTTTTGCTTGCTCAGGTATTTTTGCTGGGTCTTCTTGAGCAGCTCCTCTCCTCCGCTGATAGACAGCAGGATGGCTTCAGCGTAACGGCCGTCGTTCAGACACAGATCCACAGCTCCTTCGAAGTTACCCACCAGCAGCGCCTGGCTTATCAAACCATCGGTATCTTCAACAGAAGGACACAAGCTGTGGTTACAGGCAAGGTAACTTTCCAGAGACAAATTGTTTTAATCACATAATTCATTGAGGGATTTTTACCACATGACACGGGGATCTGGAAGTTTGAGTTTTCCTGCGGAGTGTGACTAAAGAAGTCTGCTGGTGATACAGAACCTGAAGTTCTACCATCAGTTGCTTCTTCAGTCCTCTGGAAAAATAAGAGAGAGATAGTTCACACCAAGCACGGCCTGCACAAACTAGACATGCAAAATAGATTTTTTTGTGTGTGTGCAGACCTCAGTGGAGAGTCGCTGCATCTTCTCCGCCAGATCTTTGGCATCGACTCCGTGACCGTTGTGCTGAAAACTCTTCCCCAGACATTTTGAAATCTGAGCAAGCAAAATACTTAATCAGCTGAGACAGGATGAGTCACAGGTACATATATGTGAGGGATACCAATGTGCAGCTACCTTTTTCTCCAAGTCATCTTTGCTGAAACCCAAAAGCCTGAGGAATTTAATACGAGCTTCATCCTCAAAGTTCACCTATAGACAGAGAGAGAGAATCAAAATATTCAAAATCAAAATAAAACAACACCACACGGACAGAAGACTTGATGTTGTGTCTAAATATGGATGTGATGCCCCACCAGAAGGAACTTCCATATGTCCTGCTCAGCGTCGGACTTGGCGTTCTGAATCTTGGCCTGGCAGTAGTTGTTGAAGGAGCCCGACTGCAGCGCCGCCTGCAGCTCCCTGGAGCGCTGGAGGAACTCTGTCTCCGTGGTAACCTGGCTCACAAAGACTTGTCTGGGGACGGGCTGAGGGCTCTGCACAGGAGCCGGCTTGGGATTCTCAAAGGTTATCAGCTTCCCACCAAACTGGGGAAAAAAAACACAACAACACATGAGTATTAAAGGAAATTATTAACCTTTTCCATTAACATACCTATAAAATATAACTTACAGCAAAGGAGGCCCCCACCGGCCTGCGCACCCACTTTGGAGGCTTCTTCAGAGGGGGGACGATGGTGTCCTGCAACGTAGACTGAGGAACTTGCAGGGGAGGCAGCACCTGCCCTGTACCGAAGGGATCCATGTTGTCAAACGAGGAAGAGATCTGTTTAAAAAAGAAATGTTAAACGTTGAAACAACGCAACTCTTTGGAGGAGAGCTCAAACAATTAGTCAATTTATCAACAGAAATTAATCTGCAACTATCTTGATAAGTGGTTAGGCAAAAATGTCAATTTCTTCTGGTTCTAGCATCTCTAATGTAAATATCTTAAGTTTTTCTTAGTCTTCCATTATATTTAACAGGTTAATTTTAAGTTTTAGACAATTATGCAGTCAAAGAAAGACATTTAAATATGATGACAATAAAAAGGCAATTATCTCAAAAATTCCATGCAGTAAAATACCTATCTTTCAAATTCAGTTATATTCTGCACATTTGTCCATGACAGTTGCCCCACCAGCACCACCTTGTGGACAAACGATGCAGCACAGCACTTTGGGATTAAACACACGGCATAGGAACAGGCAGTCACCTTATCAGCTGTGCTTTGCTGCTGAGCCTTCAAGCTCCCTCCCATCACAGAGTAGACGGTGATTCTCCCATCAAATGAGGCGGCTGAGAGCAGGGCTGGATTCCTGGGGCACCACTGGACATCAAAGCACCACTGGTTTGTAGTTGGAAGCTCGTAGATTACCTAAAATGAAGGATTGTCATTAAATTACTCCAATGAGTGAGGTCATTCAGGGATAACAGAGCAGAGGAGCAGACAGTACTGTCGTATACCTCTGCAGTGTTTGGATTCCAGCAGAGGATCCTGTTGTCTTTAGCGCTACTCAGCAGGAGCTCAGGGTCAGCCTGGCTCCAGGAGATGGACAGAATTCCCCTGTAAGAAAACACCAACAGAAGGCACATACAGTTTATTTGGCAAAAAAAACAGAAGTATGCAGGACACTCAAACTGTTAAAGCCTCACCTTGTGTGGTTCTCAAGTACTTTAAGGGGTGATGTGGCAAAACGGAGGTCCCACATCTGGATGACTGGGAGTCGATCATCCTCAGAGGCCAACACCAACTGAGTGGCCACTTCAGGATGCCAGAGCATTCCTGAGCAGTGCATCTGAAAACACACAGCAGATGAGAGTTTCTACGGGGTGCAACAAAACATTTTTTAACTTGTAGTTAAATTATTACAAGCAAGAAAGAAAGCTTGTCAAAATTAATGTTGTCCCCTAAAATTGGAATCATTATTCATGAAGCACATGAGACGGATCTTATTGGGTCAGTTTTTCTTCTGCTTCATTCTACACAGAGCAACACATGATGACAGCTCGGCAGGCTTTCAACTTCCACAAACCGAGTCTTGTTTCATAATCTATCCTAAATACAAAACTTAAGGTAATGGATATATAGGGATGATAGAAACTAAGAATAACGTGACATTTTTCTCTTCAGATGCTCTCAGCTCTGGTGTTAATGCTGGAGAAGTTGTTTGAACTGCAAGCTGTAACCATCAAAGGTGACCTGCCATTTGGCTGACAGGGATATCAGGAGGCAGGAAAGAGAGACGCTGCACGGCGTGTCAAGATATTGTTACTGAAATCTGAACAAGATGCACTCAAAGATGAAAGCTTTTACAGGGGTTAAGTGTTGAACGGCTGCTCTGCAGGTGCGCTGGACTGTACTGAAACTGGACAGCAGAATCATAGTCGAGCATTTATCAAAACAAATTAAGTATAAATAAGAGAAACAGGTGCAGCCCTATGGCAAAATTCTATTGGCAAGATTCACAATTATTGCACTTTTCTGATAATTAGATTTTGATGCGTTTGTCCAATCATTTAATGGCAAGCAAAAAAACAGAATTTACAGGGTATGCCAATCATTCTGTTTGATACAGAGCCATTGTTTTGCCATAACTTGACTGGCTGAAGACTGCAGTTCAGTGGACAACGTGACAGAACGGTGTGGTGGACGAGCTCTATCGATTGATTTGTGAAACACAGCGGTGCAGTAATTTGGAAGACGGAAACTCCAGACTTGCTGTGTTTTGTATTAAAGCCACTTACCCTGTTGCTGTGGTCACTGATCTTGATGATGGGTTCATTCTTTCTCAGGTCCCACACAACTGCTTTCCCACTGGGGCTGGCAGAGGCCAGGATGTGCTGAACCTGCCTGTTCCAGGACACGACACTGATGTCTTCAGCAGGCTGAAAGCAAGAGACAAAGGATGTTACTGGCAAAACAAACCTTACTCTGTGTCTCAGACAAACAGATCACTGATATCCAAATGCTGTGCCGTGCAAACATTGCTGCTACCCATTTAAATGACCTTTAAGAGGAAGCTGCTGGTAGGTATACAGGATCAATATAATCAGTGAAGTTCAATTGTTTGTATAAAAAAGGAAATGAAATCTCCATGTAACAAGGCATCAATAACTATAATCTAAAGGAAGTTACACACACAACACTTCAGAAGGAAACCATAAACAAATCTTTCTTGTGGCTTTCAGTCTTAACTCACTGACACGAAACTACAAACAATCAGAAACAAGGAGAAGGCTGCCTGTTGGGGATTGTGGTTTCTATTTTGAGTTCAGACTCAAACAGAAAATGGGTCAAAACAAGACACTGGCTAATCTCTCATAACAGATGTGTGAATTCCATTAAAGCTATCATCTCGCAAAAACCCACCTGCGTCTTTGCTCCTGGAGTCATCGGACTGCTGAAGTTGTTCAGATCCCAGATATATATCTCAGAATCATTTGCTCCTGATGCGAGGAGATTACTCTGAGGAAAATTTGACAAAGATTAATAAGTAGTATTTGGTTTGAACTCTCTGTAAGGACACAGTAGATTTGAATTCAGACATTTACCTGAAAAGGGTTGAAATCGAGCGCTCGAATAGGTCCAGTGTGTTTGTCCGACTGTCCCACTACAGCATCAGCATCAGCTCCGGCACTCATTATGACCTCTGGGTTATATACAGTCAATGTGCCATTTTCACTGCCACCAACCAGTCTCCCACCAGTACCATCTGCTCCCATTCCAAAATTCACCCATACGATACTGTGCAACCTACGGAGGAAGGAAAGTACAGAGAATTATTGAATGTGAGAAGTGTCGTGATGACACCCAACAGAAATATGTGTATCGGGATGACGAATTAACCCTGATTACTACCAGAATATGAGAGGTTTCTCATGTTTACAGGCCCTATTTCTGTGGTATTTGGTAAAACTGAGACAATCGCTGACCATCCTGTACAAAAATACAGCAGCATTAAATCAAAGGAAAAAGCCAAGTCACTTCCACATACAGCGGCTGATGTGGACAGTGGTATAAAATAATTGACGTCAACAAAAAACATCTTTTATTCTATAAATTACCTGTTCGTTGTGGGTAATGACCCTTTGAGCTGCATTTCCAGAGAGGGGTCAGAAAAATCCACCTCAAATATCTCCAGGGCAGCTGTGGTGTTGAAGGAGGCATCAAGCTGTTGTGCTGATGTTCCCAAGGCCAGGTGGATGGGGTGGTGTCCGGCAGGGCTCCACGCCTGGTGGGCAGTCCTCTGGATCTCCTTCAGCCTCATTTTTTCTCTGCTAGTTCCAAGTCCTGGATAGATGAACGTACTCCACGAAATCAGACACAATACCCATCTTTAGATTGCAACGGTTGTGGATGAACAACTATTGTGAATTGAGTTAGTGTGATGCACAAATCTGCGCACACAAATCAAATATTCCTACTTTCAAACTTGGCTCCAACAGGGTGACACCCTTACTGACAGATGCATCCGACTATTTCCTGAAACTGCTAGCTAACTGTTCGAGCACACAACCAGCTTCTACCCATGTAACAACACGTAATATTGTACCAACTTCATGAGTTAAATACAACGTAGTGATGCTAATGTTGTTACCGGTTATGTTGATTACAATAAATTATCGCCGGGCCAGTTAGAAAATAAATTTAACGCAGGCTAACATGATATGCAGTTAGCTAACGTTAGCATTTCGCAATAACGTCTCTAAATATGTTTCACACACTTACTGTTAGCCACGTATAGTTAATATAACATTGTGTACAGGGTATCCGACTGCAGTCATTACTTAATCAACACTCGAACAGTTTTAGAGGGTCAGATAATCTCTTGTGCATGCCAACACATAGGTGAGATGTCATATCAAGGCTTCCATCTAGCCGATAGTGCATAGCCGTTCCAGTGCATAACCGGAGCCTCTAGCAAACAAGCTAACAGCCACCACCCATGTCACCATATTTCAACACAAATGAGAAACACTGTGTATAAGACACTCTCAAGAAAGACAGAAAACACAATGTTGGTTTAAGAAGCAACTCACGTCAACTGTCTATATCACAGCCCGACCGTCCGCATCCACCACAAACCGGGTAGCTACTTATCAGCCAAGCTAGCAGCTTAGCCGCAGGCAGACTCCGACCAAAGTGCTTTGCCGTGTTGTCACTACGCTACGGTAGCCGACAAGGACATTTCTCATCAGGTAGTGGCCTGAGGTAACCCCGCGCTCCTCGTTGACCCAAAAATATTTGTCCGCTGCATAAGTTGCATTCATAACGATGAATCCAATAATACTCATATGTTTCTTGTCACTTGTTAAATGCAATGCTTTTAATCTCTACGTGGCAAATTGAAATTATTTCTGTACAAAAACAAGAACAACACAACAAGGGATGTAACTGTTAACATGTTTATTCTTGACAGAAATATATTTACACAAGTAGAATTGGTTTTAAGTCATTAGATTTCATAATTTTTGACGTCTTCTGGTTGTTTCTCTGGATCTCCTCCTTTCTCCAGGTACAGGTTGTTGTAGGGATACTGTTTTGGTGCCTGGAAGAGAGAAAATGCTTTATTTAACATGTATATATATTAACAAAGGGACACAAGAAGTGACAATAAAGTATGAATATTTGTCACCTTGCGTTAAAACAGTCTCGATCACAACATTGCAACTGCATGATTTAGAGTACAGGTTTTGTAAAAAATACCAATATATGAATACATAGTGATTCTGGATATTTCAAACAGTTTCAGTACACATTTTCTGCAGTATCAGTACATGTTTTCTGCAGTATCAGTACAGACGTGCCAGCTGCACTTTCTCACACTTCCCTCCAACAGGGAAACATGCATACGTTATTTTTACAGGCCTAATCTAAACAGAACAAACCAATGAGTGTGTTTACTACAGTCTGTCTAATGTTCCCTTGGGTCAACTTTTCCGAGCGATATATTTAATGGCATCAAATTCTGACAGTTTTCAAGGTATTGAATTAAACTAGACATTCCAGTAACAGTGAAATGCAGTGGTTAGAAAATTGTCTACTGTATCTACTTTTTAATACACCCTCAGAGTATTTAATTTAAGTTAATGTAAATGAGTCAAATTCCACTAGTTGGAAATAATTCTACTTTACATTATCTCTACTGGGTTCTCTCTTTGGAAATCAAAGGTCTCACCATGTTCAACAGTTGTTCTGGGTGTCTCGGATTACAAGTTAGCTGTATAACTTTCAAACGTTACATGCAAATATGTTCTGAAAGTCTGAATACCATGTTATTCAAATAATTTGGTATTCAAATTTTGTTTGTGACTCAATGGAGTATCCAGCATAGAGGGTCATTTTTCTGAGATGTCTGGCTAATTTTGTAATCCTCATGTCTAGTAAAGCTTTTCAACGCTATGGCCAGTGTCAAATATGTTTTGGTTAACGGGTCCTGCAGTCAGCCCAAACTGACTACAACATAACAACGCACTATTGTATTATCCTAACATGCGTAATGTAATGACACAAGTCTGTGTACACCTTTAAAATGTAACCACCAAAAAGGCAATTTCAGCAACTTTGACTCTGACTAGTTGGTAAGGAATATCTCTGAATTCAAAATGTTAATATACCAAAATGCACAGAGGGAATATAGCACAGATTTAGATTAAGAAAATAAGAACATTTAAAACAACATTATCTACGTTTTGTTTTACTAGAGTTCTTTTGGCTGGACTTGTTATTTGACACTGTTGGAAATGGATAAAACCCATATAAAGATTTTGTAAGTCTTGTGAGAGTTTTGTTCTTTAATAATAAGCCAGAGCGGTAAGCCAAGGTAAATAAAACATCTCCCTTTTAAAACTATGCCTTAATGATCAGGTCATTTCACATCACAATAGTATATTTTACAAAAAATAAATCTGAGCATTGATCTGTACTTACAACAGGTTGGTAAGATTTGAATTCCTCCCCGATGTAGAACATAAACAGCATGAACCCGATGAAACCAAACAATTGTTTGCACATTGTGGCCCAGGGAACAGGGCTGGGAGATGTATCCACACGGTTCCTGATGTACATGTCGAAATTCCAGGGCATCTACAAGTAGACATCACAATCAGTGATTAACAGTCAGTTCTTAAACCGTAATAACAATTACTTTTGTCTTCAAAGTCAGCTGGTGTTTGTTTGTACGGTGACACTGCCCTGAGCAGAGAAAGAAGTGCCAAGCTGATCTGAATACTTTCTAAATATCCAAAAGACAGAGGATGATGAAATTTGGTTTACATTGTTATCACTGAAAATGCTAAGATCTAAAACGATCTAAATGTTTTTTCCTTCAAACACTGGTGTAAAGGCATATACTGAGTAAGACTTTGCTACTACATTGTGGCAGATATATTTGGTATTTCTTGGGACTGTTTATTAAAAGCACTGATAAACCCACAGATGACAAACTGTGGCAGCTTCCCTCATGACTCAATTCCTACAGGGCTCTCACACATTCATGCAGGGGTCAAGTATAGCTATTGTTTAGTCAGTGAGTGAAAATGTCGAACTGAGCTATACTAAAATAATCTCATGTCGAAAAATCGCATTGCATGTTTCAAAACTGGTAAAAAACCAGCCCCTGTACTGTAGTTTTCGCTTTACATATACACCAATACTGATATATGTGTGATATGCTCATATCAGCATATATCAGCTTGGCCTATGGTTGTAAAAAGGCTGATACTTTTTGACGATACAATGCGTTTGAAAGGAGACAGTATACGTATTTGTAAAATAATTATTTTTTTTTTAAAATATTGATAGAAAGATGGCTCTAAAATCAGATTTTCCACCTACGGCTGCACAGATATCATACAAATGTTTAGTGCACCTGATCACAAAAATAGATTCCAGCTCCAGGAACTAAAGTCTTTAGTGTCTTACCGGCTCTCCCCAGTTCCTCCTCAGGTCAGGGTGGTCCCACTTGTACCAGGGGTCCCTCTCAGCCTGAGATCTTTCTGGTAGTTTAGGATAATCACCGAAGCTACAAACACACAACGATGAGACATAGTTATTAATCACTTGTGTGCAGACTTTTTTACTGGTGGTTCACACGACTAACTGGTACACATAACAATCTATGGGTTGTACAGTACTTCAATATCTGCACAGAGAAAATGGATAGTTAGAACTGCTATGAACGGCAGGCGTGTGCAACATAAAGCTTACCCCTCGCCTTTGTCGGGATATGGTTCATAGTCCTCAAGCCTCAAGTTGTACTTCTTTGCAGCAACTGCCATCTCCTCGGGGGTCTTCGGGAGCGGTCCAAGTACAGTATCCTTTGACGAACCAGAGGCTGAAACACCAACAGTTGCACATGTCAATAAAGCAAGTCTAAACTATAAAGCTCATAGGCTCATAGTGACATTATGTTCGCCTTCACCCTCATTCAGAATGGCCATAGCTAGGATAAGCTAGCGTTAGCATGTCAAGGTTACGTCCATTGGAGGCTTTTAACTTTTAATTCTCCAACGTATCTCAAGAGAAATGCATTAAACAGTATGAATAAAATCTATGACACCACTGACCTGCTCTAGAAGCGGACAAAAGGGCTGAAATGCCAGAACCCTTCCCTTTAGAAAGGGCCTGGGCCCACCGTCGGAAACCGACACCAGCCATGTTTACTGGCCGTTGCTGTCAGACAGACGGAGAAATACGCATGCGCACGTTTGGAAGTAAGGGTCGGCGTAAGGATCAGTTCAAAGCCATACAAATATATACCGCACATTTCTTTTTATAAATGGCTATGAACTAGTTTTAATTTACCACTACTGCCTCAATATGACATACACAAGTAAACGAGACCATCAGCGAGAAGACTGGCTATTTGTATTAAGTTATTATAATTATTCTAATGAATTATCTGGGACGATAAAGTCAAAAAATTAGTGTGATAAGTGTGCAGGGGTTGGTATGTAGGGTTGCACAGGAAACGTACAGCACTACAACAAAGTTCATCTTGTTTCACCATCATCATATTCAAGTTTATAATCGTACATAGCCACAAATAGATTCATTGCGTCATCGCCAACAACTGTGTTTAAAAAGAAGAATTCAAAATTCAGTGCTTTTCTCATTCACCTACTTCCAAAACAAATATAAGAGTTCACCAGATCAGGATCTTTATCCACACGGCAGTGCTTCTTCTGCCGCTTTCGTTCACATGGACTGCCAGAATCAACACAAAATGAAAGTTCCTCCTTGTAGCTGCTCAACTGCTGCCTGACCCAGTCAATCTATTAGTAATACAGCGATATCAGAAGTGACAACAAAAGCAACCAAAAACTTTGTGCGTTTATTTCATAGTGTTTTATTTATTTTCATTTAAGTTTGAGTAGTAGACACCATCACAATATAGACAAGTGTGATTGTGTCATGACAAGTCTTCCAGTGGCTGAAGTGGAACTTGCTCTCAGGGTGAATGCACCGAAGCCCTGAGGCCTGTTCCTCTTCCCATCAGATCCAGCTCAGGTGCACAAGTGCATTTACTGGGCGGTCGTCACTCTGCCACTGGTGTCAAATTGTTGAAAATCCATCAGACAAGTTCTGCTATGTCCTTCTCCACCGTTGCAATGGGGCAGTGAAGTTCATACCTGCAGTAAAGGGAAAATATTAGAGCCATTATAACAATTACACTGGGCTGATTGGGTTTCTAACTTGAAGTTTGGGTTCTTTACCTTCTGAAAGGCATGCCATCTGCAGTGATTAAGAACTTCTCAAAATTCCAGCGGATGTCATTGACTTTGATTGGTGACCAGTAGAATTTCTTTATGTCTCCGATAACAGGGTTCACAAATGGCAAAGATTCCTGTTGGTGAACCAGAAATGAGATCAGAAGTGTATGGGGGAGGTTTTTCAGGAGCAGAGCAGCTGAAGCACTTACAAAAACTGTCATCCCAATATTTTAATTATGTAAATAATACATTAAATAATACCTTTAGGTAGGTGAAAAGAGGCTCTTCATTTAATCCATTCACCTCAACCTTGCCAAAGACGGGAAACTTTGGCACAAACCCACCACCGGGTCTCACGTACTTAAGAATATTCAGGGTCTCATGATTCACCTCTGAAAAAATAAAAGCAAAAATAGTTATTATTGTTGTGAAGAAGTATCAAATATCAAGAAGTCAATGCAAAATACTCAATTTTGGGAGTACTCGTTATGCATTGAAAAATGTGTTTAAGAAAATGTACGGATACAGTAGCTGAAACTGAAACAATGGATGGTTGATTTTCCAGTCTTTAAACTGCATTACCTGCGTTATTTTGCTTTATGCCTTGTTTTGTACCCAGTTTTGTTATGCTTGTATTGTTCTTCTCATTGCTTTGTTGTATTTAGGAAGCCCTTTTAAGACCATTGCTGTAGGACCACACCTGAACAATAAACCTTTTGCTAATTCTAGCATTTTCACTCCTGTCTTACCATGTGTTTTATCAATGTGCACTGTCCTATGTTAAATAAGCTGAACTTAAAGGTACAATATGTAAATCTTTTAGAGAAAACATTTTTAAAAAGTCCCTTGAAATAGTCAACAAAATGCGTTTAACTGTTCTGGCGCAAATTTCTCGTGCAAGCAATGTAAAGACAGACACTCACCCAGGACCACTAGCTGCATGGCTAACTGAGCTAACTAGCTAACAGAAGCCATAGTAAGCAGCAGTTAGCAGTTGCTCTACAAATATGCTGCCCCCTGTTTGTTTAGAGTGTGAATTTCGATAGGTGGCCTCTTCTTACATATTGCACCTTTAACATCTGGAATGCGAGAGTGGGCCACAACAATTTGCAATTACCCAGGTATTTTAGATAAACTGTTGATCTGAAAAGACACAGTAAAGAATAGCTGTTAAATAAAAGTAGTGGACTAAAGCACAAGTAGATATACGTATAAAGAAAGCATAAACTGTAACTGAAGTTTTTGAGCACTGATGCAGATTATCGTAATGTTTGGTGCAGTACGCTACCAGGTCAACAATCTTTTACCTACAGTCACACTCAAGAGCGTCAGTGAACCTACCAGGTGACTGAAGTCCGAACTGGTTGCAGGAGAATCCTAAAACAGAGAAGTTGAGGTCGCCAAACATTTCCATCAGTGCATTCAGTCGGTGGTACTGAGGGGAAAAGGACACCAAACCAAGCGCCTTAGAATAAAAAATGACTGCACGGATATTGTGAGCGTAATGATGAGATAATGTGACGTGACTGTAATCAGTTATTACCTCCTCTATTGTTGACCCTCAGAAGGTGGCAACGTTGATGATGAGAAGCACCTTACCCCTGTAGTCACTGAGCGGAACCAGCTGTCCATCCAGGGTCTCAGCAGAGAAATCATAGATTGATTTACACGCCATGCTTGTACTTAAGCTTGTATATGGGATTGCAGTCAGTCAGGAGTGAGCGTTCGCCCGGCTATCCTGTTGGCTCATCTCATTCACTGAAACATAACTCATGGGTCAGCAATTGTTCAGCGTGACTGACTTCATTGTTCTCCTGGGCAGAGGTGAGCTGGCAGGGTGGTCATTTGTTCGACACATGTATTACAGGGGAGAAGGCTGCTAATGTGGTGACAGCTAATCAGCATTAGGGAAATTAAATAATCAAAATTAACATATATGGATCTGCAGAATCCACATAAAGGGATTCAGGATTTTTTTATACTGACTTTCTTTTTTTTTGTTTTCTTTGCGACAACAGCTGTGAGGCTATGATTATGAGGTAGTTATATAGAGTTGTGCTGCACAGTGCTTCATTTACCATCACAACACTTCCAACCTGTTGTTTTTATCTGCACAGGTTAATTATTAGGCAGTTATTTTGAAGAATCTTCTCCTAAAATTTTTGTAAAAATAAAGGAATTTATAAATATGAACGTTAAATACCAATGCTCATAAATACGTGAATAAAAGAGTGTAGGATGTCTCTGTAGAACATTTATAATATTCATTTAAAAAACAAATTGCTTGTTCGTGATGTTTGACGTAAACCCGGAAAATTACAACTGATGCGTTCATTGTCCCTCGTAAACGCCCCAATTGGTGACAATATCAGATATAGGTCATCTTAATACGACACAATGACGTTTTCTGACATCTGAGTGGCATACACTTGGCTGCAAAAAACAGCAGAGTCGCTTCATAAATGGATGTTGGTTGTTGTTTTAGGTAACAAGTCCATTATCGCAGAATTAAGCTACTTTCTGCTTTACAAACAGAATAAAATTGATGAAATTGCCTCCAAGATAGAGATAACGGTTTGCATTTGTGTATTTATCACATTTGTCATTAATTCTTGGCTCTCCCTTTCCCTAATAGCCATATTTTTGAAATGCACAACATTGATGACTAGCTCATGCTCCATTCCTGTTTGAATTGAGCTTTCTTCCGACTGCCCCTGAAAGCACCATTAGGTTTGGGCTACACCTCAAACGCCTGCAAGATGCTAAAGAAAAATACGTTATCTTGGCTTCTATGTGACCAACAACGCGTCCTTAAAACCCCCGTATAACACATCCGACTCATTATGGATGAAGAGGATAAGATGCGAACGTGAGTGCCTTTGAAAAAAATGAGTTGAGGATTTAAAAAGCAGCTGGATTGCTACCCCCGGCTCGCTAGCTTGTCGGCTAACAGCGATAGCTTCCTAGTACCAAGTCCCTGATGAGATGATCAGATGGTTGTTGCCGCTCCCGTTTATTTATGGCAGCTGACTCCGGTTTAATTATATATCACAGCGACGAGCCTGGCCCTGGTGTAACGTTATCCACCATCAATGTAACATTTGTCATTACTGTGTGTCATAGATGGTTGTTTCCGTGAACGCTGCATGCAAGTATCAAAGTTCAGCTGTGAAACCAGGTTTGCTTCCCTCCGCAGATGTCACCTCTTGGACCTGCCCTGGGAGGATGTGCTGGTTCCACATATTTTGTGCCATTTGCCGCTGCAACACCTCGTCAGCCTGCAGAGGGTCAGCAAGCAGTTTCACAGCCTCATCCAGGTGTATCTGGCCAACTGCAGGACCTTTGATCTGTCCATGGTAAGTCCAGATGAGCGCAACCTTTTAAAGGACAAGTACAACCAAAAAGGGAGAATTCAGCTTTTATGTATGCACCCCCATGTCGATGGAGAGTAGGGCGAAGTTTTGTCGTCCACAAAGTGTTGCAGCGTTCTCCTAATGAGATGGGGACTAGCCAAAGCCCAACCAGGCCCTTTAATTCAATCAAGCGTAATCCAGTATCAAATGAAACATATTTAAATCTACTCGATTAAATTGTTCTCACTCATAGATTAATACGCCTGCATTTTTTCCATCAAGATCCATGTATTGTTCCCTGAGAAATTAACAAGATGTCTAAATGTCTCATAGTGTCAAAGAGAGTCAGAAAAAATTCCTGGATTGATCCCCTTTTCAGAATCTGTACCAAAAGCTAGCAGGGTCTATTCTGGGCCAGAACCCATCCTCCAACCAGTATTCGTGGATATCGGTTCAGTAGTTTTTGTGTTTCCCTGCCTACAAACCAACAATACAAATGGACACATGTGAACACATAACCTCCTTGTTGCCAGTAACAACTGAAAAACACATGAAATGTCTTGTCCAGCGTAATCCAAGTCCCTGGAAGCCCCAGGATCCCTAACTGAATTGAAAAGACGTTATTTTCCCCCCTTTTCAAAGCTGAAATCTTCACTGTAGGAGATAAGCAAAAAAGTGTTAGCATGCACACCCTGTCAGAAGTTGGTGTTGAGGAAATCAGTCGGGGATCTTGAGGGGCCCGGAGACTTGGATTGGGATGGACAAGGAGAAAATAAGTCAACACTGTTTTGCTGTGAAGCCCCAAAAATGTTATGTGGACTATTCATTTTGGGCGAACTGTTCCTTTATTCGCCTTTACTTGAATGCGTGTATGTTGTGTATCCACTCTGTTGTGAAATCCGCAGATTGGACCATCCATTCCCAAGGAGGCGTTTGTCTCCATGTTGAAGGACAACAAAGTTCTCCACAGCCTCTCGCTTCAGAACTGTTCCGACTGGGTGACGGACAAGGAGCTGCTGCCGGTGATCGGCCAGAACCAGCATCTGCAGAGAGTGGACATGAGCGGCTGTGCTTGTCTCACCCGCCACTCCCTGGTGGCCGTGTCCTTGAGCTGCACGCACCTCCACCACCTCGGCCTGGCGCACTGCGAGTGGGTGGACAGCCTGTCCCTGCGCAGCCTGGCTGACCACTGCGGGGGGCTGCAGTCGATCGACCTCACCGCCTGCCGCCAACTCAAGGACGACGCCATCTGCTACCTGGCCAAGAAGTGCTTGAAGTTGAGGTCTCTATCGTTGGCAGTCAACGCCAACGTCACCGATGAGTCGGTGGAGGAGGTGGCCAAGAACTGCAGGGGTCTGGAGCAGCTGGACCTGACAGGTTGCCTGCGGGTCAGGAACCAGTCTATCAGGTACATCATGTCTTACTTTCAAGCATAATCCAGCTAACTTTGTACCATTCCCACTGCCTCGCTCCTTGTGCACCCATCCATAAGATCCTCTGCATGCTGTGCTCACAGGACTCTTGCAGAGTACTGCCCGAAGCTGCAGTCCCTGAAGGTGAATCATTGTCACAATGTGACAGAGTCAAGCCTGGATCCTCTACGGAAGCGCAATGTAGTGATAGATGTTGAGCCGCCTTTGCAGAGGGCTCTGGTACTTCTTCAGGACGTGCTGGGGTTCGCTCCCTTTATCAATCTGCAGATATAGCCAAAGGGCCATCTATCTGTCCAACAAGAGCTCACAGGTATGTAATATGAGCAGTATATCTTCTTTATGAGCTCCTGACACTTTTATATCCAGCAATGTCTGTCAAATATCCAAACAGGCCTAGAACTCAGCCTTAATAGTCTATTCGGAGCAGATAATGGTGATGACAGTCAATCAATTGTAATCAACATTTGTTACAGGTGTCTTCATCAAGGCGGTCACTCTCAAGGACACGTGGGTCGGGACAATCCAAGAAGACCGGGACGAGCTGCACCACGTGGAAGAGTAAAGTCACTGGAATGTGAGCGATGCACATTTGTGCTTGGACCGAAAATCACGCCACATTTAAGCGGCCGAAGAAAGCCATTAACTTTTAAGAATTGTTGCCTAATGTCCAAAAGATGTCACTGCACCAAGGTTGCAAATGGTGTGAGATTTTCACAGTTTTTCAACTGTTTCAGAAGGTATCTTTGCCAAACTGTATTACACAATTATTATACTTATTATCTGTTACAGTGACCCAGAATGTATCCAAACAGAAGGGTCTCTGGTCGAACAAACACTTTCTTAGGATTTCATAAACTGCTCTGTGCCGACAGACCTGAGACTTGATATAAACTTGGAATATTATCCTTTTAATGAACAATAATACGGTAGAATTCAGTATCATAGATAAGCAAATGTACTCAGTATGATAATCGTCAACTTTTCATATCACGGTATACTATACACGGTATATCGCTGTAACTCTACACTGCACTACCTGGTATTCATTCAGTGTCGTTATAAAGTGGCTTTGTAAAAAAAAGGAAAAAAAAATGCAATTCTTACCAAAAGTACGGTGCATTGTTTTGTTGGTTTTACCTTTTTTTAAATACACAATTGACTTTGTGTGTTTTATGATATTTTAAGAAACATTTATGTTTCATTTGGAAACATTAACAAAAAAAAAATGTTTGAGTTTGATTAAACACTTAGTTTTGCATGTACTGTTTTTATGTATGTGCGAGCTTAAAGGATCAACTCGATTGCACAGAAATGTTTTCTTACTTAGCGATTGTATTTTATTTTTTTTCTCCACTACTGAGACTTCCGCTGCCACCACGAGACAACGAAGGTGAATGCAGTTTTGTTCGCGTGTCTTCCAGAAACGACGTCCTGTCTCCCACAGGACGATCCACAGACCTCACTGTAGACACTTCTTCAAACTGCTGACCCGCTTTGTCGCTCCCAGCAGTTGCTACACCGGAACGATCTGCATGACCGGCAGCAGATTAGTGGGAGAATGTTTATATATAATATTTGCGACGTGGGTGAAACAACCCTTTAATTCATATTGTTAACAAATCCACTCTTGTATAGCCGAGTGTTTGTCTGAATTAAGTTTAGGAGCTTATTACGACTGTTTCCCATCGAACCCCTTGAAATGAGTTTTGTAAAAAAGCACCTGTGTTGAACTGCTGTCGCTCATTAATACAGTATGTGAATTGTTAAGGAAATATTAAATTGTAAAATACAACACCATCAGAAATGACTATTGTCACTTTTTTCACTACATGAATAGGCACAAATCTGCTGTGATGCATTTTGATGTTACATATATAAACTAGAGCTGCAACAATTAACTGATTAGTTGTCAATTATTAAATTAATTGGCAAATGTTTTGACGGATTTTGACTGATCATTTAATATCGGACACTTTTAGACTTTTACTTACGTAGTTTGACTTTTGGCTACTTTTCACAATGCTGAAACTCAAGGACTGTAGAAGAAATACTCTTAATGTGTAAGTGTAAAGGTTTTAGGCAAATTAAGGGGCAGTGTTGGTCTGCTTCAACTGTTTCTGACAGATTTCATTTATAGTAAAAATATTCAAAATAATGACCCAAGTCTCCTTTTTCCTCGAGCTTCTTAAATATGAAAATGAGCATAATCTGAGGAAAAATCCTTGAGTAAATGGCAGGATTCCTGTAATTCCTCTAATTCCCTCAACTGTTAAGCATAAGAGGGTATTGTCAAAGCTTAAAGATGAGGCTCAGAGGAGGTTTCATGACTCAGAGCGACACCAGGTGGCAGCAGTGAGTCAGGATATTTATCTGTTTTGATTCTGTTGCTGGAGACTCTGCATGACTTTTAACCTACAGTGCACCCAGGAGCCACAGTGAGAGTCCACCATGTTAGACATGTCAGGATGCAGTGTCAGGTGTACGTGTAAAGACCAAGAATGTCTCTGATTAACAGAAGGATGATGTTCGGCTGACGAGACAGATGTGAAAACAAACATCAGCTTTATGATCTTGTTATCACTTGATGCAGTGAATGCACAATAAGAATTAATGCTTCCCCCTCGTCGCTACAGCTGTGCGTTTAAAAAAGGAAAAAAGAAAACAAACCCTTCCTTCAGTTTCCTCTGGTGGTCCGATTGGCAGACTATATTGTAACTTGTCTCTGTGACAACACAACAGGTCTATTTTCCACTTGATGGCATGGTTTACCCCATCTGCTGCGTGCTGTCCACGAGCTGAATGTGCACCAACAGAGAGTTGTGTTTGGAGGGCTTCAGGGATCGACCAGCATCCTTCTGTTAGCCGTGCTCATCATCATATTGCACCGCTGTGCCTCCGAGGAGACATCCCAGTGTCATTAGTTATAAAGTAAATCTTGAAATATCAATTTGTAAGGCATGTGTTGAGCGAGGAGAATTAAATAGTGGTGGCTGGGCTGGCATCACCTTCCTCAACAAAATAATAATATATTGCGCTCTTTTGTTCTTGTGTCACGCTGCACGGAAAGGGTATTTCCTGTGAAGCACGAACTGAAACGAAGAAAAAAAACTGCTATCTTTTTGATAATTAAAGAAATCATACAGGACTTCAGTAGAATCAACTGATCTTTTCCCATCAGCTTAATGTAAATATGCACATTTGTTTTATTTCAAGTTAATGCAACTTTAAAAAAAAATGTTTTTTTTCCCCAGACAACTTCAAGAGCTCGTCAAACATGGCATCTTTTGACTTGTGACGCATCAGATAAATATACCAGGTGACGGTTGTAACACCTCCAATCAGAACCCAGCTACAGTGATGTCACTCATCCTGCACGTGAAAAGTGACAACACTGGTGATTCTGCGTTTTCAGCTGAAAACCAGGTTTAATTTATATTCTTAAAAACCTCAAGGCCTACTGAACTAGATTAGCTAGAATCATGATCAGCATATTAGCAGACTTCCCAGCATGCATTGTTTGAGAATTTAAACTCTCCTGAGACCTTTGCGAACCATGATGACATTTAATATTGAATTTAGTCTTTACTTCCTTAAACATATGTGAGAAATTCTCCCAGATCAGACAAGTGCAACAAAGAAGCTTAGATGTTGTTGAAAATGATTAAGTTTCTCCAGAATGTCTGTCAGTGTCACCAAACAGTTTCAACTTAATATCTTAACATGTATTAGCTGCAGTTATTTCAGAAATGTTGTCTGCTGACATAAATCAGCGACCGGCTTTCTGGACGACACAGAAGTTCCACTGAGCCCCTTTCAGGTTATTGAACATGTTTTCTCCAGTGAAGCTAAAAATTGGTGTCACAAAGCAAAAATAAGACTTTTAACTAATTATTTAATTCAAGTTAAGTCAACCCACACATTTATGGAAGCAGTTTTAAATGCAAAATATGTAATTTCTGCCACCAGGGGTCTCTTAATCAAAACAAATGACATGAGTAGCATGGGATCATGGGAGTTGTTGTCATCTCTGTCAAACACCCACCCACTGCTGATGACAATCTATGTGACTCTGGCAGAAATGTTTGAAAGTTTAGCGACGGACAGACAAATTTAACACACTATGTGTTAAGTACGTATACGGTTGCAAATTTCTCAGGATTTAAAAGTTGCTGTAAAAATGTCAGATCATGCACGTACACAACTCATCAGAACCTACAACTAAAGGTCTGGTCGTTTAAAGACAGTTTAATGCGTAAACGTTTCATATTATACATTTAAATTACATTTAGTCCCAAATGAATTTACGGTATAAATAACATCTTCATTGCTCAGTGGCTCTGCAGCCGCCCCGCGCTTGTTGCTGCTCAGCAGTCAGCGGGTTAAAACTGTTTCAGAACTACATTCATCATGTAGGACCTCAATTAGCATTGATCTGCAAGGGGGGAGGGAGACATCGCAGCGTTATCATATACCATGGAGAAATTTCTATTCCAGTGATCGAGTGTATGGGGGGATTCCTCAAACATAGCCAGCCTAACATATTTTGTCTTCCTGTCAATAATCTAGCACTTGTCTAAATTATTGATCAATACCAACTGATCATTTTATACCTAGGCACAGCAGTGAGGGTGGTCCATTTTATTCAGTATGCAGCTTTAGCCCCCCCGAGCAGCGTGAAATATACTGCACTTATTAAAACTAAGAATAAATCTGAGTTTAATCTCTGGCCGCTTTTTAAAGTCCTCTCTGTCAGAGTAGCTTACTGATGTTCTTCAGAGGCTCCTGTTGTGGCCGCCGGTTAACAACAACTGGTCCCTCTGAAAACAGGCATTTTTCTTAGCAGACATCTGGACTGGATATTGTAGAAATTTTACATATAATAATAACAACAATGGCTTTGTTCCATTCATCTTTGGTCCTCTTCCATTCAACTTTGTTCCTCTTGATCAGTCTTTAGCACTATATTTAAAGTAAAAAGAAAAAAAACATGCGATTTGGAACGCAGCCAATAAACTGTTCTCTCCGCAGCTCAGTTGATGTGACAAACCCTCCACTGTGCAAAGGATTGAGAGTCAGAATAGCTGGGAAAGCATCCTGACATGCATACAGCAAAATGTGACCGGATACAGTATGCAGTATGTTTTGGAACATGCTAAGTACTGAGAAAATGAGCTAAAGTAAAAAA
>CAEMYA010000238.1:1919201-1931365 GCA_903131615.1 Diplodus sargus | reverse complement strand
TAGTGCCCCTTTAAATGTGTAAATGCAGATAAAATAGGGGTCACATTTTTCGGGATTGATTGACATGGCATTTTATAAATAATGAAAAAGGGAAATGGGTGCACTACTGTGTGTGGCCAGCGGAGGACATGCTTTCCTCAGACTGGGAGAAGGGGAACATATAGCTTTATGTAGCCTGCACCTACCCAGTGTCACCCAGCAGTGAGATCAGACTCAGATTTAGTGTCAGTGCACATGGTAAGCACCAGCAGAACAAAATACAGCTTAGCAATGTACAAACAAAGGTGCATACAGATATATACATATGAAAAGAAAAACAAACGTATAGAATGATAAATAAAGAGATTGGCAGGTTACAATAGGAAGGGATACTACATAATAATCAAAGCATGCACAAAATATGTCAGTAATTTAACTATGATTAATAAAGTTTGGACAGAAATCAATAAAACTGTTCCTTTTTTTAGAAATATTTTTTGTTGATTCTGGGTGCAGATGAGACCTTTGGAAATCCGACCCCACACTCCGAAACGCCCGACTTTTTTCCCACGCAGGTGTAATCCTCGGTGAGCTGAACCCACCGCTGCACATTATGTTTATGACGCAGGCTGAGAGACCTCCATCGAACTTTCTTTATGAACCAGATTGAGGACAATTTTCCTGCTGAAAGGTGGTCTACCTGGAAGGCCGCGGCTCCCTGCCAGCTGCATGTCATTTCTATCAAATGTGGCCGGGGTCTGTCAATTAAGAAAACACAGGGCAATCTGTGGCTGCTGAAAGAGATCCCCTTGGCCTGCTCCCAGGCTGAGAGACGGCCTTTTGTTCCCAGGCATGTCTCACATACTTTCAGAGCCCAGATAAGCTCAGGCTTCATGAAGCCCTGCTTTATATTTGCCCACTGTAATGTCTCTGTGGGGTCAGGGAATATGGGGAAGCACTGTCGGTGAAAAAGGTAATATCCCCCCTCCCACACACACATTATGGGGTCAGGAATAGAAGCCACAGGTTAGGTGGTCCTGAGGCCTGGCCAGGGGGGACTTCTTTCGCTGAATGATCCTGCCCACCCTCGATCCTTTTCTACCTCTTTCATACTGCAAACTGCCAAAGAAGCGGGCAGCTTTAGCCGTTTCCTGAAATCGGATGAACAGGTAAACTCTATGCTTGGATCTGCCACCGCGGGGGGGAGGGGAATTTGTTTTAGTACCAGCCGGACCACCCACGGAGAAGTAAACAGGTACATCAAGGTGGGTTGAAATACAAGTAGAGGGGAGGGGGAGGTCCGAGCCTGGCAGGTAGGGGGATCAGAGGCGACTGGGACCTCTTGATGACTTGGCTTCCCGGTTTTATCATAAAATATGTAAAAGGACGAGGCTAAAGGTAAATACCAGGAATTCTTTTTACAAGCTATTCCTACCTGGATCGGACTTTTAGTTAGGTTGTAGAGAACCAATGTCTAGCTGTGTTTCCATGATTGTTTGCGCATGTTAATTCCAATCAAACGGTAAATGTTTCTGCGTTGTCGGGTGTTTTGCAGCCAAGTCTCTTATTTGCAAAGGCCAAAGTCAGACTTTGTCGTGTATGAAGAGCGAGGAAGTCTTAGTAGGGTGGAGGGCTGGGGTTGATGGGTAAGTCACGTTACATCATGTAGGTAGTGTAACTTAAAATACTTATTTCAACCCATGCTACTAATCTTTCCTAAACCTAACCACAACGCGACTATTTCACACTGTTAACCATGTTTGCTTCTGTTACCATGACAACCAAGGTCACCTGAGTATGGATTTGCTCCCCACTAAAGTTGATGGGAATGATGTATGGCAATGCAATGTACATTTCTGCAAACCATGGACATGCTAAAACTCTACAATTCTTTATGTTGCAATTTAACATATCTTTCAGTCCATTTTGCAGCTGTGTGTTGTGAGGCGAGGTGCTTATGGTCTTATGGTAAGGTTGCTATTTACAAAATACACTCTGTTAGGGTTAGTAAAAGAGCACGTTTTGCCGTAGCCTATGGCTGGAAAATGTCCTGATGTTTAAAAATATCCACTCGTCTCTCACTTGGCAACCTCAGTACTTTTGCTTCCTAAACGCAACCAAACTGCGATTCAGAGTGTTAACCCAATGCTTATTTCTGTTACCGCGAGAATAAAGGTCACGTGACAATGGGTGTACTCTCCACAGAGGTGAAAAAGAAGGACTTTTCTGTATGTGCTGCGGTGCACACAATTTTAGGTGTCAGTTTGTGTTATCTATACGCAGACGGAAGAGATCAGGTTGTGTTTTTTGTTTTGAGATATTGTAGGGGGTCGGTGTTGTAATCGCCTTCTCTCTTGTCAGTAAATCAAACTTGCAGGAGTAAGGTTCAAAGTCCAGTCAGGACATGGATCACGCAGAGAACAAACTCCTAGCAACTGTCCATAAAGGACTGATTCATACTTGAGGTTGTAGATCTGTTTTAACGTGTCTTATTTCAGTTTTCAGACCGTCACCGTTACTTATTTCTGCTCTTACCCGTGCCCTCATTTATGACTGTCATTGTCAGCAAACTGCCCCTGCACCCCTCTGCCTGCATGTGATTCTGTTATATAAAAAAATACACGGAGTACATTAGCGCGCTTTAATCGGGTGCTGTTTTTGTGGTTTGGGCCAAGCTCCTTAGGTCCAATTAAAGGAAGTCTTAATGCTACAGCAGTGGTTTCCCACCCTCTGGGTCGGGGAAACTCCAAGGTTTCCCAAAACAAATCAGAGGGGGTCACAAGATTATTAAAGAGGGAAACTAAGCTCATAAGCAGTGATAAGGACTCACAGGTAGACATGGTGTGAATTCAGCTTCGTGGAAGCAGTTTGAGAAAGGGAAATACCCTGTTTCAAAATGACAGTGCCACCTAGATTCATTGATCAATCAATCAAAAGAGAATTAACCAACAAGAAAGTGATCATTTCAGTGTTTTTTTATTGCAGTAATTGCAAATATTCGCTGCTTCTTGCTTCTAAAATATGAGTATTTTCTGCTTGTTTCTGTTAAATAGGATGTGTTTTGGTTTTGGAGTATTTTTTGGTGGATGTCACTTTGGGGTCTCGGAACCATTTCATAGACTAAATGATTAATTGGCAGACTAATCCATAAGGAAAAATAAGCGTTAGTTGCAGCGAACACATCAGTTTCTGTCCTTACTAATGCTCTTGGGACTGAACGGGAGGAAAATCTCTGCAGCCAAAATCTTGTGAAAAGCCTTCCCAGCAGTCTTAGTAACATATTAATGCGCCCAGATTGGGGAATAAGATGCTCAACAATAATGTAATGTTGACGTGCACACGTCTTTTTTAGTCTTTTGGCCAGACAGTGCATGCTGGGTATTTGTTGTTCAGTGTATTTTCTTGTGTTAATATGTAAATAATGTGTTGAATCTTTCCTTAAAATGTACATTGAATTGTGCTGTGTCTTCTTTTTTCTCTTAAATGTCAGCGGTGGTTATACAGTAGTAGCCTACGCAGTCATTTCCCTTCTTCACTGTCAGCAAATTGCCCATGCAGGAGCGAAGGTATTTAACGTCCGGCCTGGGTGTGGTTCCATTAGATAGCTTTAAGACCATGCTGAGTGCCCTTGAAAATTAGTTTTTTGGCAACTTCCTAGGATGCACAGCTCTCCCAGTGAGCCACCAAGGCTTTTGTCAAGACTGCGCTGGTTTAAGCTCGCAGCTTTTCAAGCCTCCCATTATGCCTGACTCAGTCGGGCAGAAAGCGAAAGAGCCTTTTCTGCAGTCATGTGGGCATACTGGCATTATACACAGTTCAGTATTAGATATTTGTGAGTCATATAAACAGAAGGGAGGGCACCGAGGCTTCTTGAGGGGGGGGAAAAAACTTTATAATTGGGGAGTTATATAAGTGTCTAAATCCTCCTCCAGGGATTTAATTTTTTCCCCCATTGTGTGTTGTTGAAAAGCAGGAAGACCTCACAGCGGAGGTGACAAATCCTCTGACATAGAAATCACTGCGGTACACTTTAAGGACTGTAAATGAAGTCTTCCAGTGTTCAGGTAGTTAACCGCCTCCCACCGTGATGCTTTGTTTAAGATTTCTGCAGTATTTACCTACAACCAGCCAATTAAAACGCGGTTTTATAGATTTTTTTCTTTACGTGTGTGCCAATAAACAGATCATTTGGATGTTTTACACGAGAGCAGAAACCAGATTAATGCAAAAAAATTAATTAATAAAGAAAAAAAGAAAAACAATAAAAACTGAGTAGAGCAACTGGAATCCATCAAATTTAAATGCCGTTGTTTTTGCCTCTAAATGTATTTATGTTACCTCTTCTCCTCAAATCGTCCCACTTTTGGAGTCTCCTCCAGACATTCAGGTCTATTTAGCCTCATGCACCCTTGTGTAGATTTGTTATGGTTCTCTTCTTCCTTCCTGTAGTCTCCCCCAATTATAAACTGTATAGATTTCCCCATGGTGAGTCCCTGTCCTCTCTTCACATCTACAGTGTGCATGTGTGTGTGTATCCATGAGCTCGCTGTGTGTGTGTGTGGCTCCCTGTTGGCCCAGATGCTGGGCTGTGTACAGTGTGTAAATCTGGGGCTAGTCGGGTCGCTCAGGCATGACCTGGACTATGTCGGGCCTTGTCTTCTGAGTGCCTCCAGCAGTGTTCCCCTCCTCAGCTCCGACCAGCCAGCCTCGCAAACAAGGATTTAGGTCATCTTGACCCCCCCCCCCCACATCAGCCGCCAGTTTGTTAACGTGGCTCTGAGTCACTGCCTCTGATGATCTGCGGACGTGGAGTTTAAGGTGTTTACCGGTGTTGTTTGCCTCGTGGCTACACATCTAATTCCTTATCAGATGTACTTTGTTGTGTTTTGTTTAAGTACTCTGCACATTGTGATCCTTAATCTGGTTGTTTCATCAAGCCTGGATTTGCATTTGTATACCTGCAAAATGACACGTTGTGTATATCCAGTATATGTTGTACTTATACACGATCCAGTACTATTTAAGCTTAGCCTGATATCTCTCATGTTCTCACCTGCGTTCAGGTACTATGCGCCTAATAAACAGAAAAGTGCAAACTGCCCTCGAGCAAGAGTCTCATATCCCCCTTATAGCTTTGTTTTTTATGATTCTGTAACTGTTTCATTATTTCTGGCTTTATTGTGCAGTAACCTTGTTGTTTCCATGTTTTCTGCGAATGTTTCTTGAGATGCTGTTTCTTTTTCTTGTTTGTGTCCTTGTGTTTCTTGCTCTCAGGTCGTTTTCTGAAAATGAAACTACCTGATTATATAAACATTGATATAATCAGGTAGTATAAATACATGAATCAAATACATACATTACATCCCAAAAGCCTCGAAAAGTGGAGAGATTCACACAAACTGACAAACCGTACAACCTCTTGATGAACTAAGTGAATTTGTTTCTTATAAAACATTTTTTTTTTACATACTTTAATCCCCCAGATTTCTTGTTCTGTCCTGCTGCCACTGTATTGTAACAGAATCAGTGAGTTAGCCTTTAAAGCAACATTATGTAGAAATTGGCATTTTGTGCAATTTGGCGCCCCCCACAGTTTCAGAGTGCAACACTACTGTTGTAAATACAAATCCCTGGTTTGTAACTATTTGTCAGATGTTATGTAGATGCTAATTACAAAAAACAGTGTTACCTGCTGAAAACTTGTTTATTGAAGTAAACCTGTGTAAAGCTGTGATCCTGCCGTCTCACTGAAGTTACATAGTGCAGAAACAAGTGATGGGGGGGCAGAGTGGCTGAGACAGAGGCACCATTCTCCCTGTTACAAGACACTGTGCCATCTACGTGATTTTGAGGCTGTTAGTCTAAGGTGAAAAACATATATAATGTTGCCTTAGACCCTGGAAAATATTATCGCTTTATGTCACGATGAATGTTCGAGCGCACAGTTGCTTATTTACGCGTCCAGTGGATTAATACATGACGCTCAGGTGACCCCAAACACACCCAGAAACCTATTTGTCGTGTATGATGTGTCCGTCTTTGTGGATGTGGATTGAGCCGCCGTCATTGTGGACAAAGTGACGAGGGACAGAGACACCGCCAACAGGACACAGACAGATTTTTAACTGGTGACATTTCAAACTGTCATAGCAGGAATAGTACAGGTGTTACTAATTAGTTAATTGGCTCTAACAGTTTGAAAGTAATGCACAATACAAGCTAAATGGATCCATCACTCATTTTACTATTTAAATCTTTTTTTTTTCTTTTTTTGCTGTTGCGTCTGTTTTGCTGTGTTTCAATAAAAACAAGTGTTCGGATGTCAGAGTTATAAGGTGAACAACATGTATTGTACTTTGTAACACATTTCTACGTGCAAATGTTTGTTTTTATATAACTGATTGACTTGTTTTGCTTGTGCCTCCCTCACGTCCACAGACAGCGCCGCACTTAAAGGAGTGTAGAGCCCCGTCCTAGCGCAGCAGTTCAACATTTACATGGTGCCTCCGAAATCAGATTATGTATGGGTTCAATTGACTTAATGGATTTGAAGAGACTAGATCCTATTAATGAATAGGCTGCCCTACGGCACTGCCCCGACCAATAGCAAGCTAATCTGGCATGCAAATTAAATCCTGCCTCAATATGCCTGCCCGTTTAATGCGATCCATTACACAGTTTCACTTATTTATATATACTATTATAAAAAGGATAGGCTTATAAACAAACTGAGGGAGGGGGTTTGTCCAGTAAATGGTGCTGTGCTTGCTTGTTTCCCTGCGCAGTGGCCCCCGGGGCCGGTGGAGGGAGCAGTGATATTCACTGTCGTTTCACTGACAGTCACTGACAATGGGGCTGCCTGTGCTGTAGAAGACATAGACTTACACTCACACCTATCCTTAGATCAGTCCGCTTGTAATAACCACAAGTTTTTCCTACCTGCATATTTTTTTTATTAATGTACTGTCTTTTCTTTCTAAACAGTTATATGTTTATGTTCATGTTAAATTTGTACGTTTCATACGTATCCTATCATCGTTTCCATATCGTTTATCATATTGCAGTCAAATTACCTGCATGTGTCTGTACGTGACAGCGAGGCGAGATGGTTGAACATTGAGGGGCGGCTGTTCTGTTCCTCTCTCAAGCAACAAAATTCTGTGTTTTTAAGCAAGACGTCGGGACGTGTTCCAGCTGTGAGTTCTGGCAACACAGCTGGGAACATTTTGTCACTGTTGGGACGGTTTTGAAGTCTTTTTGGGAAATTTCCTAGCCGTCTTTATGGCAACAAAACCTGTTAATTTTAACATGATGTCTGGACGTTTTCAAGCCATCTGAGGCAACAAAACTGGATAAATTTAATCAGAAGTCAGGACATTTTTTAGGTGTCTTTGTGAGGAGTCGGGACATTTTCTTTGCCGTCTTTGTGGCAACAAAAGCGTGTATTTTAAAGCAAAACATATTAACCTAACCCTAACCCTAACAAAGTGATCTTTGTACCTAAACCTGTCCAGACCATAAACACAGTGTTATCACAACACACAATTGAATAGTAAAGAAACAAAGATTTGAAACACACAGGTTCAACATATAATTGATTGCCCAGACCTACAGTATCAACATTTGTTCTGCCGATTGGGCTGTATATATGATAACAATAAAGCGTTTAAGGCGAGATTTTGATCCGTTGCTGATTTGATCGTGTTTGAAACAATTTAATCTCCTGCGCCATCGTTTTCACTTCCCAGACTCACCACTTTTAGCCCGCCGTGCTGCGGGGAGATAAATGATTTGTGGGCTGAAGTGTGTATGGGAAGTCATAATCTGGCACATGATCACGCTGAAGGCTGAGCGGGTCGTCTGCTGAGAAACTCCGGCGCTTCGAGCCTCTTTGGTTCTGCCAGGCTCTTCATGCCTGGTTACCTTAGAGCCTGCTTTGTTAGTGTCGGAGGGAATGGGGGTCAGGGAGAGGCCAGATTTCACCTGACCTCTCCTGAAATATTACAGCCTGGCTTACTTACGTCTGCAGCTGGGGAGGAAAAGAAAGGGTTGGGGGGGTGGGAGGTGGTTAGAGGGTAGTGAGAATCTGATGAGGGGTTTCTCCACTGATCAGGTTAAATCATTGTTCTACAAGTATAATTTCAGTCAATCCCCTGAATCGTACTGCCCACGCCTGTTTCCTTGCAGCCTGTAGTCTCATGTAGCTGAGGATCAAAGTCTGATTCAATCTGGTTCAACCACTTTCAGAGCATACTTCAGCACAAACCGGCCTTTTTTTGAGCAAAATTGAATGAGACGTGAATTGAATATCTTCTGTTTATCTGACACGGGTTCCCTGACAAATATAAATAAATAAAGCCTTCCCGATGCAGGTATGCTTGAGTGTGTGCACCTCATTTCAAGCACAATTAACTTGAAATGGAGTGCTGCAGGATCAATAGTCCCCATTTGATCCAGGGGGGGTCTGTCACTCCATGGAAATGGCACACATATGGTAATACAGCCAGCTTAACAACAACTTAGAGGATTTACTGTTGCCGTTTTTCAGCCCAACGTGCTTAACAAACAGTGGGCCACTCTTGGGAGCCATCTTCTTTTATCTCGGCTTCAATTAATCTTAAAGAGAGATACCATTTAAAGCTAATGAACAGCGGGTGAAACTAATGCATATTGATACAAAGAGGTGAAAGCATCAGAGTAAGGATTGTGTGTAATATTCAGAGCCATAGGAGGGGAGCCATGTCGCGGGAGTCGTCGCTATAGGCAGCCCGGCTATAGTAGCAACATAAAAAGATAAATGAACACTGAATGACCCTGACGTAGCCCCTGTTCCTTCATCATATAAATAACAAAAAGCAGAGCGAATAAAGCAGACTGTGCCGGGGCCAATTCCCCAACGGGTGCTTATATGAAATTCAACTTTCAAGCGTTCTCCCTGCTCAGAATGTGGCATTTATTTGCAGGACTCTGTTTCAATTTAAAGGGAATGGCAGCTGAAGGAGGCACAGGGGACAGTGTCTCATCACCGCCACTTACCACTCTTATAGGCCTGCTGCCGGGGAGGAAAACCTCAGCAGGCAGCTCCACTTAAACAGTGAAGACCTCCACCAGTCAATGTAATGTGCAGGGGGGGCTCTGATAGCCTCATATTCTCGGTCCTGTTTGAGTGTGTGGGTGTTTGTTTGTGTGTTTGTAGCACACTCTGAGGTCTGTAGTGTTAAGTGGAACATATATATTTTTGTCATGGTTTTTCATATTTGACTAACAAAGGTTTTGTCTGGTGAGAGAGATTTTTTTTAAAAATATTAAACTGGTGGCTGCTGGAGGTAGGATGATGGTGCTTCCAAGTTTTCATTAAATAAAAGAGACATTTGCAAATCAAAAAGAAAACAGAACTAAAATACGAAGAAAATCACAAATCTGATGTTATTGCAAAATCCTGTTATGTTATTCTTATCTTATTGCAGTTTTTGATATGCTTATTTTCTTTCTTGCCATGAGCTAGATGACATAATTAATACTGCTCTCATACCTGTCAGTTAAATACAAGGGTGATTTAACTGACATTTTCTCCAGCTGTAGTTCACAAAGAGCGCACTGATGTAGGAGTCTTTATTTCACAGGTGGGAGAGGGAACAGTGGAGAACAGCAGCGATAGCTTCAGAGGTGGAGCTGTTGGGCCGGTTAGTCGTATTGCAGGGGGTCCAGGGGGTCCGGTATGCTGCTCTGAATGCTGGTCAGCACCACTCTCTCAAAACACTTCATGATGATTGGAGTAAGTGCTGCTGGTCTATAATCGTTCAGGCAGGTGGGTGGGCTCTTCATGGGAAGGGGAACAGTGGTTGTGGTCTTAAAGCAGGAGGGAACGGTGCTAAATGTGATAAATGACTTTTCCTCTGAGCAAAAACATCACGCATTGTCTTATTATTGATGAACAGTTATAGGACAGAACTTCTAATGGTCACATTTTGAGCCAGGGCACGATAAGTAGTGCTGTGTAACTTTGTGTGACTGTGAGGACAGAGATTAGATCAACATCTTATCATCCATGTGCAGAACTTGACATTGCAAAACACATTGAGAAATACAGAATGACTGGATAATATTATTCCATCTCCATCCTTATAAAGAGACGAGTAACTCCCGACTGCTCAGCAGAGACATCCACATCACCTCTCGATCTCACAGTGCTCACTTTGCTGTCTGTGACACCAGCTTTTCTTCTCGTCTCTGACAAACAAGCTGTGGAAAGGTGAGAGGTCAATTTGATCCTGATGCTACTTTAATAAATGCAAAGTCTTTTACATTAGATGTGCTAAGCTTTGACACCGGTGACTGAAGGCAGTGAATGATTCTGGATGTGGCCACTGTGATTTCCTCAGGATGAAGTGCGTTATGATCCTTCTGGTGTTGACGCTGGTCGTCTTCATGGCTGAACCCGGGGAGAGTTGGGCTATACCTCCCCGACGTCCATATCGCGGTCAGCAAATATTGCAACGTAAGTCACAAGTGTTGAGTTTAGTTGAGTTGACGTTAACGGCTTGACATCTGATGTACACAAGCAGCGGGCTACTTTAATCTGAAATCAACAAATCACACTTGACTGTACTGACTTACTACATACAACTTTGTTTAGTTCTGTGTTTAGCTAAAATCTTTTATTTAGTCCTGGCATCTCAGATAATAAACCTAAAACTAAGTAAGAGAGCCCATCATTAATGTCCTAAATGCAAACATTTTCAAATGTGATGATAATATACTAATGTTTATTTTTCTCATTTTCATCTTTTTGTGTCTTCAGGACGCGTTGTGCGGCTGTAAGTATTACTGAATATTTTCTGTTGATTTCAAAAAGACAAATAAAATAAAGAAATAAAAAGATTTTCGAAATGCCTCAAACCTATCAAACATGGCAAGCGTCAGTATTAACCAGATCCCAAGCTGATCTCTTCAGGTACCTTATTTTGTAAATGTAAAATCACGATGATATCATAGAGGGCAAAGAAACAAGTCAACACATTTCAGAAGCTGGAATCAGAGAATTTATGTCATTTTTGATTGAAAATATATTGCTAAATTATTCAATTATTAAAATATTTGTCAATTAAGGCTCTGTTTAATGACTTCCAGTAATACTTTGACTGATTTCTCTCTTTTGTTCCCCCTTCTCTAACTTGATACAGGATGAGATTGGGAGCAGCCCAAGATAAAGTGGCCGACGATATGAGATACGTTGAAGACTGAGTCTGTTCTTGATTTTGAAGATATATTTTGAGCTATATCTTTGTGCTCTGCAAAGCAACAAATAATTAGATGAGTAAACATGAAGCTCTTGAGATGTAGTGATTTTAGTCACAGCTCCAATTAATGCTGAAAATTTTAAAATTGCTCGATAGTGAAAACTATCCTGCTGAATAAAGCTACATTACAAAAGACCATCTCTGTGTTGTGCAGTCATTTAAGTGAACATATGCTTGTAATTTTATTGATGATGATCACGAACGTGTTTCTGTCTCTTTCTGAATGTACTTGTGTCTCTGGTAAAGCAGCACTTTGGAAATGATTCAATTCTGACATTTCCTCCATCAACAGATGAACCATTTGGTCTAGAAAGCATCAGAACAGCAGTCAAAATAACAATTTTATAAGAGCCAAGATGATCACTGTGTAAAGGTTTGCGACATTTCGCGAATTTGCGGGAAGAAAAAGGTTGGCAGAAAAGGGCGTGGCCTACATCGCAAGATTCAACGCACTTTCCATGATTATAGCGCCACCTAGTGGTGGACATTCACGACATTCATTGTCCGAGCCACGAGTGTTGTGACGACCGCTGTCTAACTGTGTGATATTTGGGTTTAGTGGATAAGTTTCTGTGTGGTTCTGTTCGTCTTTGAAGGTGATTGAGGAGGACGTAGCAGTAGCCAGCCATATCACTACTGAGTAGTCATGGGTCAGAATGTGATCACAACATGGTCTGTAGTTTAAATTTAATTTCAGAATGTACTGTTACGTTGAAAGACATTAAACTTACATACTGTATAATTCTTTTAATTCTACAATGAGAAAGTTGACCTTTTTACCTCTGACTTCTGAAATACCATGTTTGTGCTTCAGTTGCTGATGAAACTGATAAATCACTTCCTTAGCTAGGAAACATCAAGCATTGTCATTACGTTGCATTAAAT
>CAEMYA010000238.1:1891845-1904804 GCA_903131615.1 Diplodus sargus | reverse complement strand
TTTTTTTTTTTTTTTTTTGCAGAGTGGAGGATGCATGACATGATTGATGACCTTAGTAGATTATCTCCAATACAAAAGCCATCATTGAACAGCAGGGCTGCCATTGTGTGTGGGATGTCTCCCATTGATTTAAGTAGTATATTTTCATGATCTATAAAGAGGCCAGCTGGAGAGAAAATTGTTTGCTCTCAAACATTTAGTGTCTATAAGCCATCACACTTGTGATTAGAAAATGATTATCACTCTTTGGGCTCCTTTATGTTGGGTGTACTGTACTTATATCCTTGTGCAGAGTTAATTGGTTCTAACCAAATGAATTAAATTAAAAGGTTGGTTAATCCAAATGACAAAAAAAGAAAGAAACCAAACCACATTTTTTCACTTACCCAGTGGTGTTTTGTCATGTTTTTTGTTATTGTTGTAAAATATTCTTATACAACACTTCATTGTTTTGCCAAATGCATTTTGAGGTAATTTTTTTCTGTCCTATCCAGAAAACCTGACCTCCTCATACCCAGCATTCACATGGAGGACGTCAGGTTGGATGGTTGGTACAGAAGACAGGACTGACGGGGGTTTGAGCATTATGTCCTGCGTAGGTTTAGGCCACTTAAACAGTTGCTTATGGTCATTCTGCTTTAAGTCAACACTGATTTATCACCACCACCGTCAAATACTTTGTTATTTTGCTTGTGTACGTTTGTTGATTGGTTGGTTTGTGAGCAGGATTATACAAAAACTACAGACTGTATTTCCATGAAACTTAGATGGAGGATGGATCTCTGCTCAGAATAGACCCCCTTAACTTTGGGTGTGGATCCAGATAAAGACACAGATCCAGGATTTTTTTTTTCACTTAGCTTGAAAGTGAGAGACAGGCCATTGTATTTAATTTTTCATGATCCAGATCCAGATTAAATTGGTTTTACTAGATATTGGATTTGGCTTGATGGGCCGTGGCAGAGGTATACACTCTACTGGGTACCATGTCCATTTAAGCAACAAAACAATCTTTCTTACCTTTTTAAGTCTTCTTAGAAGGAAAACAACAACAAATGTTGATGAGCATTTTGCATTGCAGGCGGGAACTGCAGATGGTTTTAATACAAATGGTTCCTTGTTATGTTGATTCATAAAATTGTGGTTGCTTAAATCTTTTAAATGCCAACTTTCAATTTCTGTGAGCACCAAATCAAATCCCATTCACCTTCGCTGTACTGAGATGGAGGTAGGAATCTTAGATATTTTAAATCCTTGGGAGAAAAACACAACTTTTGAGGCTTTGCCAATAAAGTGAAAGCTCCTGTTGGAAAGATAGTAACAGTTATACCAATGCTTTGGGATTGTCAGGTAGGGTTGTCAACCATCTGAAAGTATCAGCATTTGAATATAAAACTCAAAATTCAACTATCTTACTAGTGGGAGCTTTAAGTAAGAAAATCTGCAATTTGTCATTTGGGTTAATGGATCCTTTGCAAAGGGACCTGCACTGAGAGCACACAATTTAATGGATTTAGATTTAAATAAATAAATCACAGTAGAAATAAAACTGTCGTAAGTCAAATTGAGTCTCTATCCGAAGTCAACCTGCAGAAAGGAGCAGCAGTCTGGCCATCCTGGTTGAAGCGTCTGCGTCCTCTCCTCCGGTCTCTCCAGCCGGTCCTTCCATTCACTCCTAAACAACTCTCTAACAGACCTCTTGTGTCCACAGAGGACCCATTAACCACAGATTTGTTTTCATTTCTCTGACAAGCCAAAAGAGAAGTGTGCTTTCAACACAAAGGAGCCCAAAAGAGCCATGAGACAAAAAAGTGAATAAAAAGACTAGAGGATATCATTACAGACAAATTAATTCTCTCCTGAGCAGTAGCTGCCCCGTCCTTTGGCTAAGAACTGGGAGTGTCTTAATTGCTTTATCGCTTAGCCTCGTGCTTCCCAGCAATCAAGTTGCTTCCATTTAATTCAAGTGCCACAAAGATGGGAAGAAAGTGGCCTCTCCCTGGCCCTGGAGCATAATAGACAGTGGAGAGTGAGGATACACCCTCCAAATTGGAAAACACTGGGCCATAGATTAACAGAAATGAACACCATTAGCCTGGCAATGAGAAAATCATTTTCCCCCTCAGGTGTTTTGGAACGCACAGTCAGACGGTGGCTGCAGTGGCAACTCCAGTCTTTTTTTAGCTGACCCTCGTGAATATTCAAGAGCCGAGGGATTTGAGACAATGTTCGGTATCAATTTGCAGCTTTAATAAAAGTCAGGCGAGGAGATGTGTCAAAACATAATCCTGATTAAAGAAAAATATTAATTACTGGGGGTAATGACGTATCTCATCAACAGATATGTTTTTCGCGCGAGTCTACTGGGAAATACGTGGAGACAATGTTATCTTATGGGGAAGGAAAAAATCACTTACTCTTTTTAATTAATGTCCTTATTATCCCACTTTACAAGGAGTTTTGAGCAGGTTTTATTACTAAGTGAGGCATTTAGATTGAAAGTAAAACTGATTTTGAAAATCACCATTTGACTTGTGAACTCATTTGGGCAAAACAGTCATTAAAAATACATTTTCTTTTATTTATCTCCACTAGCCCCACTGTGTCAGGCGACATACTGACAAGAGTGGTACTGTAACAATTGGAGGAGGCATGAACGCTCATTAATGCATCGTCATACCTACATGACTGAATAGGTTAGTAGCAATTTCGTATGGCCTCTTGTGACAAATGAGGCACAAACCCACTTTTTGGCTTCATTACTTCATTTATTTTAGTCACAAAAGAACAATACTAGGTCTCCAACACAGTCAAAAGCTTACATACTAAAACTAGAAAAATGAATTAATTGAGTCAGTTGCTGGTTAGCAAGTTATTGTACCACAAAGATTTGGTATAAAGCTAGCATTAGCGTTTGATCAATCCAGTAAACTAACCGGTAACGTTGCGTGCTCAACATATTACAACACCTTACTCACCAAGTACAAACACTTAACAATTAATATATAACACTACAAACAAAATGACAAACAACATTCATAAATATCATAATACTGAAAAAGAGAAGTGACTAATAGTAAATAAAAAGATAGTTTACAATGGGAATTCATTGGAATCTGTAACAGTAAGAATCAGTGCTAACGTGAGGAAGCTAACGTGATTAGCTTCCATGTTTGAGCATTGCGCCTCCCACTGGAAAGTAAGTCTGCCTCTGTAAGCTTCCACTTTCTGAGTGAAATTAAAACTTAAGAGCACAATCTTCTCTTATGTTGAATATTGTAAAGGCATGGCTTGAATCTCTGGTTGATAGCTGATGTTACGGGGAAGAAAAATTCTTTTTAGCAATATTTATAGCAACATTGGCCCTCAAATGTCATTAAACTGCTGCCGTGCGAAGGCTCACGGTATGCACAATAGTTCCAGTATCATTATTGTTTATATTCCCTCACACAAAAAGTGAGGATAATTCCAATTTCTGTTCGACTGAATCAAACCTCCTCAGCAATCTGATGTGTAGATGTTTCCTGACAAACACGCAGCAGACATCTGCAGACATGAGACTGTTCACTGATCTTGATCAGCAAGGCCTGTTCTCACATCTCTGCAGCGCTTGAGATGGAAGTGAATGACAGGTGCATGAAATAAATTCCCTCATCACGGAGAGCTTGCGTTTTATTTTTGAAATGTGTCAACTGCAATCGCATTCAGTCATTCTTTGTCTTCGTGAAACATTTTGTCCACGTTTTTTTCTTCTTTCAGCCGGTCCAAGTCCACCAAACTCTGCCTCCGCCTCCTTTTTCAGGTTAATCAGGTATAATTTAAAATCCAAAAATCCTGACAGTACATTTTCTGATGGTATTGCCTGTATGTTCTGCATGGCTGTTTGGATCAAAGACTGGTTATCTCTTCTATTGAGCTGTTCTAACCTCTGTCCACTCTCATTACAGGCAGGCAGCGGTGAATTTCCTAAGCAATCAGGACTAACGTTCCTGGGCAGGTATAGACTACGACACCTTAACGAGTTAAAATGCAAAGCCAAGTAGAACATTAAATCAAAGTGAATGAGACAACCGATACCCAGAGCCATCAGGCCTCCGGACAGACAAGAGACAGTGGGTGTCATGTCTCTACCTAAGTAAGAGTGAAGCAAATGCAGAGTACAAAATAAAACCTGCACAGGAACTCACAGTATAAAGCTTTATAGTCTCAGTCACAACTTTCGATATACATTCTGATTTTTCTATCAACTACACATTAATGAAGTTCATTTTAAAGTAAATGGGTAGAAAATGCAATGTATGTTTCTGCAAACCACGGATACGTTCTAACTTGACATTTCTTTGTGTTGCAACTTTAAGTTTCTTTAGATGCAATTTCCTTTTTAATGTTGTGACAACGCTGTGCTTATGCTCTGTTAAGGTTTAGACACAAAATCCACTTGGTTAGGATTAGGCAAAGATAATGTTTGTCTTACCTGGCTGGAAATCGTCCCAATATCTCATCAAAAACATCCGGTTTCATCGCTACTTATTTACGTGTTAACATTCTGTGCTTGTTTGGACGGACCATCCATCCTCCTTATGTGGACTTTCTCGCTCTCTATACTACTTCAGGTGACTTCCTCCTTTCCTTATGTAATACTCACTCTAGCCACTAGAGGTCGCCGTCCGACAAGAAACACAAATGTAGGTCGTAATAATCTGCTGGTCATGATGGACTTGTGTCCGATGAAGACCTGCTGTCATGGCCGAACAAAGTAGTTCATGCAACGATCAGAAAAGGGTGTAGTATCGAACACAAGTCATTGTATTATAAAGATGTTCATACTTGATTTCATACATTTAACCAGGCCTTGCAAACCATTGGGGTGGCGATCCACAACACTATATATTTTTTTAAACTTCCATGGGTCATCTTGGAAGGCACACAAACAACCAATGAGGACTTCTTGATCTATTTTGGTGTTGACGGGGTTGAGAAAGAACCCTATGTATATTTCCTTTTATTCATAACGTTTTCCCTACAGCTTTATTTTTACATTTAACAGATATAACTCGACCAGCTCTGAGTAAACCTTGGTCTTATACCTGACTTTTGTAGTCTTAATTTAAACAACAGTCCTTCGTGGTGTCATAAAGAATGACCCCTTGGATGTTTGATCCCTAAACACTGTCACACAAAAGCAGTGTAAACTTTTAGTTTTGCCGTTTTCAAACTCATGTATTGCTTTAAGATGTAACAGTTTTGTAATTTGTTGTTTGTCTCGCAAACCAGTCAAGATTTTCATTCATTCAAAGAGTTTTTGTGTCTCCTAATGGTCCATAAGCTGTTTCAGTAGCTTTCCCACCCTGACAAATGTCTAAAAACCCTGACGGAAACACTGAGTACTTGTAATTAGTTGACATGAACTCTTGTCTTGCCCGCAGCCCTGAAAAAAAAAAGAGAACCAGCCAGCATCATGAATCTGGGTTATGCGTGGTATTCTGGGTAAACCGTGTTTTTTTTTCTTTTTTGGTGGGGTGAGTCGCGAGGTGAGGGTAGATCTGAGAGTTTTCGACGCTGAGACACACCAGCTGTGTTTATAGATTCCCTCTGCACCTGCTGGGGTTACAGGAGCAAGTGCACTGAGGGATTAAGCGCCGGGGCACTGGGAGTAGAACAAGGAACAACAGATTCATGTTAAGGAAGCATGTCAACACCTCCCTGGTGTCTGTACTTAAGCTATTCATTGTTGTTGGTTGCTACGTAAGTTTCAAACTAATCTGCGCCTCTTTTTTTTTTTCCTTCTTCTTAGCTGTTAATCAAATATGCCCAGCTGAGGAGGAAATGTGCCAAGTTGCCGACAGGAGGAATCTGTGAAGGAAAACAACGAGGACGACAGTGAGATGGGGAAAAAGATACAAAAGCTGCTGGAGGTTTAGATTTAGCGTCCGAAAGACGTTTTGCTGGAGTGTGCTGGTTCTTGATTACAATGTTGACATTTTACTTGGAATTAACCTGATTAATGTCAATGAGCGTAAAAGCCCATAGCTCAGCGTTTCTCATGATCACAGGAGATGGATTAAGAAAGAAGGCTTTCAAATTGAATATACCTCTCCCTGCTCAGCCTGCTAATTGTGCCATTTACCACTACTTGAGTCACTGACCGACGCTATTTAGTCAAACTAATGATGATGCACAGTCCGAGCCGTCCCTTGATAATTAAACGCAAGCTCCATCTCTTTTCCTGTATTAGCTTTTTTTTTCTTTTTTGGTGTGTGAGTGAATTAACAGGTGCATGCAAAAAAACATATCGATGCCGCGGTCACTTTGTTCTTTTAAATCCCTTGTGGCATTGTTAGCTGGGAAATGACTTTTTTTTTTTTCGGAATCCATTCTCTATCACTTGTTATTGATCAGGCAGAGTGAGAGCTGAGCGTTCTTGTTTTGAACATTTAGTCAGGTGAGTCGTTTTATTGAGCACACAGCCAAAAATCTCCTACTAAGACTTTTTGGGAATACTACACTCTGCATGTGTTTATAATCCCATTAATTGATTTTTTCTTATTTGTCTCTGTTGGATGATTTTAGACTGCTCGTAGGGTTTCACCTTCTGTTGTTCAACATGATCATCCTTTATGATTCCTATCTGCATTTTCTTATGATTTCATTGTCACATTTTTGCCTCTCTTATACAAGAATCACCAATGGCACCAGCACCGCGGCCACTTGTACGTGAAAGGACCTTGCTTGCCTAAATCCATCACAACAAACTAAAACAAACCTTTAAAGGTGTAATTTGTAGAATATGGCCGGAATTTGAAGGCAGCCACAAAAACAAGGGGCAGCATATCACCAGAGTAACTGACAACTGCTGCTCTTTGCCTGCCATCCTTGGCTGTAGCTAGCTGTGGAGCCTGTGGGTGTAGAGCTAGTCTGGACTGGGACATCGGGGATCAGCTCAACTTCTCCTGGCCGCCTGACGTGGGGGTGAACACGGCTGGACAATGACCTGAGACTGAACACATCCTCCAAGACTGCTGCAGGACAGATTGACAGCAGGATACCAGTAGCCTACAGAGGTGATTTACAGGAGCTCTGTACAAGACCAAGACTGTTCTGGTAAGGTTTGTTTATGTTGAATTTGAATTAAGTGTGTTTTACTATGAGTCTACAATAATTTCATCTTGCTTTGGTTAAAGAGAGAAACTGTAGAAGGTGTACGGTTGTATTTTTCAGTTTAGTCCGGGAAATAGAAGTGAGAGCATTTCATTTCTTGACGTTTTGTGAGTTTATTATGCTAACAGCTCGCATATTTGCCAGCTGAAAGTGTGTATGTCAAACACACAATACATCACTTCTTTGATATAACATCAACATAGTTGTTTCTTATTGATTTAAACATATATATATTACACATTTCTCCCTTAACCATAGAGGTGACAGACCCAGAAACGCCTGTATGAATTTATTTTTGTCAAAGCCTATTCTTTTTTTCATAAAACAGCCAACACATAATGAAACATTTTAATTTTGGTCGTTCAGGTATGAAAACTTGTTGTGAATGAATATGTACGTTATTAAATATCTGTTAGTTCCTTTCAACTTTTTCTCAAACGTCTCAGGAAATAGGCCCACGGTGGACTATTTGCACTTCATGATTGTTTAAAAATCCAGGCTCCATCCAGATAGGCAGCAAGAAAATCAGCTGTACTGTAATGCTTTCCCTTTTCCTGGCCTGATTGACTCTGATATCACCAGTGCCTCTAAAATAAAATGCCCATGTGTCCCTGTAAACACAAAGCATTTGTTCTGAGGCAGAGTGGCACAGCAGAGCGGAGCACAGCTCCTCTCCGGCAGCACTGAGCCTAACCGAGCCAGGGAATAAGTAAATGAATAAATAGGCTGATGTTGAATTTTCCCCTCACTTGCCTCCACTGACACAAATAGGATCTACAGTAATTTATAATGCTGTTAGAGAGGCGGCTCTCTCTCTAACCGAGGTGTCTGTCACCTCGCGTGCAGGAGGCCTCTCAGTGCCTGAGCGGAGGACCTGCAGCACCCTGACATCCTGCTTTGCTATTCCACACACACGGCCCAAAGGCTAAGTGACATCAAGCCTCATTATTGTCATCACATGCCACATTTGTAACTGGTTAGCGAGCAAATTGTGATAAAATAGGCTGATGCCCCTTCTGAGCGTCTCTGGCTGCACAAGCTGGACTGACCACAATGTTGGGAGCCACATCGGTGTGGAAGAAGAAGGAGAAGGAGAAGAAGAAGAGGATGAGAGGAGCTTTCTGTGGCAAAGATACAGGTTTTCTTCTCATTTGTACATTGTGCTGTAATGGGTCCAGATATCTCTATGGACAAGGCACATTAAGACAGCTACTGTAGTGAAATAGTGAAGAAATGTAATAGGATTGTCCATTTTTACGTGACGCTGAGCACAAGTTAGTAACATTTGTGTTAATGTACACAAATCTTGAAGGTTAAATCTCATCATTATTTCTCGAACTGATTCATGTTGACATAGAACATAAATTGTAAAGCAATGCGAATCCTATGGATTTTAATTTCATGACTGTCTCACAAACTACATCTTTTTCTAACCTTATACCAAAGTGCTTTTTAGGGACGAGCGAGTACATCATTATCTATGTCTGCTCAGCCGACAACATTACCCGCGTCCGTCTCCATTCTGGGAATGTGTAGAACGTACGTTGACTGAAGTGGGGGAGACTGACCAGAAGTTTTTATTTAAACCTTTGTTTAAGACATGGAAATGGTATAAATGCTTAAAAATGGACAAGTAGGGTATCAACTGATATATTTCATCCTGGTTAAAACATTCCGATCTCTTCAGTTTGTGTTACCAAACCCGTTTAAAAAAAAACCAATGACTTTGAGACAAGGAAACCGAAAGTGCGAAATGCTAACTTATTTACTGGATTTAGGAATCATTCCTGCTGCACCCTGAGGATTTTCCTTCGACACAAGCACGGATTGTGACACATATTACTCAGACGATAGTCATACTTGTTATTATCCTGACTGGACACTTGCCTCACCCGAGTACAAAATCAAAGCGCTTTTGTTGCCAAGACCAGTGCCGGACTCTGTTCCACCCTGACCACCTCCCTGCATCTCCAGCGTGGGTCATCATTTACATTTACAGCATTTAGCAGACGCTTTTGTCCAGAGTGACTAACAGTTATTCATACAAACATTCAAGCTGCCATGCAAGGTGCCAACCAGCACATCAGGAGCCGTTTGGGGTTCAGTATCTTGCCCAAGGACACGTCGACATGCAGACCAGGGGAATCGAACCAGTGACCTTCCGATAACAAGACGATGGCTCAGTCCATCATAGAAACGTGGCGCAGGCCTGAAAGGTGCTGAGAGTCATGAAAACAATTTGAAATTCATGTCCATGTACACAAATTCTGTAGATCATATAGTTGGTGACAATTTCATGAACTGCCGTCATGTGACTGTTTTGCTCCTGGGAAATGCTGGGCTGGATTTTCTTTAATCACTCATAAATGACTTTAAGTTCTCTGGAGCTGTGTCGAACACCAGAGGCTGTGCAGTCTTTGATACAAGTCTGTGCGTTACCATTCATTTATTCACAGTGTTTCTAAATCCGTGACATCTCTATGCCGTCTCCGGTGAGCTACTGCAAATGTTCATTTACGACTCCCTCAGTTGTACACTTTCTTTTATTCATTTTTTTTTTTTTTTCAATCCACGCACAGAAATAATGAGGAGGAAAATCTCTTGCTTGCATCAACCTCAAATTGGCGAAATGAAAATCTGTCTTAAACAAAGGGAAAGACCCCCATGGCGTCTGGGTCTACGGTTTCTGTCACATATATTCCTTGGAGGTTTCATGTGACAAAACACAGAAAGTTGCTTTGTCCCTCCTCTTGTCACGTTACACCCCTTACCCATAGTTTTTTTTTTTCCCCTTCCTGTTGTCTGGCTGTCTGTGCTGTCAGCCCATAGCCTGGCACCTGCTCTCATGTTCCTAATTAGTCTCATTTAATTAATTATATACTGCAGCACATCTCCTTATTTCTGGCTTCCTCTGGATTTCAGCGCCTTTGTTTCAAACTCGCGGAGAAGATCGGCTCTCAGGAAGGTGCTGCTCAGCTGAGGGTCGCGACTGCAGAAGCAAGTGCGCGGATTCAAAACGCTTTGTGGATGATCGGCTCGCTGAGAGGTGTTTGTTTAAAGCGTTATGACACCCACGACGAGGGGAGGATTTGACGAGCTGCCGTTTAACCTCCCTTCATTAAGCTTCTTTGTATTTCCCGTTTCATTAAAGTGCTTCGTAATGCTGTGAGGGCAAGTGAGGCTGTTGTTTTTTTTGTTTTTTTTCCTGCGGGTTGTTGTGTCATCTTGGTAAGGAATACCTGATGGCACAAGCAGCTTCCCAGCTGCCGCTCCATCCTCCTGTTACACCGGGATGCACAATGTGCTAAAGAAAAGGTTCCATCAAATATTTACCACCTGATCAACACGACACAATAGGGAAAGATCAGACCTTTGACTGAATAGGTCAACCACAGAGTCATTGAGTTTCAAGCAGGGAAAATAGAGGCGTATCAGCCGTAGCAAGACAGTAGTCACCCTGTTACCCTCGGTGGTAGTCCTCATGGTGTTATTGTTTGATATTATTTAAGAAAAGTTTTCTTTTTACCTGTGTACCTTCAGTCGACATCATTCCTTAAGGCAGTTTTTCTCTCTGATTGACATATAGAAAGGAAATGCTGTCGTGTAACAGCTCGGTCGGTCAGTCATTTAGTCACTCTTCTCATTTCGAAGATTATCTTTTTCTACATTTGAGCAGATGATTAGCAACATCTTGTAATAAAGAAGATTGGTTTGTGTGACTGTTAAGGAGATAATGTGTCTGACAGTAAAACACGAGGTTGGTCAGCGATGTCAAGAATGTGATGCCCAATTTTTGCCATTTTTAATCCAATTAGGGCAAAACTACCATTGCAAACTATTTAACATCTCTATCACAAAAAAACTCTTTAAATTACCCTGAAAATGATCCATCATTCACTAGATTTCGTGTTAAGCTAACGGTGAAGCACTTGGGAAACTTCATGTTTGCTTTCACATCTACAGTACTTGTGTAATACTCGAACACAGGGTTTAAAAGCCTGACGCTCCCCTCCAGTTAGTCAGAACTGAAGAAGCATGCATGTATTGACGTTGCAATTGCAACTGTGCAAATGCACTTGTAATTAATGAAAAGCTAACATAAGGCTGTAAACAAACAACTTCACCACCACTCTTGCTACAGTATACTATACATCATTTACGATAAAATGATCAATGTATGAGTTCCAAAGTTGGAGTCCTCCATTTTGCAACTTTCCTCCAGTTTGCAACTTTATTAGTCACTTGTTAGCAACTACTTTTTTAAAGAGAAGTAAAGACTTAAACATTTGGAAGTGGGTCATCAGCTGACGTTTTTATGTCGAGATGAGGGAACTGGAAGTGTAAAAAAGCTAGTTTTTATCTGGGTTTTGGGACTCATCACTCTTGAGTGGTGTTAAGTAAAAGTGAAATTTGAAAGGTCATTTTACGGTCGAGTGCAGTAATGTGGAGCACCCCAGTACTTCAGATGCACATTGACCGATATTGTGAGTACAGCAATTATTTCTGTTTACTATTTATTTGACATTAGTGCAATTTTACTCCAAAAAAACTAATTCTGTCGCTTAAACAATTTTTACAGTTGTCTGAAATACTGTACACTTTGTAATAATCAAGTATAATAAATGGTGAATAAATATAGTTAATTAAACTTTAGTCAATAGTTATTTCACTATTAAGAATCAATGAAACGATTTATTAACCATTTATTAAGTAATTGTTTATTGTAATGTTGCCACTGATGTTTGTAATACTTAAGTTCAGTGTAATTATCTGTAAACATTACTTGGTTCGCTATAGTAAAGTTGCAACTGATGTCAACAAAGCTCTACACCTGCGTAATAAATGGCTTATCAAGCGTTTCATTGTTAAAAGTGGAACAACTATTACTACAATAAGCTTAAGTAACTATAAATTTACCATTTAAAGATGCTTGTTGCAAAGTATTTCCGTTCAGAAGGTGAAACATTCGTCTCACAACTTGCACACACTCAAAAAAGAGGTTTGGAACCATTGTATTAGCTGCATTTTTCTTCTAACAGGAGTATGTTGTTCTTCGAGGGCTGTTTATGTTTGTGTTGTTTTTCTCGTCCAGAGGTCGTGAGAGTGACCTGACTCGCCGGAGCCCTTTCTCCGCTGACAGCCGATCAGCTGACACAACACAAGGCCAGATATTGTTTCCTCGATGACAGCGACGACGGCGAGCGTTTAAATTTTCAAAGCGGGGGATCACACTTCGGGGGCGCGATTGAATTTAATGCAACGGAAATGTTTGTCCTCTCTGTGGATAATTACATCTCCTCCTGCATTTTTTTTTTTTTTTTTGCGTCTAAAGGACCTGTTTATGGCGAGGAAATGACAAGAAGTCGAGTTGACAGGCCTGGAGTGAGACAGTTAAATGCCCCTTGCTGCTCTGGATAATTAATAAATAAAGTATCAGGGGAGTCCTGTCATGGCTTCCTCTATGACAGGGGCTGTCTCCAGTGCGCTAAAGCATTAAATGACCAATTCCTGTCAGGCTAACTTCCACTGCACTCCCTTGGCACCCTCTCCCTCATTCTCCCTCTCTCTCTCTCCCTCTCTCTCTCTCTCTCCCCCCTCTATCACACACACACTGTCTCTCTTTCTTCCAAAGAGAGCTACTTTGCTCTCTTTGCTCTGAGTTTTTCAGCGACTGATGGCTCTAGTTCATTTCTGCTGAATTAATTGGTCCCTGAATGAATTCTGTTGACAGGGCAATTCATCATGTGTTTGGCCTGACAGTGACTGGGGTGTTGGGAGTGAGGTGGTGGTGGTGGTGGTGG
>CAEMYA010000238.1:1870385-1884474 GCA_903131615.1 Diplodus sargus | reverse complement strand
AAAAGCTGCGAGAAGAGAGAGAGAGAGAGAGAGAGAGAGGAGAGAAGTCGTCCAGAATCCCCCAAAAAATCCCGTTTCTCATTGTGTGAGCCGGGAACATTTTATGCGCAGTTGCTCAGTGTCCAGTGGACCATGCCGCTCACACCGGGGCAATATGGAGGCTAAGGCCATGGTCCTGCAGGTTGATTTGGTTTCCATGGTAACTAGTGACGGTCATAGGCAGTGGCAGCAGTGGGAGGGGCGGAGCCTCTCGATGCGGCACTATAATAATAAGGGGAACCTGAAAGTTAACAGAAGAACGAACCATTTGAAACAACAACATAGCAATAATAATAGTTTAATTGTTGAGCTTTTGTTGAACACATTATTCCATGCTGTAAATCCCTCCCACGCAAAATCTTTCAGCTAATCGTCCATTGCCGTCCCACCCGCTTTATCACTGTTGCAGGAAGTGCCCATTGTTCCGACATCCTCTTGTTCTGAAATCCAAATAGTCCGTAAAATGTCTCAGTGGACCGAAACCCAATTTGTCCGACAGCCTGTTATCCCGAAAACAAAAGCCCATTTCTTCGAAGGCCTGCTGATCCGAAAAACACACTCTCACTGGAGTTTGTTTTGCTTACTTTCTTAGCGCCTTGTTAAGGGTACGTTGTTTGGTATAAGGCCAGGAAGACAGCCTTGTGAACGGCCCTGCGCAATGACCTTTTGTTTTCAGGCTTTTGGTCAAATTAGACATTTTACGGACCAGTGGGGTTTCCGAATAACGTGCCGTTGGAACAATGACACGCACCATTGATGCTATGCTTTTGTTAGCCTCAGTGCTAGAATTGTCTTAATATTTTTTTAACTGTAGGTCCTTGATTACAGACAAAAGCATTTCCCATTTCGAGCAGTTTTACAGGTTAAAATGACAACTTTCCGTGGTGGTTTTGTAAGCAGTAGCTAGCTAGCGAATTAGGCTAATGTTATGACTAAGCTAAAAATGTAATTAAGTGTTTTTATAGTTTCCAGCTTAGTCATTGTCATAATTTTGTAAAAGGGGTCTTGAATATGCGCTACATACATGGTGTCATGCTAAAACTAAAGCTAGGATACAAAATGTTAGTTTGTAAGCACCCCAACCAGTTTAAAAAATTGATATTAAGAAGTAGCATTGTTTTTATATTGCAGTGCAACTAGCTAGTCGGCCTAAAATGAGAATAAGTAATATTCTGTTCTAATAAAAAGCTGTTTACACACATATTAAAAGTAGCCTCTGTTTTTTACTTTAAAATTGACAAAGCAAAGCTAATTAGCTAATTAAGCTAACAATAGTTCCATGACTTGGCTGAAAATGCTGATTGTGGCTGAGTTTTTAAAGTTTCAAACTGACTCGTAATCTGCGAAAGGAGACAAAAGCTAGGCTACATATTAGCATTTTAGCATCCTCACCCATGGAAGACAATAAAGAAATAGCATTGTTCTTGTATTGCAGTCTGGCAGTAGAATAAGTTGGCCAAATATTACCAAAAAGTAATAGAAATATTGTTCCTATATAAACTTAATTGTCTTTGATAACATTGTCTGTATTTTCACACAGTATGTTTTTGACATTTCATGAGAAAATTCTTTCAGTAGGCTTACAGTTGTGTTAGGAGGCTAAGTGTTAATTAAAATCCCCAAATCCAATAAAGAGATAGACAGAGCCGCTAACGTTAGCCTGAACCCTGATATCATTCAAGAGCAGCTTTCACACACTGGGTCTGCGAGTCAAAACATTTCTCCCTCTATCTCTTTTTTGGTAACCTTTAACCCCATACAATGTGCCCCTCACTTTAAAAGTAAAGCTTAGTTACTGCTGTAAATGGTAAGCTAATTAGCAGGGCGTGCTAACGATTGCAGCTCCGGATAGAGCAGATAAACGGTTGCTGAGGCTACTGTTTTTTTACATTTCGCTCATTCAGGGGGAGGTTTTTTTTTCTTTCTTTCTTGCTAACGGTCCATTAATCGTCCTCATCCCGTCCCTCACTCTTTACTCACTTAGTAATGCTGGGTTGCTGAATCGCCAGGCTTCATTGTAGGTTGTGTACTGTGGATGACTGTAGGGGTTCCCCGAAAACTCGCTCCCTGCAAAACAAAACAACAAATCAATTAGCATTTCAATGCGTCAAACCATTAGCCCCTCACATGCAGTCATTTCTCGTCATTCAAAACAGGATGCAATTTGAGGGGGGAAAATGATAGTCATCGTTGTGCGACCAGTCAAGCAAGTAATTTATTTCTTTTTCATTTCACTTAAGTTATGCAACACTGAACAATACAGGATGTGACACTGAAGGCAGCTTTCCCTGTCCCATTTATGGATATCTGCCCATTCTTCTTCCTCCAGTATATTCCAAACCGGCCTAATAAATACAGAGTGGTAATAAACTGTTTCATGCATACATTTTTGATATGCTGCAATAAATCCTGCAGCCTTTTCTTGGGGGGAATTTTTTTAACATCTCCAATCTGAATCCCCCCACCACCCACCCCCCCCTCCGGTCTGAGCTCTCTCTGGTGTTTGGTATGACAGAATTTCATTGCTGGGGAAGTAACTTGGAGCATGTCAGTGAGCACTGCTGTTGGTTCAACACGTTTCTTTCCCTTTACGAGACAATAAAGGCGAGATTTTATATGAAGCTGGTGAGAAATGGCTTTGCTTTAACAGTGTTTTGCGCCTGTCACTAAATCTTAGCGGTTGTGTATAGGATGAATGGGTTGTAACACAAAACCACAAGCCATGGGATTAAGGCCGTCATCTTTTGCTTTGTGCCACATAAGAACGAATGGAAAGTAAAAGTGTGTTTGACTTGGCGTTTTTTTTCCCCCACCGACATGATTTAACAGTTTTATTAGTCAAAACCCAAAAGTAAATCTGGACTGCGCTGCCAGGGGGTGCTACTGCATCTCCCCCCACCTTTTTTTTTGTTTTACTGGTGGCTGTCAAATGTACTTTTGCAGAAATACGTCAAATGGGGAGAAAGTCTCTATATTTATTTATATAGCTTTTCATAACAGAAGCAGGTGGAGAAACTGTAGCAAGCACACAATGAGCACTCGCCTGCAAAGGGAATGTTTGCATCAAAATACAAATAGTTACAGAGCATCATGGGATACACGTGTTAAATTTATTATTCAAATAACCATAGAAGTTAAGGGGAAAGTGGCAAAGATGACTGAACCAGCTTTTGCTTGGGGTCATTTCACCCAAAGTAGAATTAAGTGTCTTTTTCAAAACTAACATTTTAAGAAATCCTTTAAGCCCCAGTTCCTTACTCCATCACCTAACTTCCAAGTTCACATAGTTACAAAGCACCATGGAAGAGAGACTTGACAGACATGTAGCTAAAAATAGCTGAAATGATTACATTTTTTTTAATTTTAAGGGGTCCATTCACCCAAATCATATAAAATAACAAACACTTTCAGTGCTGTTAACACCACTAACAAATCCAATTCACCTCCTCTATACTGATGGTGCAGAAAAACAAGAGACTGGGTGTTAAAATCTGGAAAAACACAACTTTCTGTGCTGCAAGGTGAAACAAGAGGTAAGAAGAAATAAGTATCTTTGTCATTTTTGCTAACTGACCCTCGAAGAAATCCTTTACATTTCCCTGTTCCCTGACATAATTTTCAAGCTTCAGTGAAACACATCCTTTTTGAGATTAGCTGCTAACAAACAGACAAAAATAAATGGGTCATTTACTATAACCTTCTTGGCCGAGGTGATAACGAACACGTCATGGCAGCCCACCATAAAGGCGAAACAGAGGCGCAGCCAGAGCCTGTGATGGGGCTGTGTGATTGGTAAATGATATGCTAACACAGGACACACTCCACTGCTCCCCCCCCACCCCCCACCCCCCATCCATGTGGTTTAATCACATTAAAGCAAAATGCCGGCTGTGATTTGGTGAAAACCTGCGCGGCGATGCTGGAAGCTGGAAGCTGGAAGCTGGAGAAGCGTATAAAAGCCCAGCGCCGACTCTGCATCCGTGCTCTGTTTCTGGCAGTGAAACACAAGCCCGACCTCCTCAGAGAGACAGCGATTTGAATATTTACCGGGCTCCCATGCCTCTGCCTTTTGACCCTTAACTGTTTGCTGTGAACCTGAACTGCAGGTTAAGTAGAGGAGGGTAAAAGGGATATGCTCCGGAGCTCAGAGGCTGGGGAGGGCTGTTTATCGACGCCCCGGTGCGAACGGCCACGCGGGGAGATAATGAGCCAATAAGGCATGAGGGGTAAGGCAGGAAAGGAAGGGAGAGCGACCGTCCTCTCCCCTGTCTCTGATCACTTATTCGGCCTGTCTAATCCAATCATACACACGGAGCTAATATAAGGAAGTGTGCGCCTCGTACTCCGCAGGTCAATATTTATCGCCTCTCTGCGTAATTCGCTGCTTAACTCTCTTCCCTCTGCTTCTGTAGCTCCTACACCTGTTTGCTCTGAGAGGCGACGCCACCTGTTAGGCAGACCGTAATGACAATATGAAGCGGCGACGGCGTCGTCTCTCACTCACCAGGAACCATTCCAGCGAGCGTGGAGGTCGGGTAGCTGCCCTGGCCTGTGGGGGGAACGTGAGGGGGATACCCAGGTAAGGTTGTGTTGGCCATATCTCGACCTGGAGACACAGAATGACACAAAACAAAAAAACACACAGCGTCAGTGGATCAGTTTACGTTCGTGACATCTGGAGAAACAACATTGTTGGCTCTTTTGCTGATTCAGAACCAAACATTGGTTTCATGTTTCGGGACTCAATTTCGACAACTAACGTTAGCTACTGTTGCATAAAGTCAATCCAGCGTGAGTCCTTCCTAAGAAATCCACAGTCCAGCAGCATTCAACTGGCTTGTGAAGGCAACCAAGAGAGACAGAGAAGGTCTTTTCAACTGAGGTTACAATCCGATCACATACGGCCAATAAAAAAGTGATTAATTCATGTAAATTACAACAAATAAACAAATGGTCAGTTATCAAGTATGATGTTGTGGAAGAATTATTCAGATCCTGCAGTAAAATTGTAACACAGCATTGCAAAAAAATCTGTATTGTATGAAGTAAAGGTCCTGCAATCCATTAAGTATAGATGAAGAGTACTCATCATGCATCAGACTATTAGTATTCAGAGTATTCTTAGCTATATATCGACCCACTGGGATATTACTACTAGAATCCAACTGATACACAGATCTTTGGGGCCAATGCCAACACTGACATTATTCCGATATCGATACATGTGCACATTGTTTGCAGCAATCTCTAAAATGTGGTTATGAAATGCTTGACAAAGGTGAGAAATGGCAGCAGAACTTTTTTTTACAGTATACATACGAAAAAAAAACAACAGTAAAAGTCACGGGGAATTCAATTGAAAGTATAAATCACCCAAATCACAGCTGAATCTCTACAAATGTGTCATATTTCACCGATTTTATATTTAAAGGTGCAATATGTAAGAATTGGCCAAATGTTTGATGTGGTACTCCAAACATGTAGGGGGCAGCATAACATATAACAGCTAACTGCTAATAGCTGTATTGTCTTTAGTATACATCTATGACTGCTTTCACCGTCAAAGAAAGATGATGAATTCAAGTAGAAGTACCTCAAAACTGTACTTGAGTAAATGTGCGTAGTTACTTTCTATCTTCGCTTTGAGATCTCACAGTGCAGATCGGTTACTGCGGTTATATAACGCAGCCACTTCACCACGTTTATGAGACACAGTTATGTTGCCGTGCACACGATGACTCGTCGCCACCGCAGCACACAGTTAGCACAACGACTCGCTGTGGTTCAGGTCAAACACTTCAAAGACCGTGTTGCCATTTCAACCTGGTACTAAACACCAGAAAACCACCAGTCACCGAAAACAATGCAGCACAACAGCAGCTACACTGAAAACCGCTCGCATAAACATGTCTCCTCATTACCCAGTTCACACTTGTCCAAATATGGCAGCCTTTACTGAATCCCATAAGGCTGCTCTCTCTCTTTCCCCTCTGAAGTCTGAGCACACTGGCCCCTCTGCGGAGCGTCACCCGTCCCTGCTGCAGATATTCAGTTCTGTAATTGAGAGTGACGGTTGGGTCGTCCTCGAAAAGCCACGGGGACGTTTGGACAACGGCACGTAACCCCAATCTGCGCAGGGGCCGGGGCAGGAGAGGCCCCTGTTACGTTGTCATCTGTGAGGGCCACTTGGACTCGGAGGGAAAATCATCTCCCAATGGATCTTTAATGAGGAAGCAGCGGGTGAAACCACTGAAACACCACAACACAACTGTTGTCCAAGGAAACAGAGCGACTCCCAACTACAGGAGGGAAGACATTTTATTAAAATGGTCTAAAATAAAGTGAACACCTGCTGGAGCTTTCGTTTGTCGGGCTCGTTGATTTTAAATACTTTATGCGTCTTTGAACATCATTACAGACAGTATTTTACATTTTTATCCACATACATTACAAGATCAAGATGGTCAATGTGACTTCTTTTAAATATATCATTCCTACACCGTTTAGTTTTGTAATCGTAACTGTTTATTCAACCTGATCCAATTTTGTCTGCATTCTTTTCATCTTAGTCTGTTCATGTTGTTTGTATTTGGCCAGATATCTCTTGAAAAAGAAGATTTGTATCAAATTAAACTTATATCTGTTAAAGTAACGGAAAATTAACATAGCATCCACCTTGACCTCACCTGAATACCTCCATCTAAAATGTTTGCGACACCTATGTGATGTGCAAAGAAAAATATCAGAGAATAAACAAAAATCAGCAAAATCCTTCAAATACGTTACACTTCAAACTGATAGTACAAGTCCACCGCAAGGACTTAACCTCCCAAAGAACAAAACAAATGTATCTGTCCGAATATCAAAAATGGAATCTGCTAATGAGAGCATAAACCACGGGCAAATATTAATATCATGAGCAATGTATTCGCTGAACTGAGGGTTGAGCGTATGGGCCCTCTGGGTATTGAAGAACCTGCTACTACAGGCTGGCAGGCACACTGGCTGCAGGGGGGGAGGGCCGCGGGGGGCCGGGGAGTGAAACGGCTGGTGAATCTGGTGGCAGGCCTGGAGGTCCACAGGACTCAGGCCTGCCAGAAGGAGGAGGAGGAGGAGGAGGAGGAGGAGGAGGAAGCGGGGGAAGAAGGAGTCATGGAGGCCATTTATGCTTTTTCTTAATATAAGGAGGTGATGGATGGATGCAAGCCTTGTTTTTTGTGTAAATATAGGGGAGATACATAAAGATGCAACACAACAGAGACAGATGTGACCTTCTATATGTGCTGCCTACATAGATCATACATGGACACAGATGTGAGGGTAAAAACATCCCAGGGAATATCAAACCACCAAGTATTTTGTGGTTTAATTTTTTCGTTTGTTGGTTGGTTGGTTGGTTTTTCAGCAAGTTTACACAAAAACCAGTGAACAGATTTCCACAAAACTTGGATGTAGGATGGGTCTCAGCCCAGAATGGAGCCCATCAAGTCTTGGTGCAGATCTGTATAACAGGATGGATCCAGGGATGTTTTCTAACGTCTGAGAGAGAGTACATATTTTGACATTTTCTCTGAGAATATCGCAATGGATCTTGATGTGATCCTCGATCTGTCAAATTCGCTATCTGATGAGGCTTGATTGAATTAAAGTGGACTGTTGGGCCTTGGCGGACGTATGCGCTCTATCGTGTGCCATTCAAGTTGCACAGCGAAATCATCAACAACAACAAAAAAACATCCAAAAACACTGAATTACAGCAACAGCACTTGTTTTTAAGGGTGTTGTCACGAGACACTTCCGGCAGTGTCTGATTTTCAACTACACCACAAGATTTCCAATACATGACTAATGAAATATTATACTTTAACTCCTTTAAATCGTACATACAGATCATATAATGTCATCTGTTAACAGAATCTGAACTATATACCTCCAAAGAGGCCATTCTGTGCAAAGGATTAATCAAAATACCTTGATTACTACGATTTCTATCCAGACATGTTTTACACTTCTGTATCCGAAAAATGTGCCTGTATCACAATAAAAATAGAACAGTCTGTCTTATTTCCCCCCCAAAAAGCACATCCGAAAAAGAAAGAATTTCTCCATTTGAGATCATCGTACGATAAAGAAAACGATTCAGTCTCATGTTGAACAGCTGCTCTCTATTATCCGCGGGTCTCGGCTCTGATGGCTGTATTGTACGCGGCCTGGCGAGATGTGTCTCTTGGTTAAAGCGCTGCAGACTCGAGGGCTGCCGAGTTAAAGAGCTTTACAGAGAAGAGTGAGGTCATGCCGGACCTTTCATTTATAATAAGAATTAGTTAGCCACAAGCCAGTGCACATAAGTCAAAGGGAGCCGTGGGAGTACTGTAGGTGGGGGGTCCGGCAAGGGGTGAGGCCATTGTGTGTGTGCGAGTGTGTGTGTGTGAGCGCGTATTGTCTAACTGTCTCGGCAAACACTGACCCAATCTTTTCTTCATTATTATTGCAGCAGCTACAGCAGTCGTACATGTTTAATAAAAGTAAATACCCTTATCTCTTCATTACCCCGCTGCGGAGAGATGAAATACATAATGAGCTCGGGATCTCTGCCGTTACCTTACAAGGGAAACATCTCGTTAAATTTTCTTTCTCCGAGATACGGCAAAACTAGGAATACTGGGAAGAGCAAATAACACTTATTCATCTACTTTTCCTCTTCAAATAACTGATTCCGATTCGATCCCAGCGCTGATTCTTGTTTGTTCTACAGGGGGACACGCTCGCACACCAAACTCCATTCATGTTTTTGCTTTTTTTAATGAAATTGTTCTAGAATTATGTTGTTTTTTTTTTTACAGTTTTATAACATCAGTGAATGACTGAGAAACTGTATTGAACTGTATGTGGGTTGATACTGATCAATATTAGATCTGATATCAATCCAGGGCATTGGGTCAGGGCATCAATACTGTCAACGTAACCTTTACTGGGGCGCTTTTACCTTTATTCTAACCTTAAATAGCACCAATAAAACACGTGTTTTTATGCCTCATTTTTGGAATAGACTAGTGGAAATCATCATGTCTTTTGGTAAAAACACAAGATGTTATTTTAATATGCAAACATACAGCAGCAAAAGGAAACATCTAGTTTAATTTCTTAAAGATATGGCAGAACTGGCAATGAATAAATAACACTTACAACATCAGTGGTTCTGATTCAGATTGGCTGATTGATCGGATACTTTTTGTTTGTTTTATCATTCCTTCATAAATGGACACTCTCTACACCAAAGCCCATTAACGTTTGTGCCAATTTTAAGAATCATTTCCACTTCAAATCTCATTATAACCTTGAACATCAACATTAAAACACATTTTCATGTTTTTTTGCTTATATTTTTTGGAGCCGACGAGTGAAATTCCTGTATATTCGTCCTCTATCAGTGCAAATATACTGATAGCAAACGATCTGAGATGTGGAGAATACATCTTCCGTACGCAGTAATAACTGTGAACACCAGTCTCTCACCATCCGCAGCTTCTTTTCATCACTTGTTGACTCTGATAATAATAACCTCAGCCTCTCTTGAATCCTGTTTTTGTATATTCCAGGATACAGTTGGCAGCGGCTGCCAGCAGCTCTGTGACTGTTGCTTTATGTCCGCTTTAAAGCCCTCTTTCAGAGAGGCGCCAGTTCGGAGAACTCTCTGTACAGCAATGATAGCCTCATTAGCTGCTTCCTAGCCTTTGTTGTTTTTTACAACAGAGATGTGTGTCCAGATTCTCATTAAAAGATGGGCTTCTTTATATTGTCTGCTTCCTCTGACAGTCCCCTTAGATTGAACGCCAGCAAATCAAGCTATTTATTTTCCTCTGGCCTCCTTTTTTTTTTTTTTTCCTCCCCTTCAAAAATCAATTCAAAGATTTTTTGGTTTGCTGTTGCAAAAGCCTGTTGATTTCCGTCTTAATTTGAGAAGTGGCTCGACTAGGTGGCTGCTGAGCACTTCCTGCGTTTTAAAGTGCCTTGAAATATCCGATTTTCACACACAAGATCGTTGGAGTGATGTGCTTTTTTGCAGGTGCGACTGAAAGACACAAACTGACAGATGTCACCATTAAGCGACTGAAGACATCACGCAGTTTAAACTGATCACACTCGGGGAAGATTCTCTGGTTTTATCCCGATCCCCACAACAACGTGACAAGAAAGGTTGCGCTCTGTTTCTGCATTAGCATCAACTCCGTTTCTTAAAACACAAACAGAAAAGCGAGGGGTGACCTTCTCTTCATTTGGCACGGGGACAAAGTCGTTTGCGAATGACTCCTTTTGCTTGCAAGAGTATTAAATTTAGCATGACAGGGACACCTTCATGTTTGCTACAACAACAACCAAAAAATCTTTGACCTCCATTTTCTAGGCTATATGCAGAATGGGGCAATTTATCACCAGCCAAAAAATCTCAGCACCCTAATTAATTACAACTAAGTAAAGAATGTTTGGAGAGCCAAATTGCTTTAATTCCCCAAACACCGGCTGAAAGTCATTCATTATCAAATGTGTGCTCAAAGGTTAGTTTGCTTTTGCGAAGACGAAATAAGCATTAATTTCGGAGCGCGGGGCCCTGTGGGGAGACGGGCGAAGGCCACACATCACTGACGGCAGGTTCGCTGTCTGATCTTTGCTCGCTGCTCACTGGGCAACGGCGGGTCTTGATACTTTCTGTGTAGTTCAGCCTGAGAGCACTCACTCACCCTAATCGTTAGCCGTGTTTGCCGGGTGAAGTTTTTTGTTTAGACATGATAATAAAGGAGTGTACGGTGGCAGCTCGCTCGAGGAGGAGAGGTGTCATTGACACAAGGGGCTTTAAGCCTTCCGAGGCCTCCATTAACAGGCCCAGCAGGGAATATGTTTAAAGAGTCTTCAGTATGCAGTCATTGAGCGGAGATGTGTAAAACTCCCACCGAGTGCTCAGGGGAATCCAGCCCCTCTAAAAAAAGATGGCTCTTAAGTCTGAAGCCCCCTCCAGAAAAACAGGTGGGCTCCGACTAATTTCAGGAAATACAGAAACTCTCTATAGAAATAGTGGACAATTGGCCGTATCGAGGCCATCTCCCCCATTTATTTCTCAAAAATACACACAAAAAAAAAGTTCAGAGCTCCTCCTTCCGCTATTCATAAATTCACCCGCGGCTCACACTATTTGAATTTTAAGCGCTTCGACTGAACAAGAATAAGAAGCACTTGAAGATGAAATCCATCTCTCGAAAGGGAATTCATCAAAGAAATTACTTCCCATATCAACAATAGAAATTACCTCACAATATGCAATTGTCCTATCCACATATTCATGGAACCCTTTGGTGTTTTTATGGGGTAAGAGGGACTATTTAGCAGGTAATACAGCATTAATGTGGAGGAGAGGGAGAGGGAGAAAAAAAAAAGCGTTTTAATGGAAGTGGCTTCTTGCCTCTGAATTTCGATGATGTGCACAATGCCCTTAAATCCCTTTCTTATTTGAGCCTGCTTTGCAGGTACTTTTGAGCCTTAATAGGATAAGCAGAGGACACAAAAGATTTCTATCTCTCAAGTCTTTCACTTCGCTGAGAATCCCGATCTCTGGCAATGAGCACTTCATGAATCATTCATTTTTAATAGATTATGCAAATTCCGGCACATAAAATCAACAAGATCAATAACTGCGGGCGTTTTAATTGGCGTTCGAAAAAACATTTTAAGGATGAACATAATCTCCAGTTCTTTCCCCCCGTAAAGACACAATTAATTTGAAATTGGATCTCGGCCTAAACACTGCAGATAATTTACTACTTTTTGCATGGCTTAAAATTCCTCTGGTAGGCTTATCGCCGGCAAGTAAACTGTAATACTCAGCCATTAGAGAGGCCACACTCACCTGAATATCACATAATAGGCACTGAGGGAAAACCAAGCAGAGGAGCCACTAACTAAATACTAATTACCAAGTGGAAGTTTTTACTTTAGTTTGACCTCTGCGTGCTCCATTTCTCTATTCTTTTTTTTACTTTTTGTAACTAATTTTGCTTCAAATGTGTGATTACATGTCGCCTTAAAGGACTAGGTCACCCAAATTACAAGAAACATATTTTTTTAGCGCTGGTAGTGTCAGGTGATGCAGATTATGTTGGTTTCATGTGGCCAAGCTTTAAGATTTCCACTTCTTAAACCTCCATCTTTAACAGAGGCGAGTGGAATTTGTGCTTCAGTGCCGATTTAAAGGAGTCAGTCTGTTCTATTTGTTCTTGTCCATGTAAAAGATCTTGAAAGTTGAAAACACTCCTCCTGAAACGCCTCATCAGTCGTCCCGCCCTTTAATTCCGTGACTTTGTGACATCATGACGTCTGCATGATGTGCAAATTTTATACCTATATTCACAGAATTGAAGCTAACTGGAAGCTAAAATCACAACAGAGCCGACCAGAGACACAGTGAGCAGTGCAATGTCAGGCGTGTGTGAGCTGACCAATCAGAGCAGACTGGGTATTCAGGAAGGGGAGGGAGCCTTAAAGAGACAGGTACGCTTCAGACAGACAGGGACTACAGAGCTGCAGTATGAGCAGACACATGTGTTTTTTGAGCATTAAAGTGTGTAAACCTATTCTAGCCTCCTCTTTTGCATTACTGGATAAACCGAATAAACGAACTGACCTTAAAGGATAACACAATTTCAAACTGTTTTTCTACATTTATATGTGGCAGACCCTGCCACCTGTCTAGCTTCGAATGAGGTTCTGGGGACATTATTGTCCTCTGAGAACAGCGTGTTTATTTAATCACTGAAAAAACCAACTGTTTCTGAGTCTGTATTATTATTATTCTGTGTTCGAATTCTTAAAAGTACCTCTTTAATAAAACAAAACTCCGCGGTAGAGTTCATTATTGTTTGAAAAGTTACCTCAGTAGCAGTACGAACGCTTTTGTATACTTACTTACTAATCAATGGAGGCGTTTCTCTTACTATTACTTTGACCTCTTTATGCTTTATTTTTTTACCTTCAGAAAAGGGCATGGACTGAACTTATTAACTGACACAAAAAAGCAAAGTTTCACATACGCACACACACACACACACACACACACACACACACACACTGATATGCATACAATCCCATCATTCTTCCCCTACATGTCTCTTTGCACCTGTAAACCAGTAAGGAGACCCTCTCCGCGGAGACCATCTAAAGTATCCCAGGTGCAAACAAAGCCGCCTGCAGAGCCAGACCTGCTTTCTACAGAGGCCATCAGTGCACAAAGGACAAACACACACCTTTCTTCTCAGGAGGCCTGCCTTACAGGGGAAATCTACCTCCCACATATTAATGAGAAAAGGGCCCTTTCTTTTCTCATAAGGCTGCTCGGCTATCATTTGAGAAGAGGGTGGTGGTGGTGCTGCTGCTGATGGTGGTGGTGGTGGTGGGGGCTGCTGCAATTTTCAATCACCCTGTCCTCCCCCGTGCAGAACTCGTTGCCTTTGATGGCTGCTGCATAATTATATGAATTTTAATAAAAGCTCTGTATATTAATCTCAGGCCCCCGACAGTCATCGTAAACTTTCAGTAAACTTAACCTTCTTCTTGGTAATAACACAGCAACAACGAAACAATATTTCAATTAGCCAGGCAGTCATTAACTGTGACAAGGAGAGGAGGGAGGAGAGAGAGAAAGAGAGAGAGAGAGAGAGAGGAAGAGATAGGGAGGGTGAAATAAATGATCATGGTGTTAGAGTCAGGCGGCAGAAATGCCAGAGCGTATTTACCGAGGCACATTACTCGTGCTTTGGAGACACACAAACTGTCTCGCGGCGAACAAATCACAGGAGCAACACAGCAGCAGCCAACAAGCAGTCGGTCCTGCATGGTGGCCTCTTTTTTTTTTTTTTCTCTCTCTCTTTTCTTTTTTTCTTTCACGAGACCTTGCTCTGATACACAGTCATAGTTCTGATGTGCTGACACCCAAAGGTCCTTGTCCGGGCGGTGACTGAACAGCTCACGCCCCTGCTCGCTCAGCAAAAAAAAAAAAAAAAAA
>CAEMYA010000238.1:1847827-1860949 GCA_903131615.1 Diplodus sargus | reverse complement strand
TTTTCTATTCGAAAGTTATGATGATCATCTTATCATGAAATTTCTCTCTTGGTATTTCGCTCATAAATCAGGGGGAGAAAAGCGCAGACACAAAAGCGAGAAAAGCGATCAGAGCGGCTGAAATTAAGAGTCATCTACGGGCCCGATTGTGCAATTTTGTGACGGCGGCGGCGGCGGTTCTGAAAAGAGGGGGGGCGACGTGTGATATGACTTTTTGAAAAGGGGGGCCTGGACACACTTCACGGACACATGTCCTCGACGGGGGCCTCCGAGCTGTCTGCGCAGGTCAATTCAGCTTCGCTCAATAACAAGGAAGGTGAACAAAAAACATCCATGAATGCAGATTTGTACTTAAACAGCCGATACTGTGTGAGAGATTTGTACTTGACCCCCGAGAGCAGCGGCTTCTTCTTTGTCTTTTCTGAGGCCCCTACAGAAGCAGTGGGGTGGGGGTGCTCGTGGGGGATTGGAGCGAGCCGAGACGTGGATGTTAATCTGCGAGCTAATAGCTTTTCTCTGCAGAGTCGCCGATTCTAATATATGTCACTTTGTAAAAAAACGGACAGCCGTGGTCACCGCGGAGCGCCGTCCCCTCCCCGGCTCCGTCCGCGCAACAATGGCTGCCAAGTGTAACATGCTACTTTTAATTTGCAATAACACGTGACAATAGCAGATTAATGGCTCTTATGACACCTGTGTCCCTGAAGCTCCTCTCGCCGAGACCCAGTGTACATAACGTGTGTCACACTACATTATCTCTACATCCCTGCTGTAATGGTGGGGGGACCTTTTTTTTTTTAAGGGCACTGCTGACTTGGAAACTCAGGAGCTGTCTGCCCGCTTTGGCAGAGCGCCACAGCGACTGCCTAAAAACAAATACTCCGGGCCACACAGCCAATCCATTTTCACCGGGTGCTTGTGTTGCTCGCCTCCTCCTCCTCCCCTTCCTCCCCTTCCTCCTCCCCTAACCCTTCCCCTCCTTTCCTTTCGCTCATTTTTGCTCATGTTTTCAACCCTTGATAATGACTGCTTGTGCCATAATCATCATGAGGCTTACCAAGTTAAATAGGGCTCAGGCGAGCTACTGTGCTGTGAGGAAATTTAATCCAAGCATTAACTGGCTATAGACTACTGCCTGCTGAGGGAGGGCAGAACACGTCTGAATGGCAAACAAGGCGACAGCGCAGCCGAAATAAAAAAAGTGTGATTTACGCCGAAGACGCTCGTGAAACAGCAGCTTGCAGACGTGCCTCTCGCTCGTGGTTGTTTGATTTTCAGCGCAACATACAGAGGTCTTATATGTAGCTGTCCTGGTTAAGAAGTGTTTTTGTCTGGAGGAGGACTAACTGGTAAGCTTGTGGCGACAGCGTGTGATGGTGTCTGGGCATATTTCTCCAAAGAAACGTCAAGAAAATCGTGTTTTTTCAATGTTAACGTTACAAGTGGGAGCAAAGACAGAAGGCCTCTCAAAACTATTGATAGTATCTCTGGCAAAAATGGCATCTCTCTCAAAAATACAGGTATAAAATGATAAAGCGTCCCAGGCTATAACATACTAGGGCTGAGGCCTAAGTTTCAAAATAAAACTACTCACTATTTCCACCAAAATTCAAAGAAAGATCATGAAACAGCAGCTCAAACATGCGTCTTACTTCGAGTTGTTTTGATCTCAGAGTCATACTGAGGGTCTCACATGCAGCTTTAGTGGATAAGAGGGTTGGATAAGACTTATGGTGAAAGCATTTGATCATCTTTCTTTGAAAACCAACCAAATATCTTGTCATTTCCGGTGAAGATGTTGCAAAAATGCATGAATGGAGGCAAAGACAACAGCTGTTGATGGTTTTTATGCCAAGCATGGCTTCAGATTCTCTGAAAGTAATACTAAATGGTTGTATAGTTCCACATACACCCCCAGATTATGACACACTGGGGCTTTGGCCTAAATTTCAAAACAAAACTACTCATTATTTCATGAAACAGCAGCACAAACATGTTTCTTACTATATTTGCTTGATTTTCAGAGCCACATATTGAGGTATAATATGTGTTTTGCCAGTTTGGCTACAAAAAAAAAGACTTACACTGATTGTATTTGATAATTTACAGACATATTCACTGAAAAGCCTTTTTCTTTAGGTGAACTAAACAAAATACATGAATGGAAGCAGAGACAGAAGTCCCCTTAAAACAGTTGATGGTATCTGTGGTAAATATGGCAAAATATGGCAACTGTGATGATTTTCTTCCAAGAACACATCACAGGAATAATAACAATAAAACATGGTTATATAAGGGCCGTGTACGCCCCCGGGGTTATGACATACAGGAGCAGCGGCCTAAATTTCAAAACAAAACATCTCACTTTTTCCACCAAAATGGAAAAACAACGATCATGAAACAGCAGCTCGAATGGAAGCAAAGCCAGCAGGCCTCTAAAAAACAATCGATGTATCTACAACAAATATGGCAAAATATGGCATCTGTGATGATTTTCATCCAACAAACATTCCAAAAATGATAATAGAGAGGGCCAGATTATGACATTCAGGGGTTGCAGCCTCAATTTCACAACAAAGCTACTCAGTATTTCCACCGGAATTTAGAGACACGATCATGAAACAACAGCTCAAACATGATTCTCACTTCTATTTGTTGGATTTCAGGGCCACGTACTGAGGTCTTACATGTAGCTGTCTCAGACATGAGTTGTTTTTGTCTCGTTTGGTTAGAAAAAAGACCAAATCGTGATCTTATGGTAGTAGAATTTGATCATTCCAGATTTATTGCTCTAAAAAACAACTAAAGATCCAGTTCTTTCAATGTAAATGTAACGAAAATGCACAGCTTCTTCAAACTGTTGATGGAATTCAAGGCAAAATACGGTAGAAAGATCTTGTTTTTCAGTATAAATGTTTAACCAAATTGCACGAATGGAAGCAAAGACAGAAGGCCTCTTCAAACAGCTGATGGTACCTATGGCAAATATGATTTCCTCTCAAAAATACACCCTATAAATAAGAACGTATCGTTACATAGGGCCATAAAACACCTCCAGGTTATGACATACTGGAGCTGGGGCTGAAATTTCAAAACAAAACTACTCCTGAATGGATCCAAAACACCTCGATATCCTTAAAAACAGTCAGATATAACCCATAAAAGCTTTCTAAATGACAACAAAGGCTCTTTTTTTCAGAGGCATTCTTCAGTCTGCTGCAGAATCTTGTCATTTTCTTTTTTTTTTTTGTATTTGGGCTAAGGTGCACTCTGAGAGCAGACAGTAACAGGACAATAGTGTCTACAGGGTAACACCGTATGTAATATACTATTCTTACAAACTGTAGCTCCGGGCGAGACATTGCTTTTTTGCACCCAAGTGTGTGTGTGTGTGTGTGTGTGTGTGTGTGTGTGTGTCCGAGGGGCCTGGGGTTTATGTTTTGGAAAGATAAAGTATCCCTGACCCCGTGGTTCCAGGTAGGCATCAGCTGGCCGCAGAGAGAGTATATAAGAACCACGGCTCGCTCTCCCTCCGTCAGCACAAGTCCTACTACCACACACACACACACGCACGCACGCGCACACACACACACACCTTTCTTCTCTTTCATCGTAATGCTGGCCGAGCACCTAAATCACAGAAATGGCAGCACATCAGGGGAATCATTTGAGACTGAATAGCCATAGAAACATGGCGCTGTCACCTGGAAGACCTCCACCAAACAGGCCAGCTCACACACACCCACACCCACCCCCACACACACACACCTTATTCCTCTCCCATGCCCTTTAATACCTCTTTGCCCTTCAGTAGCAATCTGCATAGAAATGTGTGCATTCTATCATTCAGTGACTAGACATTACACCCGGGCTAATATGAGAGGGTCCTCGGAAACGACCGAAAATGAACCCCCTTTCGAAAAATACCAGACGTTTGCATTATGCCTCCGCGATGGCATCTCTTACAGGGAAAGGCTTGATTATGTCATTTGCCATGTCCACGTCATGCTGGTTTTTATATCTTTGCCAGGAAATCTACCTCTGACAGGTCATTAGTCATCCCCTCCCCTCCCCGCACGCACATAAAACATCAATTCCACTCAATATCCCGCAAACCCCCGCGCTTCTCGACAAACGCCAGAACAAAGAAGACGCTATGTAAACTACTGCCGCGCTCTGATTAGCTCTCATTCCGGAGCACTGCAGAAATAAGGCACTCATTCCCCACCCTGTTTGAGATAACTGCCCCCCTTCTCGTTTCTTTTTTTTTTGTGCGTGTGTGTGTGTGTGTGTGTGCAGCAGCATCCCTCCGTAGCCGAGCACGCTTTGCGACATGAGTGCATCTGTTTAGCTATTCTCATCAGCTGCTTATGTAGTGACATTAAGGAAGCCTATTGCTTACAGAACCAATAATCTATATCGCCTCAGGCTCCTTTTATATCCACTACTTCAGCAGCAGAAGTGGAGCCACTTTTGTAAAGGCAAAAAAAAAAAAAAAAGAAAAAGAAAAAAGAAAGAAGAAGAGAGAGCCCCTCCACCGAGCAGAGCTACAGAGGCTTTTCTTGACTGACCCGGGTGGTTGGCTACATCATCTTGACATGTAATTATCTAAAGCCCTTTAATCACTTCCATAAAGATTAATTGCAGGAGACAACAGCGGAGGTCGTGTCTTCAAATCAAAAGACTCCTTGGCAGATTGACACAGCGGCGTAACAGAGTTCAGACCTAGGTGTTTTATAAGGGTCATCCGCTTGGAGCCGGAGCGGGCCTTTTTTTTTTAATGCTGTAATTGCAAGTTCAGCAAAATTGAGGGTTTTTTTATAGCGTAAAGCTGAAGAAAATCTATTCAATCTTTTTTTTTTTTTTTTGCGTTTTTACGTGAGATTTTTTTAGCTAATCCCGATTTGAGCGTGTGTGTGTGTGTTTTTTTTCCTCTCTTACCGTCATCTCTTTTCCTCTTTTCCCCGTTGGACCGCGGAATACCCAGAATCCCGTTGATGGAGTAGGATCCCGCCGGGTCGTTGGAGGCGCTGGTTACAGGCGGAGAAACTGTGTTCGGTACTGAAGGGGTGAAAAAAAAAAAAGAGAATTTTTAGTGGGTTTGCACGCGTGTAGAGAGCGTGATGCGAATCCCCTCTTCAAAGCCGGCGCTGTTACCTATAGTGTGGCCCGGTGTCGACAGGGACGTCCCGTCAGGAGACGGATGGAAAGGCTGCTGGACTTTTGTTCGGATGATCCTGCCGGACAAGAAAAAAAGAAAAGCGGATATCAGCTGCTGCTTTCCCTTTTTTCCAGGAAACGGGGCCCCTTTTACGTGATTAAGCTATCAAACGCAGCTCATACGCTAAGATCTGGTCAGTGGTTTCTCTACCTTAAAGGTGAGCGTGGAGAAAAGTCTTCATTGCACTTTTGGTCTGAGTGATCTTGCAAACAAAGCATGAAATCACATCAATTCACCTCAATGATCAGCTTCACTGACTCTACCTGGCCCGCACTAATCAGCCCTCTCTCTCTCTCTCTGTCTCTCTCTCTCTCTCTGTCTCTCTCTCTCCCCACCACACCACCACCACCATGGAGTGGAGTGGAGGAGGGTGGGGGTATTTCACTGGCCCTATAGCAGTAGCCCTTCCGAGATCAAACGTCTCTGTGGTACCAAGGGCCCCCATGTGCCAATGCGGATGAGGTTGTATTGATCAGGGCTTGGGGAGAAAAAGTTGGGGATTAGTCACACGGGCAAACAGATGCAAATAGAAAGCTATAAATTACATGTGACAGGAAAGCAATAGTTCCTTATTGCCTTGCACAAGCTTACGCCAGCATTAGATTCCTTTAATCTGAATGGCACTTGGGGAGAGAAAAGGGAGCTGTCACAATAATTTGTAAACTTTAAAACTATTCATCACGAAATGCCACCGGAGCTATTTTGGAGCACGGGTGAAAAGGATTATGGATCCCTTAAGTGTTGATTTCCAAACACAATTCCACGTTTTTGTTCGTTTGTTCCTTTTTTCGTAGCAGCAGCGGCAGCAGAATGAAAATATTTGCAGATAGATTAACCTAGATCGCGATTTTGGAGCAAACTCCTCTTGTATTTTTCTCACAATCGTTGGGTGAACTATTTGAGAGCTCGAGTAAAAGAGGTTGGGTGACGATCGTGGATCCTGTAAGGGTTGATTTCTTTGCACTATTCCGATTTTGCTCGTTTGTTCTATTTCAGAATGAAAGTGTTCACAGATAAAAATGCACACATTACAGTTCAGAGCAAAGGCCTCTAGTGTTTGTCTCACACTATTCATCATGAGTGTTAAAAGAGCTTTTTTGGAGCACAAGTCAGAGGATTGTGGATCCTTTAAGGATTGATTTTCAAGCACAATTCAAATTTTGTGCATTTCTTCTCATTTTTATTTCAGAAAACAACACCCAGAATGTAATTTTTAGCTCACATCTCTTATATTTTCTCACATTACTCATCATGTATGCCACCAGAGCTAATTTAGAGAGGTTGGTTTAGGACTATGGATCCTTTTAGGGTTGATTTCCTTGGCAGTATACACATTTTGTGCATTTCCTCCCATTTTTTTCAGGCATTTCTTCTTCGATTTCACAAAAAAACCTGCCCAGATTAATATTTTGAGCACACGCCTCTCTCAACATCCAGAAATGCATCTGTGGTTCTTATTTCTTTGCATCAGAATGAAAATATTTACAATAAAAACTGCCCAGATTCCACTTTTGAGCAAACATATCTTATATTTTCCTCACAATAATTCGCAGAGTTTAAAACTATGCATCATACATGCCCTGAGAGGTATTTTAGAGCTCGAACAGAAGAGGTCGGATGCAGATTATGGATCCTTCTAGGGTTGATTTCTTTGCACAGAAATCCATCTGCTGCTCTTATTTTCCTTCTATGAATGAAAATATTCACAGATAAATACTTTCAAATATGCACCTCTTGTACTTTCCTCCATAATATCCAGAAATGCATCGAAATGATTTGGATATTGATGTTACTGTAGGTGCCAGAAGGCTTCAGAGGAAATAAATCCAACACTGTCAAAAAAAAACTCCCCTTGGAGGCAAAGCTACCTAACAACAAGCCTTTCCCAGAGAGAGCGCATATTGATGTTTTAATTTTTTTCACTTCTCCCCATAACAGTTATTCGACCCCTTGACTTGCGCGCGCGACATAAATCCGAAGACTTTATTTGGTATCCGTGTTCTTGATATTGAATAAGCAATTTGGGAGAATGAATTAATGACCTGGCTGTTGCTGAAAATCCCCTGAAGAAATATTAAAATTGCTTTCCCTCTGAATCAATAATATCTAGCGCCATTGAGGAGAGGAGGCTTTTTTTTTTTTTCTCTTTCCCTCGTTGTTGTTGTTTTTATGTCTACCAGCAGGCTATAGCGTTACCCCGGCTCGTAGTACAACACTATCTCTGTAGCGTTTAATAATGCATGCAGGGGGAAAGGTGTTTAAATGGAGCATCGTCTTTTGTCAACAGTCCTGAGGTCAGACCGTCTGCCACAGAAACCCACGACTGGCCCCAGTCAGGATCATCCAACTGGAAAAGACTCTGGCTCCAGTCAAGAAAAAGACCTTTTATTTAACTTCTCTTGTCGCTTATTTTAACAAAAAACACCTCACTTTTTTTGAGGATTTTTTTATTTTACATAGCAGAAGATCTGAAGCACTGAGGATGTTTTGATTGATTTTTATTTATTTTTTTTGCGGGCTGCTCCTTTACAAACCCCAACGTGCATTGAAAACATTAACCTCCGGGCCAAATCAAAATAAACGTCGCCTCATTTGCGCGCGAGGCCCCCTTTCAACACTTCCGCTGCTAATAAAAATGGAGAGAGAGAGTGAGAAAATCTTCAGCATTAAGCCATAATAGAAATGCAAAGTAGCTCTCATACTGTATTTGGCTGATAGAATTACAGTTCTTTGTATTCACAATTTAATTTCCCCACATAAACAAAGACACATAAGGCTCCCCCCCCCCAAATAGAAAAAAAGCTTTAATTGGAATTGAAAAAAGGGAAAAAAAAAACTTTACGGGGGCCTCTTTTAATGATATTAATGTACGTTCTGAATTTATCACATACATGTGTCTGAGCCTCCTTAAATGGGGCTTTTTAAGCAGCCACGAAGCATGAAATGAATTTTCTTCAGCCCCCCCTTTTTTTTCTTTTCCTCTATTTAAAAGATGTCTTGTGTGGAGCTGTCCGTGCTCTCCCATCAGCTCATTAAAATGTAATGCTGATGCTGGCTCTATGGAACAGTGCCTCTTAACCAAAGTTCATCACCAGGGATCTCTGGTGGTGGTGGTGGTGAGTGGGGGGTGGTGGTATAGGAAAACAGAGGAGGGGGTGTCCTGAGTTCTCCTGTAGCTGCCCCCTTTTCTACAACTGCACGGATGTCTTTGAGAAAACTGAGGATTTGCAGCACAAACAGGGAGACTCACACTGTTAAATGTGGACGTTTTTGAATGGAATTTGGCACGTGTGAGCGTTTTTCAATCGAGCCAGAATCGATGCTGCGCTCGCATGTGCGTCGTCATAACGTCGCATCGATATCAATCACAGCGAGGATGTAATGCAAGGATTTAAATCAGGAGACCCGCCCCGCTGAGAAACAGGAAGCGATTTTCCACAATAAAACATCTTGCAGGATGAAACGCTTTTAATTATCACCTAATTTGAAACAATTTCTTCACAATAACAATCCTGCACAGGAAGGGCATCTTAACTAAAGTTTGTCCCCAGGGATCTCTGGTGTGTGGGGGTGTAGAGGAAAGAAGGGGGGGTTCTTAGTCCTCCTGTAGCTGCTGTTTCTACAACTAGATGGATTTATTTAAGGAAACTGAAGATTTGTAGCAGCTTTAAATGTTGAGTGTGGATATTTTACAGTGTAATTTGGCATGTAAGCGTTTTCAATCATGCCAAAATTGATACCGCACTTGAATGCATCGTCATAATGTTGCATCAATATTAATTACAGCGGGGATGTAAATGCAAGGATTTAAATCAGGAGCCTCTTTGAGAAAACAGGAGGTGATTTTCACAATAAAACATCGTGCTTGATTATCACCTTATTTCAAACAGTGTCTTCAAAATAAAATTCCGCACAAAAAGTGACTCTTGACCAAAGTTGGTCAGCAGGGATCTCTGGTGGGGGGGAGTGTAGAGCAGAGGAGGGTGTCCTGAGTCCTCCTGTAGCTGCTTTTTCTACAACTAGACGGATTTATTTAAGAAAACTGAAGATTTGAAGCGTAAATATGAACATTTTATTATGTAATTTGGCCCACAATGAAGGCGAAATTGATACTGCATTGTCATCATGTCGCATCGATATTAATTACAGCCAGAAATGCAAGGATTTAAAAATCAGGAGCCTCCTTGAGAAAACAGGAGGTGAATTTCACAATAAAATATCTTGCAACAATAGATTTAGAATTTCTTCCCTATGTATTATTAATCATCATCCAATTTCTTCAAAATAAAATCCTGCACAAGAGGTGCCTCTCAACAAAAAGTCCATCACAACTGGTGGTGGGTGGGTTCAGAGCAGAGTGGGGGTGTTTCCTAAATCCTCCTGCAGCTGCTTTCTCTCAATCCAGACGAATTTATGTCAGAAAACTGAACGATTTGTATCATAAATAGAGAGACTCGGGCTGTTAAATATGGCTATTTTATAACGCAATCTGGCATGTAATCGCCCACTGATGAAGGTGAAACTGATGCTGCGTCGACATAACGTCGCATCGATATTAATTACACGTTGAATATGAATGCAAAGGATTCAAATCAGGAGCAACAGGGAGGTGGGATTTTCACAATAAAATATCCACCCATCAACAACAGATTTTCTTCCTCTTTTGTTTTGTAATCATCACCTAATTTCTTGAGAATAATATCCCGCACATGAGAGCCAGTGTTGCCCTCTCTGCCTCTCTCTGTCTCAGCAGTAGCTCCACCACCACCACCACCACCACCACCACCACCAGCAGCACATTAGATGTGCTAAAGAAAATTGGCCTGCTTTATAGCGCCACGGGATCTGGTCACCGAATATTGATCGGTTTTCATCTCGACAGATTCACTCAGTCCTGGATGTACTGCTGATTGTTGAGGGAGTTTGGCCTGAAAGATTGAATTGCACCTCTGAGACCGCAGGCAGGCAGGCAGGCAGGCAGCAGCCTCGTCGGTGTGTCGGCCTCTCAGCCAGCAGCAGCACAAAGTTGCTCCAACAATATTCAGTTGGCGCGCAGATCCACGCGTAATGACTGATTTACAAATTCATTAAGTGGGCCCTCTTTATTAAAGTGTTTAACCCCAGTCCACTTACAAAAAAAGGGGGGTGAAAAAAGCGTAATATCCTGATTTTTCTTGGTAGTAATTAATTCCCCATGTCCTACCTGTTAATGGATGAGACGCTGGGCACGGTGTCGTTGTCGCAGACGCCCTCCGCCAGCAGCCTGTCTCTGATCTCCCAGGCGAACATGGTCGGGTTCTGTCTCTTGTAATCTGCGATCTTCTCCACGACCTTCGGCGTGGCCACTTTGGGCTTAGACCCTCCGATGACGCCCGGTTTGATGCTGCCGGTCTCATAATATCTGCACACACAGGCACACACACACACACACGCGCGCACACACACAAGCAAAAAGAGAAAAGGATCACACGCGTCAGCCGATTTAACGTCCTTGCTCAACGCATCGTACATCCACGTCAACACTTATTTATTTTTTTAAATGAAACTTTTTCTGCAGCAAAAAACATCACATTTCGACTGTTTTTATGGGTGTAATTTAAACATTCATGATGACTTAAACACAAGCACGACATCCCTCAAAAACTCATTTAAAATGCAGGGAAAAGGGCGCGTGAACAGACGGCAACGATGCATTATGGGAGTGATTTAGAATAAATCCAGACAAAAAAGAAAAATGAAAGACAAAGCAGAGAAATAAAAATACAAAAACAGTCTAAATCTGTAATTTAGGATGATTAACACATGATTATTTATTTTTTGTTTTAAAGAAAGTAGAATAACTGAGCTCCCCCCCCTCAGCTCAGTGTACCTGGCTGCAGGCTCTTGCATGGCCGGACACTTGTTTCTGACCCACCTGCCCAGGATCTTGCTGACGCAGCCGTGGCTGACCCGCAGCTGCCTGGAGATGTCGCAGGGCCGGACGCCCTGGTGGGCCAGCTCCACTATCCGCTGCCTCACCACGTCCGGGAGGGGTCTGCCGTTCACAAACACCCCGCCGAGCTGGTTCACACCTCCGTGCCCTACGTGGGACACAACAGCAGCACACACACAACCGTAACATTACATAAAGTCGTCATGGAGGGGGGAGGAAGTGTGCTTTTTATTTAATTAGAGGCAAAAAAAAAAAAAAAAAAGACTTTAAATGGCTTTTTATGATAAATTATAAGTGGAGCTCAGTTCACCTCACGTGTTTCTGCAACAGCAGGTGGATTTACATGTGTTTACGATATTATAAATTGCTCTTTTTTAATTTTAAAAACACCTTTTTAAAAAAAAATGTTATTGTAATCAGGAAGTTGTTTACCTCCATCATTGATGCACCTCGTGTTTTTCTTTGCTTCAGAAGTTTAATAAATACAGTAAAATTACCAAAATAATATTATTTTGTCAGTCATTATTCCTAATTTTTTAATAAATAAAATAGGATTTTGTACGTTTTGATGATTTGAAAGCGAGAAAAGACTAAAAAATAAATACAAGAAATAAAATTATACATGTTTTTATACATTTTCAAATTATTCTTAAATTACATTTCAGCTGAAAATGTGTCATATTTATATTGAGTGCTTGCACGTTATTTTCTCCACGCACGTTTGTCTATTTTATTGCCAATTAATCTCTGACTCTGACCTTTCTAATTAAAAGGAATTACAAATATGTCTGTATAATAGTGTTTTTCAAAATAAAATAAAAAAAACAGAAGTGCTGAACACATTATACACGTCAAATTTACTATAGATTTTTCATCTCCCTTCTGTCTCACTGTTATTGCTCAGTTATAAGTTAATAAAGTAAAATAACTCCACATATGAATTAATGTGAGTCTCCTCCGCGGTGACCTCACATGTTCCCAGCAGCTCCGCGGCTCGTGCTGGATATTAAGTTGCGAGCTGCTCGCTTTAAATGTTTAATAATTGAAGGAGCTCTGATCACTCATATTACATATTATTTGGTAAACGAGGAGCTCGTCAATTATTCACGCAGAGTCCCGCACATTACAGGCGAGGCTGTCTTTGCACGTGGACCCGAGTTGGGACTTGTTATATTTTGGGATAATTTGACTAAAACACGTGTAAGTAACGTGTGCTGTGTTGTTATTATGGCCAGGGGCCTGTACACGCACACGTTCACGCGCACACAGGGGCAGGCAGGTGTGCGCGGGAAGCTGCGGGGTCACGCACGTGTGAATTACACCTGTTTTTCTCTTTTTTAAAATAAAATTTGTTCACAAGTTAAATTCCCGCACACTGTTCCCGACATTTATTTATTTATCACGCGGATTTTAAACCAGATTAATTTGTAACGTGCACTCGTGAGGGGAGGTTGTGTTTATGTTTATTTGCCTGTAATTGTTGTTGTTGTTGTTGTTTTTTTAATGCGCCAAAATGTGCCGTTTGCGCACAAAACTCGCGTTTTCCTCCTCCATCTCTCTCTCGCTGTCCATGAGCTGGATTTCTTATTATTTTTCTATCCGCATGCATGTTAAAAAAAAAAGAAGAAGAAGAAGAAAAGAAAAAAGCTGCAGTGGCACAGAAAAACTCGGGTTGTGCTACTTACGGTGCATCGCTGTGAAGGGGTCTGCTTTGCAGTGAATATCCATTGGATAGCAAAGGAAAGACAGATAATCAACTGAAGTCGCCGTTTCGCCTTCCGATCAAGGGGTCGACAACCGAAGAAGAAAAAAATAATAATAAAGGTGCTTCTTCTCGATGGAGGGACTTGTACTTTGCCCCCCCTCCACCCCTTTCCTCGCTTCAGCAGCTCGATCTGACGGCAACTTCTTCCCCGAAAAGTTGCCTTCCTGTTTTTTTTTCTTTTTTCTGTGTCTGTCTCAGCAGTCC
>CAEMYA010000238.1:1754222-1831302 GCA_903131615.1 Diplodus sargus | reverse complement strand
AAAAAAAAAAAAAAAGCTTTGTAGTGTTTTCTGTCTATGAATTCTCTGAATGGAAGGCACATGCTTCTGCTTTAAATTGCAGTGATGTTGTGAGGTCAGTAATTTAAACTAGTTAACACTTAAATCAACAGTTAATTCAAGCCAGTAAAATAGTATTTATTTGACTGTTAACAAACGAAGAAATGCTGTTTAACCATTTATTAAGTTCTCGTTTATTGTAAAGTTGCACCTAATGTATATAATACTTCGTAAATGTTAATAAATACTATGTAGTTTATCTAGCAAACTTTTTGATGCCCATTATAAAGCTGAAAATGATGTTAATAATAATTGGTAAATAAACGGTTTATAATACTCAACTTATTATTCTTTATTTTTTTACCCTTCATCGTTCCCATTGACTTCCACCAAGTTTTTGTTAGGCTTCTGCGGCTCTACATTGAAAAATAAACAACAAAAATAAAAATCACATCAATTTTAGATGGATAAAAGCAGAAGAAACCAAGTGCAAATGACAGAAAATAAGATGTTTGTATTTTCACAAAATACAAACATCTATTTCTAAAATTTTGCACGACAAAAGAAATGTGTCGGAGGTTCTTTTCTACACATGTAGATGTGGCTGAACGAGGAATTTAGGAGATTAAATGTCTAATTTTGTCAAAGTTTGAGAATTGAGAATTCAGTTATAATTCCGTTTTCTCCCGTTTTTTAAAATTTCTTTATTCTTTATCACCCCCATTGACTTCCATTATTTTCCTGTTTGTTAGTTTTCTTGGGTCTACATTATAGAAGAAAGAGGAAATATGAAAACAGCTACAGAATATAAAAGTGGAACAAACCAAAAGCTAACGAAAAAATAAGTCAGCTGATTTCACAAAATACAAAAATGCTTTTCATCTAAGCATAATTTCTGTTCCAAAAGAGCTGTATTTAATTAATTGAAATTATACCAATATGAAATAACAGTAACCCATGAGAATGTAGAGCCTAAAAAAAGAAAAACACTTTCAAAATGTCAAGCTCAAAATTATCCATTGATTTCAAAACAATATTGTCCCTAAATCACCTAAAAACACAAACATGTTCTATCAGTTCAGCCTAGATCAGTAGTTCGGCTGCTTCCTGTTATTGTTTTGTTGAAGACAACAACACATCCCAAAAATCAGATCTTTTGGAAATGCAATGTCCGTAGAAAGCACATAAAGGTCAGCTAGCTAGATTGCACGTTTGCAACTGGCTAACATGATTGAGGGAAAAAAAGATCGAACAAAAAAAAGCCGAGAATCAAATATCAGTGCCACGAGCTACAGTGTGCTATTGTTATCTCAGACTACAAGAAAATCATGCATGTCACAAGATCAAGCTAAGGATGTGAGGGAGCACCTAAAGGCGAAGCGGTAATTTTTAAGAAAAAAGCTTTTGTTCTTCCTCCCTCCCACAGCATCGTTTAAATCTGTCAAACACGGACCGGCTCGCGTTTGCCCTCCGCTGACCGACAGCCAGCGCTGAACCTACATGTTGAATCATCTGTCAGACTCTCAAAAACTCCCGCTGATGGAGACCAATTGAGACTGACAAGCTACAAGTGCCTCCAACTGCTGCTCAGTTGATACTTTGTAGCTGACAGCAGACAGTTTAAGCCTTGAGTGATTCAGTGTTGAAGGACAGACAGAGCCACGGTCTCATTTTTATTGCCCCCGATAAAGTTAAAAGCCGGACACTTCGGTTCTCACATCAACTGAATGTGATCAGTTTATGAAATGTGAGGGCTTAACTTTGCACAATCGTTTTAATAAACGATGTCAATTACATAAATCAAGACAAGAGCAAACATCTCTATAGTTCTGTATCAGTCCATTTTTGTTATTCCCTACTAAAATGCTCTTTACAATGCAGCTGATGAAAGAATTAATGATAATCGCAAGATGTATGTTTCTAAGCTCCAGTGAGGGTAAAAGCTAGAGGAAGCCAGTGTGTGTTAGCATTTCTATTGCTGCAGTCAGCTAGCCAGCAAGTTTTTCGTACTTCTCCGTGCTTCCTACCAGGCCTGTTGTGCTGCCAGCAAACTTTCTTTTTGATTAAATAAGAGATGGTTTAGGTTTTTGTAACGTTAGAGGTTTGATCCCTTTAGTCTATAAACCAACTGCATGAAAAAACGTGGACACAACCGGAGCTACGGATGTTATTATCAAGGTAAGCTAACATTATTTCGGCTAATTTACACGGTAGTGTAGCTAGCTTATTACTTTACCTGAGAAAAATGGGTCCAACCTCTCTCCTTGTCTTTGCAATCCACTGGCGACGGATGTCCTGGAAAGACAAGCCTTCATCACTTTCTCGTCTTTGGTAATATCTACACACAATTTCGCTTAATTTAAGCTCCCCTCCAGAGCTTTCTTCATCTCAGCTAAGTTTTCATGCAGGGAAATTCCCACTGGCATGATATAAGAGAATATACCCGCTATGCTTGGCTAAAACTTTTAGCTCATGCCCAATGAAAGCAACAATAGGAGGCAGAGTAGGGTAAGAAAAGCAGTGGGATCCATAATAACACTTGTCAGAGCAATGTAAGCTAAGCAGCTGCTAGCTTGTGCAGTTAGCTAACCAGAAAGTTGTGGATTTTTGTTCAAGTTTAGTCCTCTTATAATGAAGTTTAGTGTCAGAAACTTACTTTAAAAGTAGTCAGTTTGAGGCATGGGAGAGCAGTGTAAGTAGCTGTTAGCCTGCAACAGCAGCGAGCTAACCAGGAAATTGGATGCACATGTCTTCACCAGGATTTTGTCGTTTTAACATGACATGTGATAGTTAGTCAAAATAAGTTTTGCTACTATATAGGAGATGGTTGAGCCCCGTTAACTTTATATATTACTAACTATATATTAATTCAAGGCTTGGCAATAGCGGTAGCTGCTAGCTCCAGGACGTTGACCACTCAGCTCTTCCTTCACTTGATCTTTACCTGAAAACATATGATAAAAGGCAATGCTGTTGTCACATTGATTTTAGTAAAGGTTGAGGCTTTAATTCTTCTCCCTTCCCTGTTAAAGGCTTTTAAGTGGAAAATGACGGTCCATGTCAAACAGATTGTAAAACCCTTTGAGGCGAAATTTCCATAACTTTGAATTGGACACATTTTTAACACTAAAAATGTAATGATTCGCAAAATGGCAGACAAATCTTTGAGTATGGAAAGAAAACGATTTCACAAACATTTCTGAAATTAGTATATCTTATTGCGAACTATTTCCCTTAGCATACTTGATTAATACACGTTTAATCAGAACACATTTCCCACCATCTTCCTGCAGAGGTCCAGGCCTTGAGACGCCGCTTCACCACTCAGTCTGTATTGGCGTGTGCTGTTGACCGATCTTCAGAATTCATTGCAAAGAAATGCTGCATCATGTCAAAATTGGAGGCATTACCGGCAGATAAAAAATGGAATTGTCAGCTGAGAATGAATGAAATGTTCAGTTTGTCTTTTGTATCCATTTCAGAGGAAATAATTAAGACAGATGGGCAGATGAATTAGCTGTCCTCCAAGGTCAAACGCTGATTGCCTTATTACTCTATTATTTCACTCTGGTGGAGCTATTACCGCGGACACTTCTTCATGATATTTTGTACATCCGCACCAGAAGAGAGAGTGAGAGAGATACAAATTGATTGTTTGGCGGCCAAATCAGTCACAGTCATCTTCGGCGGATGGATTAATGGCTTTGATGGCTGTTGCAGGTTGGAGCAGAGAGACTGGCTGGAGACAAGAGAGATTGGTTTGAACCCCAGGGAGCTGAATGGATGTGAGTTGCATGTAAGGTTGCTCGGTTTTGTTTAGAGGGAGGGGTCTGTGAAAAATGTGTGTGGTGGAGTTTGGCGCGTCCTCAGGATGCACTTTTGTTCCTCTGCTATTACAAGTGATTGACTACCATGTTCACGCTTCCCCCAATGTGTGTCAACCGGCCTCCCTGTTCCCATGCTTGAGATGTCATCTGGCTTTTATCTGAGGTAAGTCTGAGGTCATTGTTGCAGATTTTACTTTTGCTCTGAATAAAAAGGCTGCTTTTTCGAAGCTCCCCTAAAGTTTTCATACAAAGATCATAGTGTACGTGTTCAACTAATGGAGCGAAACAACTGGATTTGATTCTTAAAAGACCCAAGTTTAAGCCCTAAATGCTGCATCTCAATGTGCTGTTGCTGTAATATTTAAGGTTTTAATGAAACAATTAAGTTTTTATTTGAGACATTAAACTCCAAACATCTGATGGATCTTGAGTTCATATTTATTCAAATATGCATATTGGGGTTAAGGCCCGCCCAGTCTTTTATCGGGAATGTTAATGTTTGGGGTATTTGGGCATTTTCTCTCAAAAACCTGGTGCCTACATTACCCACAATGCAACGTGTCCACTGAATGACATCACTGGAGGCAGTTTATGGGATTATATGCAGCTTCTTCTGGAGCCACAAAAGGCTTTACGCTACTTATGCAGTTTCACTCCACAACACCCGTGAATGCACTTTAATGTGCAAAACTGTAAAACTAAGATGAAGTTACCCTTTAACTTACGAAACAGGCCTATTCGAACCTAAACCCGGATCTTTTCCTAAACCTAACCAGGTAGTTTTGAACATTAAACACGTGTCTATTATTGTTACCATGATGCCAAGGGTCACCTGATGAAGTCACCCTTCCTGCATGTGAAAAGCTTTAATTATTCAGACACAGCACGAGTACGAACTATACCATCTTATGAGATGGTGTTACACTCGAAAACAACATTTCATCTATTTCTTTGGCTTTCAGATGAGACTACAAGGTTCTCTATAGGTTTAGAAATCAACTAAATACTGTAGATCATCTCTAAAAACCTGAATTGTGGAAAGAAATGAATAGAAAACTTTCCCTTCTGTGTACCTCTGATGAATACACATTGACTGCACGCTCTCCAGTTGTAAAACGTGTAGGACGTTCTTCTTCTTTGAGCAGAGGCCGACGTGATTTATCTCACAGAATCTCGGAATCCGGTGAAATTATTCATCTTCCAGCCTGTAATTCCAAATATTTGTTGCAAGCACTTGATTGGGGTCAATGCCTCAATACTGTATCAGGGGAACAAGGAGTCTCGTAATGATTTATTACCAGCCCAGCTGCACATATTATTATGAAATGAGTTTATTAGTTTTAAAGCTAGCAGTAATGTGCTTTTGCTTTAGGGGAGCAGGCATGGGTGACGAGGGCCTGCATTAACCACTTGACGTGAAGGCTCCATTGTAGTACATGTATCCCTAATTTGGTTCAGTACCGTGACATCATGCACATTGCAAAACAACTCAGCTGTGCTACATGATTGCACGAGTTGGAATAGTGGGTGAATGTTGCATTGTTTCCTGTCACGTCGTCAAGTGTTTCTCGTGTAATTCCTTTCCCAGAGTATTTATCTACAGGCGTCCAAAGGGTTTTACACGATTTTCACAGCTCTATTAAAAGAAATAAAAGTTTTTCAATAGCGGAGTGCAGCATGTGGCTCGTCACTCCGCGTTTTTCATAGTCACAGGAGAATAATAACTAAACAAGAATGTTGTTACTCTGTAATGGGAGGGAGACAAAATGGTTTCTCTCACCATTATCAACTCCATTTTCTTCCTTCCATTCCTTCTGATGATCAATTAGATCTTAATGGATAGCCTGCTGTGCTGTGAGATGATGACCAACATGTTTTTGTGTTGAAGTAAAGCAAATGACAAAAACCTCGCACACGGCAGCCAGCAGCACAGAACTGAGCGTCCCATTCAAATCTGTCTCTATATGTTTCAGTCACTGGTTGCGTCATTTTTAAATGTGTGTTTATTGGATTTGTTTGTTATTTTGCAATCACTTATATCCACTGTGGGTGTTTAAAAATGAATGTTTACTTCTTGAGCCTTAATGAAAGTTTCTATAGCGGTAAACGCTTTATTGTTTTCAGTGTTGCTGACTGCCGGGCATTTTCTCCGATGTGATTTTTGTTTTGTGATGTTTCAAAAGAGGATATAATACAAGCATTTTTGGACATTTTTGGCCTCTTGATGGGCGTTTGTTAAAGCCGCAGTTTGCAGCGTGCGCAAGCTGATGCAAAATGTTTTTCACTTTCTTCAACATTCAGCAGGACCCACATGAAATTAATTTCGTGTTTCACTTCGAAAGTAGAAGTTAGCAAGCCCGGCTCTACACAAAAAGTTGAAACAAGCTACAGTAGCCTAGCTTGCTAGCATTAGCCATGATTCCCCCTACTTTGCTTTTATTCCATAATTATACAACATTTGTACAACGAAATTTAAGTTAACCTTCGTGCTATACAAATAACGGAATATATATACAGATATAAACATACAAATATGCATCAACACATAGGGCGTATTTTAAATCTATGTCAGGATGTAGGTAGGCAGCAGCAACAAGATCAACTCCGACTGTGTGTGAGCATCGATGTTGCAAACACAGAGTCTACCTCTCCTCCTGCGGTAGTCTTGCACTCTTGTCAGCTCGTAACATGTTGTGGCTGTCAAAGTGCAACAGTAGATCCAAGATGTTGTGGTGGAGGGACACAATTATGACATGGTAGCAGATGTAATCACGAGCTACGTTCGGCTCAGAGACATCAGTTCTTGAGTTAATAAAGCAATATATTTATATGCCACACCAGAGTCACAGGAAGATGGTTGGTGTGGCCAGTGGATGACCCCAGGGTCCGCGGTTTGCACCCAGACTCCAGTGGCACCCCCAGATACTGTGGTGGGCAGATGCAGTAACTGACAATGTTGGGGTGGCACACCAAAACCAAAAGGATCCAGCAGGATTTCTATTATGTTCCTCATTTAATATTTTCTTTCACATGATCTTTTCTGAAAAATATACATTGCTGATTTGAATGCGTAGGATGCTACTTAATGCTTAATGGGAATATATCTAGTGACACAATTTACAGAATCCTTTTTGCAAAGGTGTGGGCAAAGATAATGTTTTTTAAATTGAAATGTTAATAAAAATATTGTGTTTCAGGTCACTGCTGTTTTTCTGCTAATCCCAAGAAATGTGAAACATTTTTATGTTAAATAGGTTGGTCAGTAACCCATATCTCTTGTCTTTCTGGTCAAATCTTCTGGTATCCCTGCCTACTTTATCCAATCGGGACAGAGAATTCCATAAAGGGGCGGTCCTGTCTGCTCAGTCAACACGCAGAGAGCAGGATCTTCTGTTCTGGCATGAAACGGAGAAAAAAACACTTGAAGAAAAGAAAGAAACATTTATTTGAATCCTTTAATTTTCCAGCTTTCTGTGCCTCCATTTGGAATTGTATAAAAGAAATTACTAGGTTTGCCCTTCAAAGTCGGATACAGGATTTAATAAGAAATCTTATACAAGAAAATGTAAATAAAGTGAGTGTAATCTATCAAACATCCTTTCTACGCCGTTTGCCTCTTAAGACCAAAATGGACTCGTAAGTGTGTTTGCATCCGTCTTCATAATAGAATATAACAGTGTAACATGGTGTTTCAGTCCTCTTCTCATTTCAACATAAATTGCCAGTCCCTATTTCAAATGACAGCGCCATTAGTAGGATAAATATTCTGAATTGAAGCAGATAAAAGCACCAATATTCACCTGGTAAGCCAGCGCACATTAACAGTCCTGCTCCTCTCATAATGCTACGCTGCCTCCGACACAAAAGCCTGATCAACATCCAAGGCTGCCGCTTGTCAGCCGAGGAATATATAAAGATAAATGATATTATGTTAAATTCCACTTAATGACAAATTTTTAATTTTCTGAACATGGTCATTTTCTGGCTAGTGAATCAAGTGTAAGGAGCTAATTACGTGAGGATCTGAGCAAAAATAACTCCTCATTTTCAGGGATAATGGAAGAGAAATGTTGTAGATTAATGGCACTATTTATCTTTTTTAAATTTCTATCTTTCTCCAGTGATGGCTGCGCTCCCCAAGGAAAATATTCATAAAATGAAATTGAAGTCGTAACTTAATAGGTTATTAAAATTTTTGAGTGCATATCACTTCTCTTTTCGCAGCGCTGTAAATTTAAATTGAAGTTTGTGGCGTTCGGAGTCACCAGTGGAGGTTTTTTTTCTTTCTTTTTTTTATGATGGCACAATAGAGGAGGAACATGCATCTTTGTCAGGAGGTATTTGCTATTCTAATTTTATGGCAGGCCAGATTATCAAAAAGGAATGTCACAGTGTTGGCTGCTGACAACACCTCAGCCTTCAGCCATGTGTTTCCATTAGGGGCCCTGGGCCGTCCAGGGGTTTGTTCCCTCTATTATTTTCCATTTCAGTCTTTTATCTTGATTTAAAGTGAGGCTTGCTGAATATTCTCTCTCACCCCTCCACCTCCCCCTACTCCTGCCATTCGATTCCCCTTTTAGGAAGTGAGAAATGCTATACTGCGTAAGGTTTCACAAGAGGGACCGGTGCTCTCTGGGGAGGCGATGTAGATCGGTTCAAGGTGGAATAACTATCTTTAGCCATGCAGCGTGTTTGGAAATGCAGAGAGGAGGGACGGAGCACCTGGAAAGAACAAGAGGAGGCAAAAGCAACGTGCAGCAGAGAGTTTCTTCCAAGGTCATAGGGCAAATCTTTTTACTCTAAGTCACATTTATGATACAGTACATTTTTAACTCTGCGCGTCCTGGTTAGCATGACGCCGTCACAGTTTATTTAGTCTCAGTTATTGGTCAACAACAATGAAACGGCTTTTATTAACGGCTTTCTGAGGCAAAGTTTGATGCCTTATGTCTTATAATGGACACATTTTCTATTAGTGAAAAGCGCTGTGGGTGATCCATTCTGTTTGGCTGACATAAGCATTATTGCTGTTGTATGTGTTTACTTTTCTATACTTTTCTAATATATTAACAGTAATTATCAGTTTTCTTCAACATCATTTTGAAGAAATTATGCCACAATCTGGGCTTCCACATTTCATGAAGGTTACACTTAAAAAAAATGACTATAAAGCATTGTTATTACGCAGAATGAGGAAATATTGAATGTTTCATATTTGGTATGCATGAACAAACTCATATTCCCCCATTTGCCAAAGTCATGCCCAGAAATCTGCAGTATGTTATCCAGCATATGGTAATTACACGTGTGTCGGAAGAAGAACTGAACAGATGAGTTCAAGAATGGTTAAGAATAAAGAACTGGAATGGCCAAGAGGAAAGTAGGTGTGTATATACTGAATTCACCAAACAAACACAATGAAAGTCTTCATATGCATGTTCTATATATTGCAAAAGTGGTGCCTGAACTGAAAGTGACAGTGCATGATGATATTTATATGTTTAAACTGTAAAAAATAAGCTCTGTAATGGAAGTAAGTTGATGTCTGTTGGTGTTGGAGGGTTGTTGACGCTGTGTGACAGCTTTAAGTGTTCATCAGTAGACCTTTGGGGGATTTTTAAGGGGTGAAAAAATACATAAATGGTCAACACCATCCACAGATAAAGAGCAAACAAAAATCAATATGCCTTTAATTATATGTTTACAACTGAGGTCCCTGAAACCCCAAACAGCAATGTGACATTAGTATAAAGTTATGTTTGTAACTCAAAATATTAGGAACATATTGAATGAATGCATGCAGTTAAAGTATCAGAATACAAGTAAAGGTAAATGATACCTTTATTTCCATGTATGTGGTTATACATTGGCTCCGATGCAGTACGTAATCTGCAAAGTAACTAGTAACTAAAGTTATCAAATAAATGTATTTAAGTTAAAAAGTACAACATTTGCCTAACCCTAACCCTAACAGCAAATATGGAAATACTTACAATAAAGTTGTAAAAAAATTGTACTCAGGTACAGTACTGGAGTAAATGTACAATACTCAGTTTCATCCTATCATTGTTTTTTTAAAGCAACAGATGAAGAGATCACTTGTGCAGTAGAAATAGTTGCTCTCAGTGCAATTAGGATTGAAAATAACCACCAACAAGCTTGTGATAACCTCCGGCTGCATCATGAATAAGACTGAAAGTGTTTATCTGACGCAAACAAATGCAATTCCAGTACAAATGGCCTTAGTTTGCCCAAGTCTTCTCATGAAATCCTACAGTACTCCTCCAGCCTATGCAGGCTCTTAATTGCACATCCATGGTCAGTTATGAACCACTAATAGTATTTGCGAAGTCAGCGCTCCAGCAGAAGACAAGAACTGGGGGGTTTATTATATTGTTTGACTGCCTCAAGACAAACTGGAGCGCAGGGATGCACCGAAACACTCAGCCCGCACAAAAAAGCCAAACTGGAGCGCCTGTCAGTCAATCATCCTCTCCTGGAGAGTCGTATTACTTACAGTCTGAGGAATTGCGATACGGAGGTCTCCAGTTGGTTTGAAATTAATAACATTTTGTTCCCCCGCTTCAAAAACGGACACAGCGCAAATTTATCATTTCTTGGGCAAGGGAGCTTTGTAGCATCCCCTCAAGGATCCTTTTTTTCAACTTCTATTTAGGAATTCTGCGAGCTCAAAAAAAAAACTCAAAGTATAACATATAGGAATGCTCGTACAGTCCTGGCCTGTTTATGCGGTATAAAGTTGATAGGCTGTCAAGCCCCCAGCGAAAAGGCCCAGGATGAAGCGAGCTATCCTTTAAATTGCCGGGGTGATAGTTTGCAGATAATAAAAGAAATAAATCAGACAATGGGGCTGAATATTTCATTTGTTATCCATATTCCTTATGGGCAAAAAAAAATATGATACAGAAATGTAAAAACAGCAATTCCACTTTACCCCCTCTGGAATTGTAACACTCGAGATGCTGTTTTCATGTCTGAAGACAAAGCACATGCTTTCCCCCTAGCCTGCAACAGATAAATCTAATAGGCAGCCAGAATTACTGGTTGTAATGTTGTGTAGTCTTAACCTAGTCTTCTCTTTCACTATTTTTATTTCTGTCAATCTCTCAAACTAATGGACACTCTCAAGGAGCAGAAAATGGCTGGGGACCGCTTTCTATTTATAGATGTAGAGGAAGTAGTGCAAGGCACAGAAAGAGGTTAGACGTTTCAGTGTGAGAACACTTCGATAGAACATTCCACCAGGGCCGTTTCTGGCTTTTTGGGGGGCCCGGCGCCAAAAGTTGTTTAGAGGCCCCTGTTTTGGGAAACTATGGTGGGGGATTTCAAACCCTCAAACATCGTTTTTTTCAAATCTCAAACTCGAGTCTGACACCTAATCTTGACCTCCAATTAAAACTACAAAATAATAACTGTTGAACTTCCTTTCCCTCCTTTTTAATAAGAATAACAAATAAATACATAAAATGAACTAGGACATCAAATAAAGTACAAGACCCTGATGGCTTGATGGGCCCCAATATTCTGCATTTAATATTCAAGTACATCAATCTGGTGCTTTTTAAAAGGAAAAGAGGCTAGATCTGAGAAAACTCTTCAAATCTCAAACTCAAGTGCGACAGCTAAAGTTGACCTCAACCAATAAAAACTACAAAACAGTAATAATAAATATGAAACATTAAGGTAGAATTTCACAAAGCATTTGTTAAAATGTTTATTTGAAATATTAGTAGACCTGCATCGTCTGCATATAGCAAGAAATTGGTCTACCAGGGCCGTTTCTAGCTTTTTGCGGGCCATATGCCAAAAATCTGTTTTCTCATAAAAAAGGCTCCCTATTTTACAAAAAAATATACTGGGGGACTTTTTCAAATTCTCAAACTCAAATCTAACACCAGCCAATTCAAATGACAAAAAATAATATAGATAATATATAATAAAAAAAAACATATTAGGGCTCCTCTACAACATGAAACTCCTGAAAACATACAGGATTTTAAAAAAAAACTGCAATATATCATTTGCCAAATGTGCATAAACAAGACAGAAGCTGAGTTTTCCTTAAAAAGTTTATTTTAACATTATTAAGCATTTCACCTTGTGATTTCTTTTGTGTTAAAATTGCACTTTAAGTCAAACTTCACCCTGATCCTGTCACTGACAACACGGTCTCTGCTCTTTTTCGAGGTTCACTAACAGGAAAAAAAATCCTCCGATGGCTGCTAAGTATACACGAAAATTAGATTTAAGTAATTTTCTCACTCAAGAGCACGGTGCTGAGTCTGTCTCCATTGTTAACCCAATCTAATTGAAGCCCATTATTACATTAATAAGATGTTTTTCACCCTGTGAGCCCCACACTGAGAAACACGGCGCCCCCACTGCTGCTGCTGTGTGATGGGTCTTTTGCTACACGGGGCCCAGAGCACATCGCTCATCAGCCGGAGCCGTTGTACATTATGTTTCCGAGATGACACCTCAGACCTCCCACAACCCCTGGGTGAGATTTCCTCCCCTCTGCAGTGGCACTTTAATCTTTATTTCGTCATGTCCGTCCTCCCCGACCTCTAATATACTGTCTCATTTCGTCTTCGCCCATTTTCTGCTAATTCACCACCATCTGCCTTAGCATCTGTTTGAAGGGAGAAACAGGAGGGGAAAAAATCTTCACTTTGAGGAAAAAGTCTGCTCTTTCTTTCTTTCTTTCTTCCTCTCTCTCTCTCTTTCTTTCTTTCTTTCTTTTCTTTCTTCTTCTCCTAACTTTGCTCATTGTGTCTTCCGCCGTCTTTGTCGGAGCCGAGGCCTCCGCCCCCTTCTCTGTCTTCCTTTTTCGCATAAGCCTCCTCAAACCCCTTTTTAAGTCTAATGCTACATGTAAACCTTAGACCTGCTTCCTCTCTTGTTCGTGGAGGCCCCCCAAAGACGACAAAAAAAAGAAAGAAAGAGAGAAAGACAGAGAGAGAGAGAGAGGGAGGTGGGGAGGGTAAGGGTGGGGGTCATATCCTTTCCATGTCCAACCGCTTAGTCAATAACCACTGTCAACAGGAGTGCACAAAAGATCAGAAAAGTGCAATTGTGATTTTCGGACAATGGCGGGGAGCTCTCATAAGGCTCGGCTGAAAAAGGGACACCACCTCCCCAGCGCCCTGCTCCCCGCCGCCTCCACTCCCCCCCCCACCCATCCTCTCTCCTCTCCCCTGGCTTCCTCCCTGTCCTCTTTGAGCGTCGCTGACAATAGGGAAGCCTGCTGCATTGCCGGGGAGAGCCACGGGATCACCTCAGTCAGCCTGCGGATTACAGACATTCTTTGGCAGGGCCAGTGTTGCTGCGGAGAGCCCGGGTCCTCGTGGGCCCTCTGAGGCTGCAGCACCGCCTCGGGCCCCCCACCCCCACCCCCCTCCTCCTCCTCCTCCACCTCCCTTCCTTTTTTGTATTGTGTTCACATGTTTGACAGACACAGAGCCCATAATAATCTCTTTCCCGCAGGGACCTGCACCATTTGTTTGGCAGACCCTACAAACAGTTTCAATCCCTTTTCTCCCGGCCTTGTCTTCACTGCTGTAGCCCATCGCCGTCATCTAATTAATGCAGCCTTCCCTTTTCATCTCCACTTCCTGTTCATTGTCTGATCCTCTCCCCCCTCCTCTCTTAAGTCCCAGATTTAAAAGTCACTGCCTCCACTGGTTATCATACCATATTTGAGTGGCTGGGGATTAAAAAGGTGTCTCTTCTGTGGATTATGACTTTCTTACATATTCATTGTTTTACCATTACTTCCGTTAATATCCTCAGAAATGTAGTTAAAGAGGTCGGGATTTGTTTTAAACAGAGCAAAAAAGGGGATTAGCCAGTTCATGCTTGTCTTTTTTATTATTTTTTTTATTTGAAGCAGCTTCATGTGATTTAATTTGCAGCTAATTGTGTACTTTCACATTGTTCATGAAATTAGCATTTTAATTAGGGTGTCCCGAGAGACGCAGTTATATTCGGCGACTATATGCCTGAAACAGAGGAGATATCTGTTACATAATGATATATTCAGAGCGATTACTAAAACAACAAGCTGCTAAAACGAGCCAATTTTAAAGAATGGGCAGAAAATATTCACCATGAAGAGGTTTTTGACCACATTCTCTCAATATTGTTTTTTAATCATTTTTATACTCATTTAAGCATTTCATTATATTTTACTCACATTTTGTCCCCAAACCAAAGAGCTTGATTTTAATTTATCAGAGCCTTATGGGTTTAAAACAGTCAATGTAAGACTTTGTTATGTTGTCAACCAGACTGTTCAACTTTCTGAAACTTGCCATGTGTAATTTGTGAGGAGCTGTGGAATGTAAACTCCTCCACGGGTCATTAGAAGCCTAAATTTCCAACAGCATGGAGGACATGTCTTCAGACCTTTAGCTATGATGCACGGCAATTACCAGCGATTCATGCGGTAAGTCCAGGAAAACCTTAAGGAGTTCTTCACCGTTAAAAAAAAATGGTAACAGTAAAGAAATGTGAGCTAGTAGCAAAGGTATAAAAGTCTCTTTTATAGGGCTATTCAATTACCAAATTCAATCGAGGCGTTGTTAAAACCAGCAAATGTAGATGGGCAAGTCGTTCTCAGCAGCCTATTTAAAAACGGTTTTCATTGTCAGTTTTACATTTCAGGGTTGACGGAGCCGACTTGCGACTGTCAACAGCCAGATGTTGTGAAAAAGCAGCTAAGTGTGGTCAGAAGTTGAAGCGCATCACACGAGGAAATGGCGATTTGTGAGAGATGCCTGATCCGTACGTGCCGTCCGATCCCAGCTGTGCTACAGAGATGAGAGGAAAGTGACTCGTAAGCGCCTTCATTCACAAGTTTTAACATCATCGGCAGTCTGAGGCATGCTGTTTAAAACCAGTGTCAGACATCACAAGGTCCTTATCAGGGCAAACAGAACAAACACATATTTTTAAATCAGCAAAACCCAAATTGAATATCTTCGTCTTTTAGGATAAAGATTGTTTATTATCTCTGCCAAGGAGGTTATGTTATCACCCGTGTCCACTTGTTTGTTTGTCTATTGGTTGGTCGTTAGTTTGTGGTCTGAATTTCGATGAAACTTGGATGGAGGATGAACCTCAGCCCAGAATAAACCCCATTAACTTTTGGTGTGGATTGAGATAAAGGGACAGATCCAGGAAAGTGTTTCTCTCTTTCTTTTACATGGCAAGGTTAGGACATCTTGGTTAATTTCTCAGGGAATAATTCATGGATCTTGTATTTAAAGGTGGCTGTGATTGAGTACAATTTGATGTGGATAAAGGGGACTGCTGGGCCTTGGCGGAGGTATGCGATCTACCGAGTCCCTTTAGAAGTTGTTGCTGGGCCAGGCGGAGGCTCCCCTTTCACATAGAAGAGACAGATATAATAAAAAACACATTCTTAACTCGACTAAATCCAAGCAAAATGTTAAACGTTAAGAATAAACTATCAGTGTTAACAGACCCTTTGCAATTGACACTCGATACCGGTTTATAAAATGCTACCAAATAACGCTGCTTACAATAAATCGCAGAAATTGTCAATATCACACTGTCACCGTACACTTAAAGCGCACTTTGCATTCACCACATGTAATTTTAGTGAAATTAAATAAATGAAGAAGTTTTCCACAGAGGCGCTCTCCTCAGAACTCCACGCTTGGATCTTTTTACTGTACTCTCTTAAAATACAACATGCTACAGATGCTGGCTGTTACCTTTAATGATACAAGCATCTCCATATGGAAGGATATACAGCGAGCCCACGCGACTATCGCAACCTATTTATGACCTCTCCCTCTGAGAGGAGAGAGATTTGAGGAGCTATAATTGGTTCTCCTCACATGTATTCTCCCCAGTGTGCGCCCCGCTCGCTCCACGGGGAGCACTTTGATGATAACTTGCCGCATTACACGCTAACTTTTCGACAATGGCTACACGCTCTGTCTTTATTGCCCCGACTCCTAATGGCTATCTTGAAGTGCTGCCTCTGGCAATCTGGTCGCAAATAAATAGAAGCTGACACAGTAATTTACTCAAATCTTCTCTACAGTTTTGCCCCGTTCCCCCTCCAGAGATTACCCCTGTAACAACAATTATTTCAAATGTCATTGGTTCCTGCCTGGGGGGCACAGACAAAATGAACATAAAGTCTTTTCACATGGCAAAAATTTAAATATTTAGGGGGTTTTTCAAGAACAGGAGCGGTCTCGTGAGGTGGACGACAAATGTGGCCGTTGCTCGGTTGTGTTTGTGTTCGGGATCGGACATAAAATCAGCTGTTTTCTTCACCAAATGACTATTAACCTTTATCTAATAGGGGCAATGGCTCTCATTTAGAGAGGAGACCCAGCGGAGGACATATAATTCCCTTTCAGTGGAGTCTTGTCAGCTCAGAGCACTAAACAAGATGAACACATGGGCCATAGTGCTGCTGTCTAGTTGAACAATCCCAGCGCCTGCACAAGATTGCGCATTTATGGTTCCACCTGAGATCTTTAAAAAAATATATGAATATCAAAATCTGGCTGCGAATTTGACGGTGGCAGGAGTGACGTGGCTTTGTGTTTTGAGCCTGTGTTCCCATCCTTGTGTTTGCATGCTGTTTTGCGCATGTGCATGTGAGTAGCTGGGGGGGGTCAGGAGAAGCGTTTGTGGCTCATTTCCTTGTTTCATGTTGTTGTGCAAGCCACAGCTCAGTGGAGGGGATCCTAACATGTCACAGTGTCACGCCAGTGTCTCTGTCTGGTTCTACATGACCTCTCTCACCCTCTGCTCTCCTCTCCACGGACGCCGCTCGGCCAGACACACCAGATAATGTAATAAAGATATTTCTGCACCAATAGGAAATAAAGAAGGGTGCCCTTGTGTGACCGACTGGCACTGAACTGTGGTCTTCTTCTATGAGCCTGAGCTAACCTGCCGAGCGTTAGTCTGTGAGGTTGTTGTCCAAGGTAAGGTATGACGAGATAGTTCAGTACAGTATGATGTGCTCATAGTGAAAGGAAGGAAGTCAGTTCTAAACTAGGCAGCACTTAGAATCTGCAAACTGGCTGATGTGTAACGCTATAATGTAGTTATAAGTGGACATTGAGGGAAAAGTTGTGCAAATGTATGACAATATAAATGTATCAGGTTGAAGCAGCAGCACCTATGGGTTGCACAGAGATACGTGCATGTCATTTAGTTTCTCTTCTTTCTCAGTTTTAAACGGCAGAGGAAGAAGTGCTGAGATCCTTTACTTGAGTATAAGTACTAACATTGCAAAATGACTCCTAATAAGGTGACATCCCACACGAAAAATCCTACTTAAGTAAAAGTGCATAATTATAATGTAGTTAAAATAATAAAGATCCCTTCCAAACATTATTATTATTATGAAGGCGTGCACAAAGTTTTTCTGATGTGTGTCTGCAGAAAAAAGAAGTCTTTCATTAAAGTGCTTGAAATGGTATCTACTCTTTGGCACCTACTTTTACTCCTCATTTAAAATTCCAGAATATATGAAAATGCACATATTTTACTTTCTTTTTTCTATTCTTAGTGTCTCTGCACTGGAAGCTCCAACCTTCCACATCAAACTTGTGTGGACCAGGATTGGCTTCCAAACTACTTGTGATGTCACAAATCATGCTCAGCGACCCGCCTCTTAAAATGAAAATGTAATGAGCGCAGAGAAAAAATGTACACTTTCACCAGATGACTTTGAAAACAGCCTTCTGGATTCAAACTCTGCACATTCATCATTCAGCACCGACAAGCTCAAACGTTCGACTGCACTAACAAGAAGACAGACACATTTTTGACTACACGGGGGCTTTAAAGTCAAAGCACTGGTAGCCCAAATATTTATCACGTTAAAAGAGGAAAAAAATTATTTGTTGGTAGCTGCTAGCATCTCAAAGACATCTGAAATGTGACCCTGATTATCGTTTTTGGGGGAGATATAAGAAGCTGAAAAGGCTGGAAAAGCACAATATGTCCCTAAGCTGAAATACTCATTACTTTAAGTACTTTATATAGTTACTATAGTATATAGTATAGTATATAGTTACTTTATATCAGCGGTTACAAATGTCAAAAAAGGTCACACCTACGAGAATGATTAAATGAAAATGGCATAGAATCTCCTTCTTCATGCACCTTGGAAGTAGGTGAAGTGATGCCAGACATCCCACCTGGGGAGAGTTTAAATTCCACTATCGAGAAGACTGACACACAGCAAGGATTTTATTTGCTGAAATTACAGTATAGAGCCAACAAATAAATACACGAATAGATAAAGCAAAAAAATAAATAAATGAATTATATAAAATTATTTCTGGTGGCGCTTGTTTTAGGTGTTCATTCTGAGGAACCAAACTTAAATCAATAAATAAGATATGAAAAATCCACGGGTGGGACGGCACAGAGTCCTGACCTCGGCCTTTAAAAAAAATCTATCCAACTATCCTGTTTTAGGGCCTTTTAGATACAGTATGTATGTATGTATGAAATTTAGTGAAGGTTGGATGAATTTTGTAGCACTGAAAAAAAGGCAAAAAATCCAGTGAAAGGTGGCTTGTACTCCTCTTTATTTAGACATGAAAGAAATGCGACTCATTCCTTTGTCCTTAAAGTCACCAAATGTCAAATGATGTCCAAATATGACATGTCCAAATAACTTTATTGACAAACAAACAAAGGAAATTATCAGCAGTTCAAATTTTGTACGTTAAACAAAACAAAAAATGATTCACAATTTGATGACAGACTTAGATTTACATCATCATCAACATCATCATGATCCTCTCTGGATATTCTTCACTCAGCAGTGTTTACAGAGTGAATACATCCTGCTGTAACTCTGTGATGCTGTGCTTTGTATCTGTAGCTGTTGTCTATCAAACGCTGAATTCGGCTGTGATGAGCCCCGAAGCAAACGCAAGCAAACTGTCCCAGATTGCTCAATAGCCAGCTTCTGGCCCAGTTTGTTGATTGGTTAGCCTCTTTCACATAAATACTCACTCACACAGACAGACACACAAATGAGAATTGCACCCATGGGACACAATGATTCTATCATACTTTAGCAAAACATAGACTGGGAATTAGTTGACTGGATAATCAATTTGACGGAGTGCCTCAGCAATAAGTGAGTGAAATGCACAGACAGTGCATGTCGGATAAGCCTCCGTAAGTCTAACATTTGTCACACGGATCACACGTGTAATCTGCATGAAGACAGAGCCCGGAAAGTTTGGGATTTTATTTATTGCGAACCTTCAAAACAAACCTGAACGGGTCTGATATTTCTATTCTCACTCTTATCCCTCAAGTTGTTAATCCAATTTCGTTTTGACTATCGACTATTTTGTTGTAAAATGTCCACAATGTAAAAAATGATCCCGATAAAACTTCTCAGAGAAATCAATGTGTGTTAACAGTTCTCTATGTCTCCTGGTACTGGTCTATAATGTATAAACCAATTAATGTTTTTTGGGTGAAGAAAATCTCTGGGCATCATGTCAGCATTTTCACAGAAAAAAAACATATAAGCACTAAACACCTCTAAAAGTAAATGACTTCTGAATAATTACTACCTATAACCTCTGCTCTCAAGGGAGCAATTTAGAGAGCCCAGATGGCCACCAAAATAGGATTTAGGTGACAAATTGACAACATTACTCACACAGGGATTATCAATTACCTAAATATCAATTTCTGTGAAATCTCACTGAATAGGAGGAAGGTGTCTTGGAGGAGGTGTCACTGACCGAAGTATACTGACTGCAAGATGGGACATTTTAGGATGATTATCTTTCAGCAGCCTAATAAATCACATTATTTGCACTGGCATTATAGCAGTTTATCACATTGTGTGTTTCTATATGTGGTGGGATCCCCAATTTTACAAGTAAAGGTATACCATATGGCTGCATCTCATTTTTTTACAGATATCAAGAGCATGTTTCAATGATATAATTTGAAAATGTTCATAAATGAACAATTCTACAAGCTGGATGACTGAGAACCTTCATCAACATGTATAAACTATTGTTTGACAATTGTGTTAAACTTGATGACAACCTGACAGTCAGAGATATTACAACCTTGGATATATCTCAGTTTGTTGTCTTTTATTTTGAGATTTATTTCAAAGGGATTTGGGCCACGGGCCACTCATGACTACAGAGCATTAAATGATTGTCTGAGCTTTGATCCCAAACTAAACAAAAAGTTAATAGACTAGTGGAATTAGCATTTGAAGTTATAGCTGTCAAAGCCATTATCAGAATTGATTTTAAATTAACAGATTGGCTAAATGGGTGGACTATAAAACAAAAAACAAAACAAGATAAACATAAAAAAAACAAAACCCATCACACTAAAGGTAATCGAAATATCACTATGGTATGAAAAAATACATGTGACATGTAAGATAGTATAGACTAATATATGGCACATCATGAATTTAAGAACAAGTGTGTCAAAATAACCCCTCTGTGTTCCTAAAAACAACATTGCAGTCACTTATATTCATATTTGTGCAGTTGTGATTGACCTTAATGACAGCTGTGGAGGATGACGAATGTCCCGCCTACAACTCACCTGATTGGATAAGCCCGCCCTCCTGTTAACCAATCCAAAGCAAGCTACAGAGGGGACTTGGTATGCACGCGCATACGGAACGTCAAGTACACTCAACAGTTGCGCTGGTAAGTGCATTATTTTGATATTAGTTTGAAAAATGTAGCCTAGCTATCTTAAACAGAACTGTATACATAGAAAAGTGCATAAACAGCAACTATATTTATAACTACCACCAAATTTATGGAGTGGCTGCTACTTATAGCCATTTTTAGTGAAACTAACGTTAGCCTAAAATCGTTAGCTACACAGCAGGGCGAGCTAGTTAGCTAGCAAACGTTAGCTCTAGCACTGTGGGGATAGGTGAACTTGGGACGGTTGTATAGTTCAAGCACAAGTTTCTTTGAAAAGAACACAAAAATAATGTATTTGCTGAAAACCTAAACATGAAAACATTTGGGTATATAAAAATATGTGAGACAGTGTAAAATTCAAATGTTCCTGTACCCTCATGAATATGTATTCACCCTAATTGCTGAATGACTGACTGTGTTTTAATTTTCTGTTGGTCAGCTTACTTTAGTTGTGTCATCCTATTGTTTTTTCTCTTACATGAAATGTGAATTTTTGATTGTACAATGAATGCATGTCATGTCCTGAAAGAGGAGTGTCAGCAAGTTGAACTTGATTTTGATGCTAACCTGCCTAAAATGCATAAAAAGTCAACTATGACTACTGTAAAGAAAACGTTTTTTCTTTTAGGCTATGAATGTTAGCCCCAGCCCTACCCCAGGGATTGGAGAACACAAATGTTGAAGCCAGGTTTGATCAGCTCTGCAAACATCTCACAGAGGACCTGCCCTCCTGCTCTGAGCTTTCATAAAAGTCAGGTATGTAGATGATGTACACTGCAGTCATTTTCACTGTTTGGATTTTCAATGAAAACACTGAAAAGACATGCAACACACTAAAAATATTACATTTGATTTCATATAGCAAAATTAATTCTTTTTGTTGTAATTTAGGTCAGGATGATATCATAAATAAGTCAATACATACATACTCGCACATTTACCATAACCATAGAAATCCTATGCAGTTGTAATGCAGTCTGGTACATGAGCCCTGTTTTTAAAATCCTACCTCTGTGAAACAAAATATCTAACTTTTGTGAAGACTGTTTCAAGGGTGTTTGACTTAGGAGTACTTTTGGAGCCCATCAGCTCATGAAAGTGTCTGAATACAGTCACTCATGTCCATGTTACCTGGTCTGTCAGTGCTTTCACTTCATGAGAAGAAGCAATTTTACACACATGAATATTAACCTGTGTAAACATTATTTATTTATCCGCAAAATATAAATGTGTTTGTTGAAGCTGTACATCCACTGAAGAGATGAACCATACATATAAATGTCGTCTGAAATACTGTAGTTAAGAAGCCAATAGATGTGTTGTTTATATGCTTCCTTTACTCAAACATCTTGATTATATTTAGTCGGCAGGTTTTACGCGAAACCTTTCACCTCACATGTTATTAATTTTCCATCAGATCTGCAAAGTTTGGATGCATGTGATTAAGAAGTCAGGCAATGTAAATGAAACGTTTCAGTAAGTTTCCATGACAGTGATATATACTGCATAGATCATCTTCACTTATTTTGACTTGCTAATTAATCAACATTATTTATTCAGGGAAGGAAAAAAAGCAAACTTTGTAATTAGCAAATGACTTGATCTGTTGCAGCAGACTCAGCAAGAATTAGGAACTTTGAATTAGATCTGGAAGTCTAAATAACTCATTAGCATTGTGATTTAGTAAATGCAACATGAAGTCAGGAAAAAACAGTGCTGCTAATGCTTGACGTGCGGATGATTATATTAGTCAGTAAATTAACAGACAAATTAATCTCTGGACAAATAATTCAATAATGTGTTGTGTATAAACACAGGGCTTCTCTGTTTGTTCAGGACACTACTGTTTACATTCAGTAATTACTGATTCAATAGACGCACTGTCTGCCACTAGATAGCTTTATTGTATGTTTTGGTGACATTAGATTTAATAAAACTATGAACTTAAACTGGCAGTCACTCATTACTTTATGTTTGACTGGATAAAACAAACAATTAAGGCAGCTTTTCAGCAGTAGATGCAGTACTACTTACGACTCAAGTTAAAACATGTTTCCCTTGTGGATGAGGCTCAAAGACAGAAATCTAGTCTCGTTTTCGAGCTGGACCGGAGCTTTGTAGCAGGCAGTGAGTGAGCACATTAATCTAATGCATCAGCAGGTCCACATTTGTTTTAATGCAAACTGAAGAGAAGAAACGCACTGCATCTCAAGGGAGAAGAAGCTTAAAATTTCGGTCTAATGATAATAGATGATAATGTTAATGAGTTGTCCAAACATAACAAATGGAATGAATTACTGCCTTAGAACCAAGTCTGTTTCATTAAAATACAATAAAAGGGAAAGATTAGTTTTATATGGGAAACAACTTCCCTCTTTTGCGTTATTGATGAGACTAAGCGGAACATATCAAGGTTGGCTTGAGCCTCTGGTCAGTATTGATAACATATTGCTACTGTATAGTGTAGCCATTTCTCTCGAATGCCTGTGTGACATTAAGCTAAATCGAATTATTATCATGACTGCTGACCCCTCAATAGACAACATGAGTCAACGCTGGTCAAAGTATTAAGCAGAGTTTCAATGACAATCGTCTCTTTTTGGGAGGCAAGCTTACCTAAAGTGAGAACCCATGCCTATTAGATCGCAAGAGGTGACCAGAAGTACACACTTCCATCTGTCTTGATGATCTTATTCCCCAAGTAATGTTCTTCCACTTTAATCAATTTTGTGGCAGGCCTGTGTTCATAGTAGTCAGGAACACTGGGATTATGTGCTGAGGCTACTCTCTCTCTCTGAGACGACCTTGTCTGTGTAACAGTACTGTTAGCCCTCGGCCTCGAGCAGTCAAACACACACTCAATCACCCCTGTAACCCTTGCAGTCAACAGCAGACTGTTGCAGGCCGTTTGCTACAATCTCAATTTGTATTTCGTCTCAGACTGTGATGACTTGACAGAGAAAAATAAGAGGATTTGTCTTGATCTTCAACTCTCCCTTGAGGAAGTAAGTCCTCACCTTGAAGTTTAGAAACTGCATGACTGCCTGCTTTCGATCAAACATGTCCATTCATCCATTACAATTTTACAAAGAAAAGGCATTTAGACTGTAAAAGAAAAATATGCACAATCATTTGAATCATATGGAATCTATTTTGTTTTCTCTAAAGATGAAACATCAGGAATTCAGTGAGTTTATATATATTGTGCATGCAGTAGACTGAATGCACGTTTTCTGTTTTTCTAAGATAATGTAAAGTATTTGCTGATAGGGTTGCTTATGTATGGTACTTTGTTTATGTTGTCATTCTCTAGAATATAACTTCTATAATACTAGCACTATAGCAACTCAAAGGCCATACTGTCTTGCAGAGAGCTTAAAAATTAATGTATACGTAGTCAGAAATTAATACATTAATGGAAAAATGCACATTAAAACTGTGCATAGAAAAATAAATCTCTATGATTTGGGTATAGTTTCCAGAGAGGTGACATCTCCAGATTGCTTGTTTTGTCTGTCAAAGAGTCAAAAACTCAAAGAACTCCAAGCATATAAATTATAATCACGGATAATTGGATGTAGTACAGCAGCACCTCCGCTTCTTTAAGAAGCTACTGATTGGATTTCCACAAAACATGGACGGAGGTTGGTTCTTGGCCCATAATAGACCCCATTGATATATAAGTATAAATGGGTGATTTCCCCACTTTTTTTAATTGAACCGTTGGTCGGACAACAAAAGCAATTTGAAGACATCACATCGGGCTTTGGAAAATTGTGATTGTGACATTTTACAGACTTGACGATTAATTGATTAGTTTTTAAAATAAAGGCACATCAGTCAATAATGAAAAGAAGTTGTCAGTATCAATCCTACTTAGCTTAACATTTTACCAAAACCGTAGCAGCAGGGTAAATGGTAGAGCAGTCCTCTGCCAAGCCTGCATCAGTAAACACTGCAAACCTCTAACGGTGATACACTGTAATGGTTCGGTCTTGAGCCTGGCCAGAACATCGCATGAGGTGCTAAACAGCAACTGGCTATAAATATAAGTGGTGAGCACTGCCAGTTGCACTCTTGTGGCTGAAATGAGCCCGATGATGGGAGCTTGAGAAAGAAAGGGGGATATCAGTGGTCACTAAATCATTCTGTAATCAGCTCTCTATGCAGGATCATCCATGCATGTTCAACGCCCCATTCTGGAAGGCTCCAGCAACAGAATGCTCCAGCTGACCCCATCTGTACCCCATCTCGTTTTGCATTATCCCGAACCCATAAAAGTCCCATGCAGCACAAAAGAGTTAATGATTCCCTTTGTTTTGTTGCGGGGAACAGAACCAAAGCAAATGACAACAACAAATCCATCAAACTTAGCAGCAGTGAGCACATCAGCAGTTTTTGCCAGCCCACCAGAGGCCTAAAATGCACATATTGCATGCTGGCCCCCCAAGCAGCAGGCGGCCCTGGGACTCGCCAGCCCCTTGGTGGCCAGAGAGGACTTGATAAATGACTGGAGCAAACTTCTCTGTCACCAGTGAGGGAGGAGTCCCCCACAGTAAGCTACATCATCCTAACAGCATTATTCTTTTCATGCCCGTTGTCGATACAGCGTCCTGTGATTGGCGTCACGCTTTGCACAGGTTAATTGGAATCCTGAACTGGAAAACAGCGGGGGAAAAGTGCAAATATCGTCGCCCAGAGAATCACCATATGAAGACCATGAATAAGTCTGTCGATTCGGATTCATGACAAAGACATGAAATGTTAACAATGTCGGAGTACAGATTGTACAGATTGTTAACAATGATTCCTGAAAAATATTTCATTGGGAGAACGTTTTTATTTTTGTATTTCTAAAGAGCTGTTAATTGAAAGTACCATATAACAAAACCAACAATCGCTTAGCTCCAAGAGATTTTCCATTCCGAGTTTAGAATTTATTGAAACAAAAAGTCTCATTTAATATGAAAGCAACATTTATCAGAATACAAAAGGATGCTGTTGAGCTCCCTTTCCAAGATGCAGTGTACTATTCAGGTCCATTACTGGATTGGAAAAAGGTAACTCAATCACTGCATGTCCCTGGCTATATAACAAGCATATACTTAGACCAGAGGGCACCCTTATGTTCAGTGACCTATGGCATGAACACGACAAGAGCAACACCTTGATAAAGTAGCTTAACATGATGGAAATCCGCAATGAGATCGACACTTGGCACCTTAAAGGAAGCTTCTGACTTTCATCAAGTTTAACTGAATTAGTAAATGTAGAAGTAAATGTGAATCAAGGTGTGTTTGACTTGATTCTTTGGCAACTCATCAAGATGTGGGACAAGTGCAGGGCCATTACACTACACTAGAATGGACAGCTTTCCTCATCAGGGTAAATAGGAGACAATGTCAGATGGCCGTATTGATAAGTTAATGAGGCACAAAACACTTCGTAGAAGACCCATCCACCACCCACCCCACAACCATCTCCTCAAAACATTGATTTACACATTATTCACATCGCAGTGTTTACATTGCAGAAATAGTCTAGGTAATTAAACCTCTTGTCCACGAGAACACGTACCTTAACCATTTCCTTTACTCTTGATCCACAATTATCCTACATGGTCCCGCTGACATATGTTTGCTGTATTGTGTCATCAAACGGACGAGCGGCACAGAAATCCCTAATGAGAGCCGAAATACTTGTTTCATGTTTGAGCAGTAATGGAAATTACTTTTCCTTTTAGAAACAGGCGCGCAAGTATCGCAAGAATCACCGAGACAGCAGATCAAGAGTAAAATGAAGTATGCAAATGTAATCATATTTATCAGAGAATGCTTATGGCAGAAAGCTATTAATTTCTCCTCTGCTTCTTGACACTTTAACATATGCATCACCTGCTTCTCGCAAATGATTATTTTTGTGTTTTCCATCTCCGTTGACAGAGCATTATTTTCTTTTCCATTGCGTCTTGTTATTTTTCTAAACTTTCTCTGTCTGAAGAGTGTAATGGCCTCTGATTGAAATTTCATTCAGAAAGACTAAGTGAAATACATGTTGTGTATTTAATGGGAAAAATAATTGCACGTCAGATGAAACAAAGCATGACGCATAGTAACCAGGAAGAGTGACTGAAAACACAAGTCAGCAAAGAGGTCAGGCCGTTCACTCTCTCATTTGCTGCAATTACTCGCTACACTCTTTCATTTACTCATTCCATCACTCTCTCACCTGACTTATCTATAGCTTACTCACTCGTTCTCTCACTGTTTGTGGCTTTACATTAGACATTTCAAGATATAACACAGTAGAACAGTGCTTTACAACTGTTGGAATACAAGTTTATTTCTGAGATATTTTAGTTGTGAGGAGGTTCAAGTTTAAACAAATCACCTTTTTAGATATATGTATATATGTCAGTGTCTTCTAGATGCATACTAGCAATAGATTACTCTAATCAGATTTAGACCTGTCCCGATGAATAAACGTTATTGACTAGATAAAAGTGCATGACCTCCATCTTTTTTGCTGATCTCAATACTGCCAGTTGTGTTAGCTTGCAGTTTTTGTTAACACATTCAAGAGTGAATTTTATTTATTGTCTTGATTGTGTAGTTTATTTTATTTATGAGGAAATTAAAGATTGTTGCTCTTTGAAGTGTGTACTTATGTTACATGCTATTTTGTTATTATATTAATGGCATGATGACAATTATATATAACTATATAATATTGAGATTATAATTATGTTGAGATTGAAATTATAAAAAATCCAAAAAGACAATGTACCTCAATATCAATATTTCAGCAATATTTTAGGGACGACTTTCATGAAATATTAACACAATGAGATTTTTGATGAATAGTCTTCGGTATTGTTGATATAATGACAAAGTGGTCAAGGAATGTATCAGAACATGGATGTATTGAACTTGTAAGTTAAAAAAACTACATAATTTTACTGTAATGCAGCCTTTACAAGATGATATAGTAGTATTGTCTCATAACACGATAATGATATAAAATCCTTATATCACCCAGCCCGACTATACTGCATCTGTAAACATAGGAGCTTATTCCATCCTTGACAGAACAATACTGCAGTAAAAAAATTAAAAAGTGACACAATAATTTGGACACTACCATGATGACAAAGTCGCTCCATGGGACAGGATCCTCATAAGAATGAAAATAGTGCCATAAATCCTCATTATGATTGTTGCTCTAATAATAAGTTGTTCTAGTTGTTGCCATATCTTCTATACTACAATAAATAAATGAAAGCTTTTCTTATTGATAAGCAGAGTTCTCCTCCTCAGTCATGAAGGTGACCTCTGCAGAATCGTGAAAAACCCACTGACAGAACCACTGTGCTCTCTCTCTCTCTCTCCTTCTCTCTCTCTCCTTCTCTCTCTCTTGAGATGCACAGTTGCTGCATTTGGATGAATAAAAAGCAATGCTTCCTGTAAAGACTGCCTGTGTGACTACTGTACAGGAGTGCTATTTCAATTCATCCCTGGAGCAACCCACAGGAATTGAGCCCATATTGAGCTCACTCCTGGGCTCCGAGAGTGGTCAGGAAGATTGATTCCAGGGCTAGATCACCGCTCACTGAAGACTGAAGTGCAGTCTGGTTTGCACTCGTGCATCACATGACCTTGTAGGTTTGATAAGAATAAACAAAATATTATATAAAAAAATAATATGAAGATGGAATAATGTCAGCTGTCTTCTTCGGGCATTCAAAGTTCTGGTCATTCATAATTATTGCCTATCATCATAGAACAGCAGGCTATCATATCTTCACTATCTATAGCGTAATGACCTGTGGGTTATTGCAGGGACAGTATGGTGGTGATCACTGCATCTGCCAAAGTGCCTCTAACCTTTTGAGTATCACTTATAATTAGCGGGGAGAAGACATGCAAAAAATACCAGATGGTAACATTATTTGATAGTCTCCCAAAATGACGACCACGGTCCTTTAATTCTTGTCTGATAGTTTTAATTAAAACGGCTTGTCAAAACGACAATTTACGCTAAATTGATGCTATGCATGATGCTATTAATACAATGTCACTGACATTCCTATTAATTACCCTGACTAGTTGATATCACACACATCTTCATTATCGACATAAAGATTAAGATTGCCTTAACTGTTAGAGGACTGGAGGAACCCCGACGTGATGCATTATTCTAATATCCATTCAATATGAATATTTGCTCATTTTGAGGCCAGCACGAGTCATAAATGATGTGCTCTACCTGCCGAGGCTGTGTTTTCTTGTTCTCTTTTTTTTTTCTGTTTCTTGCTCTGTGACCTGAGAAATGGCACAAACAATGACAAGCCTGACAGGGAATATTGTGGACAAAACAAGCCTCTGTTTGGCTAACCAACCAGCAAATATGTCAGATGATGCAGTTTGTTCACTTCACACCGCAGCGTGTCGCACAAACGATCAAGCTGAGCAAATTATTTGGATCTACCATTGAAAATCTACACATTTTGTCAGTATTTCAGTAGCAGTGCTTTCACAATACAGTTTACTGTCATGCTAACTGAACTGTAGAGAAAATGCATGCCAAAAAATACCACGCCTTTCTCATTTCATTTTGGCAGTCATATTGGATTTGTAACAAAGAATACAGAGTCAACTGTCCATACGCTGAAAAAAAGCAGTTACTAAAACATAACCAAGGGCTCACAGACTTCATCAGTTTCAGTTGATACATATAACCAATAATTATTTGCTTCGCATGGTTGATACCTATAAGATACCCGATATTATCACATTATTTTTATTTTTTTTAACAGTTCCCAACCTTTAGTTTATGTATAGCTGAGGGTAAGAAAGGCTAAAAGCAAACAACAAAGATCAACCTACTGTATTGGAGTGTGGAGAATAGAGATTGCTCCATTTGTCATCTACAATTTCATTGATGTGATTAATAGTTGATAATATAGATTTCCAATTATTGGACCAAAAAGTTATATAAACTAACCCTAACCCAGACAGTAATTTATATATACAGTGTATCCCTAGATCACTAGAGTAGATTAAGCATCAAGATTGCATTTTATTTAGTATTCTTAATACGATACGATACGATACAAAACACTATAAAGAAATGTGCAGATACAGCTGCCTCCACAGTAGTTGTAATAAAAATCACCACACATAAACAAGCATTATATATTCTAGCAAAGCACAACCACAAGTTAAACATATTGCACATATTACACAACCAGTGATAAGAACACCATGAAACAATATCACAACCCCTGAATTATCATAAAGATTGTGTAGAATCTCTATAATAACCTTTATTTTAAGGGTCTGTCAAAATCAGTTTTGTACAACACAACATCAAGAATCCATAAAACCCCCCCCCCAAAAAAATGCTCAGTATATTTTTGACATACTTTGTAAGCAGAGCTAAAGCATGGCTGAACATACTCCACCACTATTGATCAAATATATCAAAAAATAGTTTGTTAGCTTGCAGTGTGCTGTATGAGGCCCAGGTTGCGGTAAGTGAACAGTTCAGTCAGGTCTGTCTGGTTCATCTGTTTTTTCCTGTGACAGGGTAGTCATCTTCATTCCCTTTGTCCTTACTTTGGAGCAGGAGGTAATATATAAAGGTCTGCGCTCACATGAGGTGTCTCCCTCACCTCTCCACTTGTCCTCCTGGACTGAGTAATGTCTGAAGCCTCAGTCTTGGCTTGATATGATGAGTTATATCCTGAATTCAGGGGAGTGGACATTTCATTTTTTTTGTAATGTAGACATTTTATGATGCGGTCATGTATGATTCCATCCCATTGGCTTTCGAGGTTTTATTGTCAGATAAGAACTGTGGCACATTATTAGCTTAGGCACCCGTTTTTTTTTATATATTCTGTCTATTTTTCTTTATGTTTAGATATCAATTGGTGAGTGAAAACAAGTAGCAGTACCAGTTCTTATATTTCCTCAAAACAATTAGGCCAACCACATGCTTTACAATGACCGTAGTGTATTTTAATTGTCCATAGTTTACGACTGTTTGTCCACACTGTTATCCTTTGTTTTATGGTACCAACCAGCTCAAAGTCAAACTCAATATGATGAGGTATTAGCCTCCGCCACCATTTCACTCAGACATGTCAAGGTCAGGTCACTGTGGGATTGTCTCCAACCCCCAGCGGCCGCAGCCACACATCTTCCCTCTGTAGGGGACGCACATTATTTGTGTTCACCTCATCACTGCTCAGATGGGCTGTGCCGAGATAATAATACCCCCTTTAACCTTCTAAATGATTACAATTGTAAGAAAACAACTGCCTTTGCTAACACTGCTGCTGCTTGGATTTGTTTTCAGGCTACATATTTATTTTATCCTGTGGTAGCAGTTTGTTGCACTGTTTACATTGCATAAATATAAACAATATGAGTATTTATATGCACACATTCCATGTTTTATAGGAGCTGCTCTGTCCTGCAGTAAGACTCCAATGATGAACCTATCCACCTGCCTGATGAACTTGTACTTCAGAGCAATGAGACCTCCAGTTTTCTGCCATGGTGTTTACTCTGAGGCTGCCAAAGGAGGAAGGAGAGGGGATCCATTTGTCCCAAGGTGAGACACACTCTCCAACACCCCGATGTTAAATAAACACTCCCAGACCTCTGGCCAGCTCACTCCAGCCACTGGAATACCATTGGCGTGTCTAGATGATGGAGGGCTATTGTTATCTATCGCCTCTGCACTCTACTGAGAGGCCAATGAGAAGGCAGGCCACAGCGGCGCGCTACATATGGACTCGCCCACTCGCATTAAGTTATATTTGTTCGTCCTAAATAAAAATAGAAAAGCAGATTTACAGACACTTTCTTAGAATAACATCTGATTGAAGAGGGAAAGAGGGAGAGAGGGTGGAAAAAAAATTAGATCGCAGCTCAGCGTGTGTTTCATCACCTGCAAAGCCAATGAGGGAGAGCGTCTCCGCGTCAACAACTGTAAAGCGTATCCCAGCTTCTGCTGCTGCTGCCATCTCCGCTGCACGCTACACTAACCAAGAATGTGTATTTCTGCAGATGATTAAATCAATACCATTTTGACAAGACTTGTTGGAACATGCCTCTTTATTTTACGCAATTCCTTCCCTTTCGTCAGGGAGCATTTATCAACCTGCCTGGGTGCTGTCACCTAATGGAGATTGTTCTTTAGTCTGCTCTTGATAGAAGGGAACGATTATGATGCATGTCGATAGTTTACAGAGATATTGACACAGGAACAAAGAGCAGACCCTTGCGGCTGATAGCCTTTTCCCTCACACTCCCTCAAAGCGCCTTGGTCATGTTTCAAATGTGTCTTTCTCACTCACCTTACCTCCCCATGATGATTTTCCTTTGTTTTAGAGGTCAATTAAGGTCTCAAGGCCCCACAAAGGGAACTTCAGTGTTCCCTTGTATTTACTTTTCTACACAAGCCAGACACTCCTTCCCCTGTCAGTTGTTTGGCTTAAGCCCTTCCCCCAAACAACAAAAAATAATCTGCCACCTTATAAAGGCCTTTACATGGTGCCTTTGGTTTGGCACGCAAGGAGTTAATGATAAAACCAGCCCAGGGTGTGACAACAGGCCGTGAATATAATAAGCTTGAAGGAGACAGGAATGAGAAAAGGTGGGATGCATATAAAAAGAGGGAGGAGAGTGGGAAAACAAATGATGAGCTCTACCTATAAATTCTTCATCTGCATTGGCTGATTGGAGCGGCTTGACTGTGCGCTCAGCTGTGACTTAACAACTAATCCAGTTTGTAAGTTATTATTTATCTCCAGGAAAGTTTGTCAAACTTGGGCTTTGATTTTCTACCCTGATTTCCCTCTTGTGGCTCGCTCTCGCACATGCTCCCCACATAATTTATGACTGCCTCTGGTCTTGATGACAGATTATTAAAAGTAGAATTAGTTTTTTGCGCGGGATTTCTCCACTGGGAATTGGGAAGGCAGTGCTCTCCGCGGAAGGTCTCCTACGAGGTCTCCATTACTAATAGAAGTTTTTTTCTCTGATGGGGGGCAAGGAGACTAATGATTTGAATTTACTGTGGCAGCCGTCACGTGGTCTGGAAGGCATCAGTCGAACAGACAAGAGGTTAACTTCCTCCCTGTGGAGAGGTTTATTGGATTGTTTAGCAGCAGAAGGATAATGTTTTTGTCATAGACTGCTGCGGCATAACAGCGGTGTGGCAGAGAGAAGGGGAGAAGAGAAATGAAGGGAGGAAGGACACAGAGAGAAGGGGGTCCAGGGATGGATAGAGGAGCAGAGAGGAGAAAACAGCATGATCGGAGCACAGTGAGCAAGGCGAAAGCAAGTTATTTCTAATATAGGTGGACAGATACGATAAAGCTTGGTGATAGTGCGCCATTCCTCTACAGCTCTTACATGTGCGCAGGGAGAAACACGCTTCCATTCAGCGGTGTGCACAAAAGTACACACAAGCATTCAGTCTCACTCACACACAGACAAAAAGAGAGATGTTAGTTCCTTTCACCTGATGGCCGTTTGGAGCTTGTACTCCCAGCATGCCTCGGCAGTATGGGTACCAGAGGGGAGTCACAGCGCAGCTGAGAGCCTCGGCTTAATCTTATGCATCATTAAGCACTCAGCGGCAAGCCAGCGCTGTTCATATACATCATCCACGCTTAATAAACATAATGATGACATAAGATGTAATTCTAGATGAATTTTCATTTTATAGGGAAATGGAGAATTCCTGTAGAAAGGAAAGAAAAAAAGTAAATTATCTGGGAAGTACAAAATAAATTATGTTTTTTTTCCCACTTAGATGAATGTAGGTGTTTGGTGCATCTGAGTTGGGGATAGTGTGTTAGGCTGCATGGGGATGTGGCGTCGACGGTGGCGATGAGGCTTTTGGTTATGGCGGTGGCGGTGATGGTGTGGCAGGTGTGGCTGGTTCAGAGGCGGGGTCGTGGCGGAGCATGGGGAGGGGTGAATCTGAGAAAAATGGGGGTGGCTATTGTGAAACGTTTGCAATTTTTAATTCCTAATCGCGGGGCATGATGGACAGGCTGAGACACCCCAGAGTGTGCAGCTCATCCATCATGGGAAGAGGAAACTGGAGAGAGAGAGGGAGAGAGAGGGAGAGAGGGGAGATGTAAAATTTCAGATGGAGTTACCTTACAGGGGGGAGAGGGAAAATAGATTCCCGATAAAAGCGAAGGATGTGGGAGTGAAAGGGCAGCAGGTACTGTGGGAGGGCATCACGGGCCCGAGATTGCTTCATGTCTCCCTGCTGGGACTCCGGGGTAGCTCGGCCTGGAAATGAGTTCCGCTTTCAGGGACTGTACCAGACATTGAATCATCCTGAGAATCATCCTCGCTGCACTTGTCTTCAACAGATAGTAGATGTAAAGTGATGGTGACCTGGCGATGGGAAAGTGAATACTCAATGGGATATAATCAACCAAGGAAACAGCAGAACGACATAAACACAAGGGATGTAAAAGCAAAAGTCTCCAGGATTCTGTGCTTTTACAGTAAAGGGACAGTTCCTCGCAATATCAAAAGCACATTTTTTACCTTTTACCTTTAATGCTCTTAATCCGTCTAGATTTGTGTGAGTGCTGAGTTTTGGAGATTTGGAGATGCCTTCTCTCAAATATAATGGAACAAAATAGGATTCAGTTTATGATGCTAAAAGCTATTTAAAAAAGTCTGAAAAACATAACAGCAATGTCTCCATCCAAAAACCCCGACGACTATTTTATTTCTGTATCACATCGTAGAAGGAAGCGTGCATCTACCAGTGGATGAGAAGCTAGCTAACAAAGCTAGTTAAATAAGCTAGCTAACGCAGCACAACAATGTTATGTTTACGTTCATGTCTGTTGTTCATGAGTAGATGCAGTTTGTTACGGTTGCCGGGTTCACTTCAGTGGAAAAAAGAAATCATTCCGACATGAAACGGCTGACAACAAGGTCTTATATTTTAGAGAAGGCAGACATCTACACAGCCGATATCACCAAAACTCAGCATCTCACAACAAGACAATCGAGATGGATAAATAGCACTACACTTTTTTATTTTTATTGTGTCCTTTTGAATTGTCTGTAGCATTTTGCTTTTGGACCTGGATGCCTCCAGTTTCAGCAAATTCCCAACAAAAAAAATGCTCAGGCATAAACTATGGTCACTTTCACATTGTTTGATACGACAACCTAATCTACTAAATGAGTCTTGTCGTCTCTGCCTGATTGTTTCCTCTTTGTCAGAGCAAGTTTTCTCAAACTGTTTGTGTCCTGATAGCAGAGAGCACCCTGAGAGAGTGTGAAATGTACATCAAACATGATAATGTCTCATTATGTCTGAGAATTAATTAGCTTCAGTGTGTTGAGGTCCTGGTTGCCTGCCTTTTTTTTTGGAGGCGTAATGCGAGTTTTAGACCTCAGCAAGTTTGGAGCCAGTGGACCATACAAGCCAGTATGCCAGTGGGTGAGCCAAGTCTCTCAATGCAGGGATCATTACCGCCTCTCTTTCTCTCTGTCGTTCTTATTCCCTCTCCTTCGCTCTCTGTTCTGCTCTTTATTTTATTTTCGTCCCCTGTTAAATATACATGAAGCCTCCTTTTTTACATGTTTTATCTAAACACTTTCAGTTTCTTTTTAGACAAAATGGTACCCTTTTTAGTCCAGTAATAATGGAATTGATTAAAATATAGTGTTTATTGGACTTTAATTTCAGCATCTACAAGTTGCTAATAAGGTTAGGCCTATGTGATGTCATCTTTGTGGTAATTAGTTACCCACAATCCCCCTCACTCTCATTTCTAGGAAAAAAAAGAACAGTAATAGGCAGAGAACAGTGACAGGATCAGAGAAATGGGCTTTTAACTAACATGCAAAGTGATGAATGGATTGACCACAATGTAGACTAATGGAGCCATGGAACTAATTAGGCCGAGCAGAGCTGTGCTTAAATGTAAATGGATTGAGCTGGATGAAACGTAGGAACAGCTGAGAGAATGATGAGGTCCTTCACTCGGGGGTCAATCAATGGCCAAGCAAACACAATCTATGGGCCTCCGTGAGGTCGTAGCCAAGGAGCATTTCATCTGTTATAATTCAGGGGTTGTTGCATGTGTACAGTATGGGCATGTCTGTATTTATGTGTTATGAGTGTCTTATACATACAATACGATTTAAAAGTCTGAAATCACCTGTCATATTGATTTTTTTATTCTTATCTTCATCGGTAGTTTTTAAAAACCCTTTTTCAGAAAAAGGTGTCCCAATTCAGCTGATGAGGTGAATAAATTATAACCATTGTCTGACATTTTCTGTACCAAAGAACTAATTGGTAGGTAAATGTTCGATATATAATAATCAGTGATGAATATTATTGTTAGATCTTAGTTAGCAGTATGAGTACTGTTGCACTCATTTTTTTTCCTTCTGATTATTCATTTGTTTTCCAGTCTATCTGGCTTTCTTTTCGTCCTTGTGCAGTTCACTCGTAAGTTAGATAGCAATAGTGCTAACCTAAGACTAACCCTCTATCTCTATTTTGAAGTTTTCACAGAATAGCTTTGCTTCAGCAACATGTCATCGAGATTATTGTGCACTTGATACAGAAAGAGGACCCTGCGCCTGTTTGATTCTGCAGACTTTGCTGCTAAGCTTCCAGTTTCTTTTACCAATGACTTACGCTTTCTTCATATTCTTATTTAACTGTTAATCAGAGTATCTGTGTCTCTTTCTGTCCTTTCAACATTCAGTCTGGTTGAACCATTGTACAGCATTTTGTTCTCTATGTACAAACCTTATTATTATTATTTCCGTTTTCCATGCCTCATGCAAAATCTGTTTGGAAAGCGGCCTTTCTCCAACCCAAACCATTAAAACAATTTAAAATAGCCCTCCCAGCAATCTGACTGCTATAAATTAAGCTTTTCTAGCTTATGAACTGTAGTGAAGACACTCTGTGTCATTGATACATATGGCAGACTGCATGACTTTGCAGAAAAGCTGTAATAAATCTCTAATCATTCTCGTCCCTGGTGCCCAGCTCTCAGACCCTGCAGCTTGGCACCTACCACATGTTTGCTGGCGTGCCCTCTGACTTTGCGGTCCTTGTAGACCACTTCTGTTGGCCGCGCCTCAAATCTGCTGCTTTCACCTCAAGAATGGCCGCAAAGATAATTAATGCGCTGAGCTACAGCACCTAACCTGCAGTTCTGCTCCTCACACAGAGCTGTATTTCCTGCACATATTCAGCCCTTATGGCCATGCTTTGACCTTGTAAACATCTGCGGAGTGAAGTAGGTGACAGCAGTTTACACACTTAGCACATGCATGTGTCTGTGTGTGCTGTATTTGCCTGCTATGCTTCCTATTGTTAAGTATTTAGTAAAAATAGCTTCCGTAGCTTGGAGAGCAGTAACATCCACTGAGAAGCCTACCGGTTGCTGGGATGCAGTTCATGCCCTCTGTTTGCCTCTGTAGGCGCTGCACATCCCAGAATTAATGCGTGCAGAAATGCAAATAACCCACCCCAGTAAAAGTTGACATTGCCTCCTCTGATAAATTTTTCTGCTGAGGTAAGAGACAATTTAATGCAGAATTAGAAGTCACTCTCCGCCACCATTTACATCCTTAATTAGCTGTAATTTCTCTGCACCCATTAGAGAGAGAGGGAGAGAGAGAGAGAGAGAGAGAGAGAGAGAGAGAGAGAGAGGACACAATGGAAGAAAAAGGTTAAGATGAGAGCGTGTTGCTTTCCCCCGGTGCCAGGCTGGTGTGTGCCTGTTTGTGTGTGTTGTGTATCAGTAACGTCCTCCCCAGCCAGGTTGCCTTTGGTGATTGATCCACGTCTTGCTCAGTCACCAGCCATTGGCACTGGGGTGGATGTAAACACTGATTAGAGGGAGGAAATGAGGCCCTCACTTTGTCCTCTGTGTCAGGGAGCACTGCGGTGGCTGTCTCTGTTTGTCTAGTTCTTTCCACCTGAGCACGTTTCAGAGGACACCGTTAGCTACGCTTTATAGCCGTTATTTAGATAGCGACACAACGGGATGCTCCTTTTGCTCTTTGACTGACATGCCCAGCCATGTGCTCAGCAATTCAACTCCCCGCATCGGACAAAGTGCCTACAAGTTTGCGAGCACACAAAAATGATGATGTGTCAGTTTGTATGAAGGAGAGGTTGGACAGGGCTACTATTGACTTGATTGGAATATACAAGTAACCAGCAGTAATTTTGCTTTCTGTCAGTTTAGTGTAGAAGGCGACGTTTTGCTACTGTTTCACCACTCTATCTTTGTTTTGTGTTGAATTGCAATTTATTAATTTCCCGACTGTTTAAATCCGAGTAAAAATAGATAGATTCTTAAAATTGTTTTGCCAATATTATAAAGTGCATACAGACTGTATGGTAAGCTGTATATTCAAGTCACTGGTTATATTCTGGGATATTCATCATACTATTTACCTGTAATGTTACAATACATGCAAATCATGAAACCGGATACTTTCCCCTTATGAAATTATGACAAACCGTTCAATTTGGACAACAAATCGGCTCCAACTACTTTGGTGGCGCCTTATCAGGAAAAGAACAGCACAGAAAGAGTGCTGCACAGAAAACATTTTTCTTTCTTTGCCAGGAAAAATGAACTGTCAACATTTAATGATAGATATTTGCATTGTGATACAAATCGTGTCCTTGGCCCTAAACATAAGATATAGATCCATTTATAATGAATTCAGATAAAGTGTCCTTTTTGCATTCTCGCTCTAATGGATCTGTGGAGCCAGCCAGTCAGTGACCCTGGTGCAATCAACAAAAACCTGTGCCAGTGGATGATCAGACAGACATCTATCATTTCCTCTCACACCTTCTTAGACGTGGCTGATACTTAGGTGCAAATGTATTTTTTCCCGCTAAATGTATGTGTAACTTCTGCAAGCTGGCTGACTTTTTTTCATGGTTTTGTGAGAATGTGTGGAAGAAAGGGGGCAAAAAGACATTAGATTTTTTTTTCCATCATTAAGCTGTGTCTGGGAGATGATGTGCTAGCCGTATGTGGTCCAGGGGAAGTATTTATAGCCCTGCTGGAATCTTGCTGTGCCGCGTTGATAGCAGAGATAATGGGAGAGAATGGGACGCAGCGAACTGTTCTAATGACACCAACAAGACAAGAGAACAGCGAGGATAAATAAATGTTAGCCATTTTCTCTCGCACATCATTTGCATTTTTTCTTGTTAAGGTCACTTATAGACTCAGACAATAACAACGAGGGGGGAAAAAAAGCTCTTGCCGAATATAAAATCAGAAAAATAACAAAAACAGAACTACTTAGTATGCAAGCCAATGATTTTATTTCCTAATAATGTGACATTCAGTTAAAGATAGTGCCGGTTTTTAATTTTTAGCCCCTTTAATTCCCGTGTAGCTGCTTCAGTGGGTTTCCTTGTGAAATAGGGGGAATACAAACAAGATTTCACTTCATTACACAGGAACAAACTGTACAGAAATTGCACTTACTTATGGAAATGACTGTTAAACATGCACAACATTATGTGCTCTGCCTGTGCCGAAAACGTTGGAAACATTAAACCATGAGCACATGAGTACAGACAGTGAGCCAATAAGGAGGACCAATTACCAAGGACTGAGTTTGAGAAGCACTGGTCCTGGGGATGATCAAAAGGGACAACTGATTAAAGAAATACATTGACCTTAAAATGGGCCTAATTTAATCAGCCACTGTTTCTGACGGCGGAAACACACTCTTAATGATAAACGGACTTTCCTTCTCATCAGAGGCTCACTGTACCACCTAGCTGCTCACAGATCCAACTTATTTGTTTCATTTCATACTTCCATCCAACGGCAACAGTAGTTGCAGTAACTTTGTGAAAGAGAGGGTCATTAGTGTAACCTCTGGGCCCCGTTTTGCTGCCGGAAGGTAATGAGAGACAAACAGCATGGTCAGCAGTAGGCATAAGTGCTGGGGGTTTATGGGCAGTGTGTTGTGTCCCAGGTTAACACTGATGCCACCATTTAGAGCTCTGTGTTTTAGCACCCGCCTGCTAATTGAGATGACAAAGGCCATAACAATGACATTGTTGGCCAAACGGCCCTCTCTAGGCCAGCGTCTGGCTCCAGTCAAGGACGTCCAGCAGGCTGTGAGTGCAACCTTGGAATTTAAGATGGTGCCTGAGACCTTATGTGTACCTCGAAAACAATTAGCGCAGCTCAGGTGGGCCAGCACACATTCTCAGACTCTCTTTAAGTGCCAGAACTACCGCACTTGTTTTGTTTGTTTTACTTAAAGTCACATAAACCACGTCCTCCACTCACAACAATGGCACATAAACGACTCTGGAAAAGCAAATGGAATGGATTTTGCGTTGTTGTTTCAAAAATCAAGTTAGATTACCGTATTTGTCATTTATGCTTCTCGTTACACACTGAGGCATCCTTGTAAATAGGCTCCTGCTGTAATATGAAACAACATCAATTGACACCCCATAAAACATATATAACGTGTTAACAAGAGATATAAACAAGGCCAGCTGTTGAATTATCTTTTGACTATCCTAAAACTGTGTTTGTGATCAATTAAGGCTCAGTCTCACAATTTCACATTGAAAACAGGATGTCTTCTGTTACCAATCTAATAATAGTAATGCATATGGCAAGTGTTTTGATTAACATAATGGAAAAATAGCCCACATAATTTATCTTCTAAGTCCGAGGGAGAGAGAGCCAGATTGGAGCCTGAGGACTCAATCCACCTCAACATATGCTGCCATTGTAAGTCTCTGAATGTGGAGTATCTCGAGCCTCGTTCCCATGATATTTATTGAAAAACATTTGACTTTATGAGCTGCATACTTAATGAATGCCTATCGATGCTGCAGCTCAGCAGATGAGGCTATAATTCTACATATAAGTATCGCAATCACACGTGGGACTCTAATGTTGTTTCTAATTGTGATCTATTCTAATTTCCAGTTTATCAGTCCTGGTCTGAGGCTGTGTAGAAGACCACCATTTACATTGTTAATTTGCAAACTAATTTGAAAGGTATGATAGCAGTATAGTCATTTTGTTTCCTCTTGAGGTTAATATTTTCTTTCTCTGTCCTAACCAGATATTTCTCATGTTATTTTTCATAATCTCTTTCACATTGAACAAAAAAAAAACCCACTGGCAGCCACAAACATCTGGCTTTTGCCTTCATTGGGAACAGCTACAATCGGCGTTCATCCCCATTTAGAATAACTCTGCAGTATTCACTGATGTGATCAGCTGTGATGGAAACATGACACCCAAGTAGAGACGCACATTTTCCCTTAATTATACTAAAATTTCCCCTAAATGTCCCTTAAATTTTCCTGAAATGTTCCTCAAAATGTCCCTACATTTTCTTCAAATCTTCCCCCTTTCCCTTTTTCTAGTGCGACGCTATGACACCCATTGAGTTCCAGGCATTAAAGCGAAAGCAGTTTTCCATCTGTCTCTGTTCTAGCAGCACTCAAATATTGTTCAGCTGATGTTGAGATTGTAAAATATACAAAAATCTAACCATAATGTTGTTACCGGCCTCCATGCTGTTTTCTACTGTTCACTGTTTATTGGTGCATTTGTGATTTTTAAATAGACACGTCGGGAAAATAACAGAAAGGCAAACCCTCTAATTGCAATGGGAAAGGAGTCAATTGCCTTTTTATTTTCTGTTTTTTTGCATGTTTAGCCGCATTTAAATATATGATATGTAACCTTTCGATGTTTCAACTAATTCAAGGTAACGGTGCATTTCTTTAGTTCACCTGGTGCTGTGACTTCCAGGAAATCGTTGTGTAAGGGAATGAATTTAAATAAGACCTGAAAAAACACTTTAATTAAATCAAAAATTTTGTCTCAGTCACAAACCGTACATAGATTTTCATCAGCAAAGGTTGTTTTTCGACAATGAAAACAACAACTCCCACTTCCTTTTGTTTTTAATTGAGACCCCTAGTGGCATAAAAAATGTCATAGTTTAAATGTCTTGCATTTAAGAAAACTGCATATGCTTTTTTTTTTTTTTCGGTGTAAAAATGTATAGAATTGACAAAAATCCTGATCTGTAAAGCGACTTTTTTCTACTCTGATTGCGATTGAGATTTAGCTTCTGAAATCAGTCAGATGTGTCACTACACCTGCCATGTGGCATAAACAGAAAATGCCTCTGCTGGATAGGAATACATTTCTTTTTATCAACCTGTTATATATACAGCTCCAGCTGGATGTGAGCTACGACTGCAAAAATACCTGCACAGATGGAATCACCTCGCTGTAAGGGAGATGTTGATGTCTGGTCAAGCTCCAGTTTTATACCCAGCAAAAGACAAACATAATTCAGATGCATTGCCTGGCTTATCTTTTCTTGTAAGACGAAAAACAAAAACCTCAGAAGTAAATCTCATTCATATATTTGTCTGAAACCAGATCTGCAGTTGCTACTTAACGCTAGTCCATTGGTTTTGTCTGAGTGATTCACCTATCGGAGGAAAGTTAGATGTATTCCACTGATTGTCTAGCTGCAAGGAAAAATCCATCTCAGAGCATCCTGCGGCTGCTGGGCCTTTATTGACATATCAGATGGGACATTGGAGGAGAAATTGGCCTCATTTGTTTCTCATGTCACCTTAATGGCAGATCTCTTTCAAGGGGCAAAGAATTGACAGGCCCACGGTCTCAGTGAGCAAACAGCCAAACCTAGTTTATTGGTTTCCTCTTGCAAACACTCTGCCTAATGTGGCTGGCTAGATCAGCCTCCAAAGTTGAAAAGATCCCCCAGAAAATATTAATCAAGTCCTCTGACTGATTGTCTTTGCATGATAAATTATCTGGAAAGGGACAGTGTTGCTATAGCCCAGGGACATTTATCACACACATAGGCTGAGTTGGGATTCCAGGAGAGGAACGACTGTGCTGACAGAGTGGAAGGGTCAATTAGACATTTTCAGCGAGGTTGTACTGTATATAGCATCAGAAACAGTGGTGAGATAGTTTAGACTACATTGTGTTTGAGCTAGCTATGAATTAATGAATAAATGAATGAATGAATGAATTTTACACCAAGGTTTTACACGTTGCCCAGCCAGCTTCATGTATGACACCGGTATCTTCTGCAGTTGTTATCCACCAACTATCGTCGCTGTCAATACTTTTACCAATCATTTCCCTCTTCAGCAGCGTTAGCGTCTTGTTTCCTGGCTTGATTGAAGTTTCTGTGCGTCACTTGGAAGTGAACAGGTGTCAACCTAGCGCAGGCACCTCGCAGATGGCAGCATAATTAGCATTGATTCTGGCAGGCTTTCACAGGCCAGGGTCTAGATGGCCGTGACGACCAACTAACCTCCCCACCTCTTGATGGGCTACCTCTGGGACAGATCGAAGCTCATTTTACTCCTAGAGTGGTGCACACTAAAGGACTTAGTAACACACACCATCTGAGGCACACAAATCCTGCTGCATAGCCTCTGAGAGAAACAACTGACAGTGTAAAAATGTTGAGTAAAATATGCCAAGATCAGTGCTTTAGCACATGTTAACGACTTCAGTTAAGACTATTACATTTTATTTATTAATTACAGCACCAACTGATGATTGTTTTTACAATTCAATACTTAGACGATTATTTACAATAGATTGTATGTTGAAAATGTCCTGAAAATTCTCATTGCAAGTTGACCCATATTCAAATTGCTTGTGACGTCCAACTAACTATTCCAACACCGCATATATATTTAGATTTTTGTCATTATTTACAAAGAAAATCGGAAAACATTTTCACATGAGTAGCTGGAACCATATAATTATTGGCATTTGTGCATTGAAAATTACTTAAATGATTATCAGAAATGTTGCTGAGTAATTGTTCTGATGATCAGCTAATCAATTAATCAATTTATCATGTCAGCTCTTTTGTTGATTTTACTCTAGATCAAACTATTGACCCAGAATATATATCAATCATAATCTAGGTGTATGCATCTCTCCTCCTATTAGATTCATAAACATTCATGAATATTTATTTCATGAATTTAAGACTTATTTGTTTTTACATTATTTTGACGAGGATCACAAGGATTAACTGGGATTGACTCAGTGGCTGTGTAAACAGATTGAATAAATTAAAGCAGTGCAGTAAATATACATATAAATATTGTGTGAATCAATGTAGATTTCCAACTGACAGAAGGATAAATATCCAAAAAGTTGCAACCACCTTCAAAAGCAGGCAGCAGGATTATTCTGTAAGTGTGTCAACGTTCATGCCTCAGTGCGCCTCCTCTCTTGGTATTTGTATATTGCAGATTGTATGCTGGTATAGGCCAGCCCCTGCACTTTGAAATGGATCTCATCTAATCATATTTCACCATGTCAAATGGCAGCATGACATGCTGTTTTACTCCGTAACATTTGGTTGTAGCGAGCCAGCTGACTGCATCCGATGCGAGGAGTCCCCTTGTTATTATGAACCACTTGTAACGGTGTGTGTCTGTGGGGTTGTTGTCAGAGTCGGTGGGTCATGCAGACATGTTGGTCACTAATACAATACACGGAAAATTGCTTCTGCAGCAGACGTTTGTTTTCATTCTCGCATTGCAGTGCGTTCACTCAATTAAGGAAACATAATCCAGACACATTTACACAAAGACCTTTTAATAACATCCAGTGTAGCTTGAATCACAGCAATCTAAATGTCTCTATTATAGCAACCAAATGCCGAACACAAAACAGAAACACACGTCGGTAACTCATTATACTCAGCAGCAATAATATAATTGATGATCTCTAGTGCGTATTTCCCCCCTCTCACCTCAGTCTTTTTCCCTAAATACTGTCAGCAGTCACTCCTTAACAATGTGAACCACCCATGCTGTATACTGCACTGGTCAGGTGTCAGGATTCATTATATTTGGCTGAGATTTGCATAATGCAAGAGGCATCAAATTAAATTTGCATAATTCCTTTGATTACACTTGTTATTAAATGTGAGTGACATTGATTTACAAAATGGCCTGATATAAGGTTAATGGCTGATGTCACCGTCTTGCGCCTCTGTCTTTTCTCAATTATTCGTAAAGCTGTCTTCTGCGCATCATTCGTGTTTCTATATCCATAAGCAACATGGCCTTCTACTGTATGCATCTCTGCCTTCACCTCTATACATTGAACTGCCTCTATGCTCGAACTACCCTCTTATATGAGCTTTCTGTAATTATGTAAGGCAGAAAGTAATTTAAATAGGATGAACAGCCATAACATTGGTGTGCCCTGGCCCATTTAAGCACATTTACGTGGGCCATTATTGACAGACGGCTAAGTGTCATTTGTCAAGGCAGGAAGAATTGACAGGGCTAAGAAACAGAGTGAAGTAACGGTCAATCAGACCTACTTTACAGTCATAAGGAAAAAAAGCAGACATCTCCAGTGTTTTCATTTTCTTCTGGGAGGAAGCATAAGATCATAATACCTATTTTCATAATAATACAAACAGCCTGTAGGCTAGAAAATAAGAAGAGGGCCATACTGTGTGTGTCTCTGCATTGCCTGTCGGAGACAGAGGGGTTTCAATCTCTTTTTCATTTCATCCTGATAGCTCTGCCTTTTATTACCGAGGGACAGGAACGTTTCCTGAGGTAAAAAGGAGAGCACATTCCCAAGATAAAGTTGGAGGTTTACAGCTATTTCCAGCCGTAATGTATTATTCCGTTAAAGCAATGATCAGGTAGTGTTGGATGAATGGGAGATGTTCAGCACCATTACTGCCTGGCACATCAGTGAGGCATTATTACATTATCGCTGCTCTTTAGTAGGAGATTGGGTGTGTGACCGGGTTCTGAATACACTCATCCCGCTCTCCACGGCGTAAATTGCAGATTGGCTCATTGACTTCAATGATAAAATGTAAAAATTGCCAGTAAAGAGAACATAGACTCAGGTTACTCCTTAGCTGTTTGTCAACGGCAGATGTGACTCAGTTGGTGCAGAGCATGTTAAAGAGTTCCATCTCCCAGAAGTCAATGTCATTTATGCCTGAAACTGCTAAAGCAATAGCTCATCTTGTCTCTGGTGTGTCATACTACACTGCCTTTGTCTGAGATTAAAATTTGCTACAGTGGTAGGCTAAAATCCTAAAATGTCACTGATAGCATTGAGCAAAGATTTAGATGTAACCAGAATGTGTTGAAAGGAAAAATGAAACATTCAAATGTATGTTTCTGTATTCAAAATTAAAGAGCTATTAAGAATTAAAAGAAAGGTGCTTTTCCTCACACAAATAATTAACAATTACGATACATGTCACTGACATCTTTAAGATAATTTGCGTTTGATAATTGACAGCTAATTAATTAAATAATGCATCAACAATCCGTCCCACAGACCATGTGTTCAATGTGCGCTTTAGTGCCACATGAAAGAAAAACCCAGAAGCATTATTATTCTGCCTATTAGAGCTGGGCAGGTTATTCTGGAAATGGATACCGCTAATGTTATTTCGCATGACACTCCAGAACAGCATTAATCCATGATAATTACCTTGGAAGGAAGCAAATAAAGACAAACTAATGGCGGGGTTGATCATCAATTTCAAACATTCGACTCAAATGCCCTACATTTTTATGCAGGAAGCGTCTAGTTGCTGTGCTTCTGCTCGGAATGCCTTTTTAAGTGTATATTATCCTGTCCTTGACTGGGGAAGTGCTAGGAGAAATCATTAAAGCAAATTAGACTATTAACATCCTAAAGAGCATTTATCTTGTGGATCAATAGGCTCTCATCTTCTTTAGAGGACCCTTTGGTGTCCTAAATCCATTATGAGCCAGATTATGAGGATAGTCAATTCATTACATGCAGATAGGCCAATAATTATTGACACCGTTGGTACCACTAATAATTTCAAGCGCATATCTTTTGTAACTTTTAAATTATCTTTAAAAAAAAACAAAAGACAAGCGTGTTGCTGTTTTGAATAAATGAAAATGACTAAACGTCTTCAGCTGAATTCATTAAAGTTTTTTCGCACAATCTCAGGAGAATCCAGGCGCTCACTGGAGAGGATATTTAAAGCATCCTCTCAGACAGAAAAAAAAAAAGTCTCTTGGCATTGATGCACTTGTCGTAGATCAAGCAACACTTCACCATATGATTTTTCCTGCTTTGCTGACTGTGTGTGAAGATGCCATACACCGGGAATGGATTGGATCTGCAGTCTACCATCACAAGATCTGCGATGCTCCAATCAACACACAAGATGTTCAGACATTTACAATTGCATCATTTTGCAGCACCCTGCGCGTGACGTCACTGCTGCCTCGTTTTTGTGTTTGCACGCACACATGATTGTGTCTCTTGGATTTGTCAACGTGATAAATCGACACATACATGTGGACTTTTGGTTGAGGTATCTATTGTCTCACAAATACGCATTTAAAGAAGTAGGAAAGAAAGGAATAATCAGACATCATGTGGCCCAGGAGGCAACATACACAAATCAACAGAGCAGCCGCCTTTGACATGATGTATATTTGATGAACATGATGTGATACAATTATCTCTCCCCGAGCCTTCGCCAGTATGTTGACCAAGAAGGGTATTGTTCAAAACCCATAAATCTCACCCCCTTACGTCGTGCCAATAATGGCCTTAAATGGGAATGAAATGACTTTCCCTTTTTCATCAGTTGTTATGCTAAAAACTGTAACCCTAAAGTGACCGCTGCCACGCATAATGTGCTACACCGTTTGTTGTGCGCTGAAAAGGCAAGCGGGAGATCCTTCTGTTCCCCATATGGCCCCATTGTCTTGGTAATGCCGTACAATGCGCCCCCTCCAGAGCATGCTCCGAGCCCTGCTGGTAGAGAATAAACTGTTGGTTTCACAGAAGCGAGCAGGAGGCCCGTGGACACAGAAGTGTGTAAGATGTGGGGCTCCCATGCGCGTGGCCAGTCGATTCCACCCCACGGCCAGCGACGAGCCAGCTGGAGAAATGGAAAGTGTTCTCCGAGCAGTAGAGGAGGAATTTTTGCACCACAGCAGGATGTTTTTGAAAAGTTTGTTAGAGGTATTTTCTCAGCATTTAATTAGAAAAAGGGAATGTGCTCCTAAACTGAGGAGCAGCCTATTGTTGCTGTTTTGAGATGGATTATATTTGTCGTCCCGTCCATTGCCACTTGTTTTTGAAGTATCAATTGATGACTCACTCCCTGTCACACATTTGAGATCCTATTTTGAGGTTCAATTTCAATCAATTAAGGCAGCCATTAATTTTGCATTGATGACGATGTAAAAACAAAATTGAGCAGCAACGTGTCAACTCTGCATCTATTTAGATTAATTTAAAACATCATTTTTGATTTGTGCTTTTAGACACACTCCATCAACAAATAATTACAGCAGCCTTCATCAACAAATAATTGTAAATATTTTAATTTATTGATTCATTAGCTATTGGCACAGCAGTAGAGCATCACTTCAGCTGCATGCTTTGTGTGGGCTGTGTGAATATTTCCTGCATAGCTTCCATTGTCTGGCCCCTGGTAGCACTGAAGCTAAACTAATCAGTTAAAGAGTTGCTGAGTAGACAACAACCAGATCGTGCTAAAAAGGAAAAACAGACCATTAAAACACTAACTGGCCTTACCAGAGCACTGTCACATTTTAGCTGCTTTTTCACCTAACACTTGGCAGTACACATACGGAGCTGCAACTAAGGATTATTTTTATAATAAATGTATCTTTAATTAATCATTTATTTTAACAAATAGCTTGAAAATCTTGAAAAACATCTCAGAGCTAAAGGTGACACTCTTAATGTATGTTTTGTCCCACCAACAGCCCCAAACTATATTGATTTTATTGTTGGAGAAATCTTATTTGGGGCCAAATGTGAAGCTATAGAAAGTAAATGTTTGCCTTTTTTTGCTGAAAACTCAATAATGAAAATACTTTCCTATCAGCAATCTGTCGACTCATTATAAATGACTAATTAATGGTATAATAATTCAGTTTCGTATACTCACACACAAGTGAAAAGCCCTTAAATGATCATGCTTACTGTTTGTATTTCGCCTCCTGCTTTTCTATTTTTTCATGTCTTAATAAACAGTTGGCCAGGACATTAATGAGAGCACAGTGGAGACATGGACCAGGATGTGTGCAGAGGCTTTGGGAATGTAAGGGTCACCTGGTCAATGAATATGAAGGCCCCCGCTTATTATAACTTTGTCAATGACAAATAACAAACTGTTGGTATATGAAATGCTCCATTGTATCATTTTGTGGAGGACAAGGGACATTTTAAGCTTGGCTGCCCGTACACTAGCCTTTGAGCTGGCCCTGGAAAAGCTGTTTGTTTGACCCTAAGGAGTGAGAATTGACAAAGCAAGCCGGGAGCATTTGTTTCATCTGCTAAGCCATAGATTGAAAATGATTTCCCAATGCCCCGTTTGAGATCCCCGTGAAGGGGGTCATCAATTATTTCCTGATACGTGACACAATATTGTACCTATTTTACTGACCACTGCTTTCTGGTTGGTCAGATAGCATCTCTTTTATCAGCCCATTATTGATGGTGAATGGAAGCACAGTAAACAGACCTGTGGGTTTATTTCTACTTTCTCTCTGCCAGGGTGCTTCAGAGCTAAAGTGTGAGGAGTGAGGTCAGTAACGGAGAGGATGGAAAAATAACCAGAAAATCACAAAATACCACAATAATTATCTTGTATAAATGATATAATGTTCACCTCAAAAAGAAGTAAAATGATTGAGCTATAAATAAAAATATATAATCTGCAGATGTATGGATAATCACTTGTTTCAGTCATTCTTCAAGCAAGAACTCACTGATTCCAACCAATTTAGGGAACTTGCTGCTTTTCTTTGTCTAATATGACAGTTAACTGAATATCTTTATGTTTTGGTCTGCTGGTTAGACAAAAACAGACATTTGATAGGTAGCTTTCATTATTTTCTGACATTTTATTGATAAAGTTATACATTAATTGTTGTTGAGAAATATATATCGGCAGCTGAATAGATAATGAATAACATAATGAAACACTGATGAAATATCTTGTTTTTTGTGAGAAAAACGCCTCCAATTGCAGAAATGAAGCACTAATACCTGTTTACTCAACCCATTACTACTCACATACATCACACAAAAGAAGAGAAAAACACAACTAGAACAAATGCAAGACATTTGTACACAATAAAACTCTTTTAGGCAATGCTGTTTAATCTTCATTTTGCTGGGAGAAGTGTGAGTCTGCTGAAAGCACACTGTTTTTTGAGCAAATGGAGTTCTAAATTGCTTTTTTTAAGTACCATGCGCCAGGGTAATGTCTAGAGGTACCGACACAGCATTCCGGTGGCAATGATTTATGGTGTGGGGCAGCCACAAATTGACTTGTATGCAAGAAATGTAAATGGAAGTGGGACATTTGATGGAGAAGCTCATTTCCAGCCTTAAATGTTTTAAATTAACCACACAAACTCACAAGGCAAAATGTTAATGGGCATTTTTTTCCACTTTTTTTCCTTCAGTCTTTTCTCCCCCCTTAACTTAATCTACATTACAGGTCAATTTATTATACAAACAGTAATGTTGCTCTAGATTTGCAGGGATCAATGGATTTGACAAAGGGGATTCATTTCAGGAAATAAACCTTTGAAATTAGCCAGGGAATGGGGTAAATATTTGGAATGATAGATGTTCAGCACAGGACAGTGTAAATTACATAAAGGTGCAGCCAGAACAAAGGAAGACAGACACAGACCAACAAAGACAGCAGAGCAAATTCACTCATTCCTCAACAAGGCTATTTAGCACACATTAAACTGCAATCCTTCCCCTTAAATACACACTGTTTCAGTCATACTGTAAATAGGTTTGAAACACAGCACAAAGGAACGTTTTTGCAGAGCCTGATCTATCGATTACTTCTTAACCGTCTTAAAAAAAATATGAAACCTGTGTTTAATTTTTCAATAGAAACTGAGAACTTACTAACTTTTTAGCATCATTTATTCATCGTACATGAGGCATTGGCTGGATAACAGGATGGAGGAGTGAAACGTGGAATCAGTGGTGCCCTCAGGCTGAAGAAGAAGTGGCCTGGAGGGAGAAATTGTTTTCTAATAACAAGAGCTTCTGGTCCCCCGAGGGACAATTACAACGTTAGCTCCCTTGTCAGAGTAAAAGCCGCTTTCAAGCTGCTCCTTTCATAATGCTATCATGTTTGCCCCTGAGATATGCCCATGGTCTTCACGTCTCTGTCTCTTTATTTCTCTCTATCACTATTGATTGAGGGGCCATTTATATTCACAGTAGGGGGTCTTAATTATGAGTGTGAGTGAGGCCAGCCAAATAGGGCTAAGTGGTAACAGGGGGCCAATGCCTCTGCCACAGGGCTCTTTACCTATTTAACATTCAGCGCCTCTCTCCATGATCATTGGCAGTACACTTATAAAATCAACGTTGCTCAGTGGAATAATAACAGTTTTTGAAGTGGCTTCAGTTAAGCTTGTAGGCATGGCAAAAATTGGGATTTTATACGGTAGAATTGGAAAACAACATATGCTGTATGGAACCATTTATTTATAAGAAAAACTATAATTACAAATCATGCTTTTTGTAATACATGCCTGCATGTCAATACTCATACTTACTGCTTCAAGTGTGGTCTTTATAATGTGCATGTTGTGGATTATCTATCGCTAAGTGAAAATGGTACAAATTGACAGTCATTTGCACTTTTCTCCTCTCGATACGACAGCCCCCACGAGAACAGCGTTGAGACTTGCCTTGCCTTTGCCTTTTTAATTTTAAATCCCCCTTATGCAGTTTGGCAAACTGAGACCATCCAGCCAGTAAATGTTCTGGGTGAGTGTTAAGTCTCTACATTTCAGTCAGTCGTGGAAATGAGCTCAAGCACAGCTCCCCGTTTGCTTCAATCTCCCGATCACACATACAGTAAAGAAATAAGCCCTTCGTTTTACCTTTTTAGGCTTCTCACAATGCAAATTCTTCCTGAAATGACTTCTTATTACTCAGCATGTATTGACTTGCCATTGAATCCTAAATATGTGGTAACAGCTTTGATTAAGAAACATCTTTCACAATGTAGTCACAGTTTGAAGTAACCAGACTCCTTTTTTTAATTTTTTTTTTTTACATCTGACCTCATGGCAGACTGAGAGCGTTTAGGTTCAAGGCCTCTCTCTGTGTGGCAGTGCTCAGCGGCATGGCCACCATGGTCGTGGCGGTGGTCGAAGGGTCACGTGGTGCCTGGCTCATAGGCCTCTGTATCTGCACTCGCTGACAGGAGGACATTGTGTTCCTCTTTTTTTTTTTGCTTTAACCAGTCAGCCATGGCTTACATGGTTTGTTGTGGCCCCAAGATCAGAAGGAGGAAGCTGAATAATGTCTTCCTATTCTTTAAGGGGAGGGCCACGGTTGGTTGATTATAGAATAGCTTTGACAGACCAGAGGGAACTATGGCTTTTGTCCAATTCCCCACACAAAGAAAGGTAAGTTCAGAAAGAGCTTGGGTTGGCTTTTTTTAAGCAGATGCTGGCTGGCCTACTCCTCATCATGCCATCATAAACTTATAATGCCTTCAGGGACTCCCACCTATGCAGGCTGTCAAAGGACAAGGAGCATGCAGCACTCTTAAAATAAGGCGTGAGTAATTTAATCCAAGGCCAGCATCATGTGAATGTATGAATTAAGAGCTCAGACAAAGTAATTAATTATTTATCCCATTTAGGAGATTTAATGTCAACCAATTTTTTATGTGAACTGTATTTAGATAAAAAAAAATTCTCTCCTTAATTTATGGTTTTTAGGATTAAATTCTATTCCTATTCACATGTGCAACGTGTGTGACCACACACATGCACACAAAGACCCAGAATCCAGACAGTCTGCGAGAATTAGCATTTCATTCAATGTAACAAGGCCCAATATGTTTCCAGAAGTGCTGCCATACTGAAACAAGTCCTTTTTACAAAACAGAGCCCGAGGGCACGGGGCTGACTCCTGGGACCCCGGCAGCCTCCACGGCCTATTTGTTCAGCAGAATCTGTTATTCTGTCACAGCAGGCCTGTCACAAGTGAAATCATTTAAATGTCCAATCCTGTATTTAAGCAGACTGTCTCACCACGACCAGATGAGCGGCACTCAGAATTTATAGCCAGACGTATCAAAGGGTAAGCAGAGCAGTGTGCAACCTGGTGAAGCAGTAGTCCTGTGGGAGCTGATTTAGTTGCTCTCTCCCTTATGCAACAATAACAAACAGTCTTCTCATAATGAATGCCCTGGGTATTCCTCATTGTAAATTCAAATTCAGCACTTTAACTTTTACAGTATTTGTAATGAAAGGTTCTTAATACCAATTATAACCAATTATAATTACTGACTGAATGCATCATTTCAAAAACTTTTAAGTGTTGTCTTTTTCTGACTTTTATAGGCCGCATGACAGTAAGGTGATGCCATTTCAGTTCAATGTCATTCATCAACATGTCCAGACTACTGATTATTGTATAATATAATTTTTAATGTGTTACTGTTTTCTCAAAAAAGTACCAATAGTTGTCTTTACAATTTTTTGCAATATCTGCACCGAGGCTTTCAGTCAAAAAATATGATTCTTGTCTTATCGAAATTAGGCATGGAACAATATAAACATTGCATGTCACGGTTGCCCGGTCTAATGTCATTGTGATTCACCATATTATCCTGATAATAATCCAAATCTTTGTAAAACCTTTAAATAAAAAATCTAAAACCCACTGGAATCAACAAATGTTTGTATTGCATCACAGAGAGGACAAACCATTTTTTGTTGTTGTTGAAACAATAAAAGAGTCTTAAGTATTCAAAAACCACAACATCCTCCTCACACAAATAAAGGATATGTATATGTGGTAGCCTCATCTCTCTGTCTTTTTATAATTTTATATTTGTATATTTTTACATTTGTTTTGTCGTTTCCTGTGGGGGATACAATGTGCAATTCATGCTTTCAGCCATGGTGACAGGTTTAGGCAATTTTAGATAAAGCAAGGAACCAATACATGAGTGTATGTCAGCGGGCTAGACAGCTTTTTTAAATAATTCCTGTGAGGGTATTTGAGGTTATCTCGATTCATGATTAACCTGATCATGAAAACTCCCCACAGGTGTTTTTTAGCTCCATCTGCAATTAGATCTTTTATCGTCCCATCTCTCATCGAGATATGTATTTTGTTTCACGATACAGCCAAACAATATTGCAATGTTATATAAGGCCACACCACCCAGCCCTACACTGAAGTTATTATCATTTCCTGTTACCAGCAATAATGTCCAACTCAAACAAAATTGAGATCAGGAATTCAAACGGCTCTGCTTGCTGCCGGCAAATTGTTCCCTGTAATATTTCAACACGCTTGTAATACCTCAAGTGGGACATAGTGGACAAAAGGGTTCACCCCACCAAAAGCAGTTTGATGTTGGTGTGTAATGGACCTGTCATCTCTGATGGATTTTCAACTCTGCCGTATTGTTTGTCCCACTACAGACAATAGAAAGCTAAGGAGACGAGCCATACAGGGTTAGTCTGTGAGGGCAGCACACCTTGATCAATACTAAATTTTTGTGATCGGACCAAAATATATAATTGCATGAAGCAGATAGGGGGAAATACGATGCAGACTGCTCTTAGGGTGATTTCTCATAAACATAAAAGCTGTTTGGAAGATTATAATCAATGGTGCAACCCGACCCACCACGTTGATGATAGACTATCATTACAGATTGTTCTCTGTGAGTAATGGGACCAACGCAAAAACAGATAATGTGATTCAATAGTATATTTACTGAATTTGTGAAGAGAAAGAAAGGGGAATGGGAATATCTCTGAGTAACCCAGAGGCTAAGGCCTTAATTAGGACTTCCCAGGATTGAAAGGATGACACAAGATCACAACAGAAACTCCAATAAGTCAGAGCTGGTTATTGTCTGTCTACTGTATGTGTAGTTGTGTCAGATGTGAAACAGAAGTGACTCTCAGCCCCTCTAATGTTTGGTGTAGACTCACGTTAAGATCGATGATTTGTTTATTAGATTTCCAATCAGAATATAATGGCCTTGAAGCATTATCCGCTGTAGGGTAGATGTGGCTGAGTGTGTCTGCAGAAGAACCCCCCCCCCCCAACCGCCCAACTGATCTCTTAGCTCTTCCTCTGAGTGTAAACAGACCAGAAAGAGAATTAAAAGAGATTGTATCGCTGTGTGCCATGCCACTGTGCAATTCCCGAGAGATAAACATTAAGCAAAAGGCAGAATGGCTGTGTTTTTTTTTCTTACAGTCATAAAAGACCCCACCCTCTGAGATTGTTATTAGCCGGGATCCCGGGGAATGTCATATTAACAATGAATGTCTGGTAGTGAGGGAGATTGTCCTAAGTATGAGCCTGGCAGGGAGCTCTCTTTAACTCTAATTCACATTGGAATCAGATCGTCCTGCTAAGATCTCATCAGCGTTATTACCCCTGTGCCCAGCCACTTCCTCCTCCACTGTCCATATATGTCCCACCGAGCAAAGCAGGCCTCTGCCATCATATTCTGTCATTACCACTCCCTTCTTCATTTTATATGGCCTAAACTAATGTTGATCAGTTTGAAGGAACCCCTTTATACTTTGTCATTCCTTTACAGGCAGATGCAAACTTAAAAACAAATTCATGGTAATCCCCTATTTTATTTCAAATGTTTAACAGTTGTTGTTGATAACTGCACTGGTGTGAAGTGATATGTTTTATGTTTCCAGTAGTGTGATTGCAATACATTTTGTTTTTTCAATTTATTGTCAGTCAATCAACCTGCTGATTGTTATCATGGTCTATCGGTTATAAAATGCCAAACAACTGTGAAAAGTGCTAATTACTCAATTGAAATCACTTCCTCAGTCCAGTCCAAAACCTACTACTGTCTACTACTCTACTATGATAAATGACGAAGAAAAAGCATCAAATATTTACATTTAAGATGGTAGAAGCAGCAAACATTTGTCATTTTTTTTCTTGAAAATTGACAAATGATTAGTCCATTATCAAAATAGTTGTCAGCTAATTACCTACATTTTGATCAACTAATTGATTTATCGGTCTAAGCATGTAGCACTATAATAGATACCCACCTTAGCAGGCAAATGAGAGAGCACCACTTATGTGGAATTAATCTTCATGACCAGAACACCCACAGAAGACGACCTCACAGTACTGCTTCACACTAATATAAAGACATGGTTAGTGAGCACTGACAGTTTGTAAAACATATACAGTATAGTGTTACAGGTGCAGTCTATTGATTATTTATGTAACTAATAAACTGGCAACTGAATGTGTACAGCTTTGTTTACAACAGACAGACTCATGGTGATAATGACCTGATTCCTGTTTGTGAACATTAGCACTTTGCACAAGGAAAGATTATGTAAAATCTCAAGAGTCACATGTTGTTGTTGCGCAAAACAATAGACAAAATGCTATCAAGTTTGACGCGATGGATCAGAGTTTGGAAACATTGCTAAGAACTAAGCTTCTCAAAAATGTGTATTTACCTCATTCCCTGTCTATATATTCAACTAAAATTATAAAACTATACATTTTGGACAACTGGTTGCATGAAACAGGACACTGATGAAAAAAGAAATCTTTTTTCTGTATTTTGCACAGGGGGGCCTGTGTGGAGACTTCACTGCAGAAACCAAAAGGACACTGGGTGGGTGTAATGTGTTCAGTATCGGCTGAGAGACTGAGGGGGTCGAAGACTTCTCTTGTTTTACTCAGATGAATTGGACAGGCTACTAGAAGCGCCGAAGCTTCAGCATCTTGATAGCAAACTTGATAGAGCAATGGGCCGTGGTGGCACTGAACATAGGCTTACATCGATAAAATGCAACGTACTGTGTATACAGTATATATCCAGCGAGATGTGTATTCAGTTGAAACCATTAAAATGCTGAGAGAACCCTATAGCATAAATGAAATTGTTGTACATACTCACTGGGCCCTGACCGACAAAATGGAGTGCAAATGTTAAGTACTGCGAGATGTAAAGTACAAACACATTATGGGCAGGTATTAGCTTATAAAACACTGCAAAGCAGAGAAGAATGAGAGCACTCCCTTCACTGCTCTAGCTCACCAAACAAAAAAAAAATATCAAGGTTTGTTATATTAGTTTGTTCAGCTTTCAGGAACATGCGACAGGGTTCTCAATTTTTTCTAAAATGTTTGTGAATTTCAGTGATAAAACAAGGCTTTGAAAGTGTTCTCAAATAGACATGAATAGTCATGGGTCAAGTGCTTGATTTGTGTATTTTGGACAAGAAATTGATTTCTTTAAATAGCTTTAGAACTCTTCTGTCTAAATCCTCCTAGTTCTTAAAAGTGTTTTGCCAGAGATACACAGAAGCTGAATAGCTGAAGTGGATCGATCATGGAAGTATAAAATGCTAAAATGGGTCGCCAAATATATTTGGGCGGCCAGCAATACACCAGGGCTTCCTGACCAAGTAAAGTATATGTGTAATATGACATGATGAATTTGAAATAATTGGGCCTGCAAATTCCCCTTCAGAGTTCTTGAATTTTATTCCTAAGAAGGATTTGTGAACTCTGACATGGAAATAAAAAAGTGTCTATTAACTAATTTGATAATTGTACGTATTAATTGGTCCCACCATTGTTGCTAGTCACCTGTTCATTGCTTAGGTTTGAACAAATATAATCTTATTGGGTCACGTCCTATCAAATCTTGAAAGCCTCTGCCATAGACATCTTTTTGTGCTTTACGGTATGACAGGCATGTATGATCGCTCTAAGTAATATGTAAGTTACGTTTTTTGCATTAACAAGTGGAATTACGGCCCGTTTGACAACCGTGTTTGACAACCTTGGCAGCACTAAAACTGAGCCACATGGTGTCATTTTAAAAATACCCTTCCAACTTTGCCACACTCTTTAGTCTTTAGTCTTGAAGGGGGAATGCTCACTGATTTGTTACCACTCAGCAGTACTTTTCTTCTTAATGAATTTTTAATATCCTTAATGACAGCAGAAGAATGATGTCATTAGGAGAGGATGTTTGGAAAACGCTGACTTGAACTCTTTTGGACGACCATTTTTATAATGATTTAATATAGATTAACGCCCCATAGTAATGAGCATTTTGGCTATGAGGGGGGCAACCATTTAAAGTAAGACCCCGCCATTCATTTGGCTGTAACACTTGGCTGTAAACTTCAGTTTCTATGATCCATCACTCATTCACTGAAGTTTGTTGTTGAGTGACAGTCCTGTTGGTTCGACATCAATCTAAGAGTAAACAAAAGATAAGAGGTGATGGTTTAACACTGATTCAGCTTACACAAATTGTGAAACATATATTCATGTTTCCAGCTCGGAGATAGAGTCACACACATTTTCAGAATAACCGTGACAAGTGTCTTCCTACAACTATCTACATCCACTAATGCCGTGATCATCTCCGGACAGAGCAGTAATGCCATGGAGGCAGAGAATTAAGATTGTGTCCTCCTGGTAATTTACCTACTGGACCTTGTGCGCTGGTGAAGTGTGAATCAATTTGTAAAGGATAGTTAAATTTCTATAACAACCTCCCCCTTCTTCACACTTGACTATCCCACATCAGCTATTAAAAATGAAAAAGAAAAAAAAAATCACGTGGCGTCTTATGAAGATGATCAAGAGGAAGGCCACTCGCTGGGAATGATAAAACGACTGGCTGCACTTTCACCCCCTTTTTTTTTTTTTTGCTGAATGGACCGACCTCTCCCTTCTGTGTACTGTATGTGTGTATGACAAGTGCATGCATTAGGCCGAGAGAGATAAATAAACAAGCCCCAGAATATAAAATGAATAAAACAAGAAGGTGGAAGCAGGCTGGCTAGGACACTGATATCCCTTGGCAAAATGTTTTATCATATTCAGCAAAGGAAGAGCCTTTATTTTATTGATTTAAAAAAAGAAAATCCCAGAGGCACTAAAAGGAACAGGCAATGATTAATGTCCCTCTCAGAAAAAGAAATTATATGGAATAAATTAAACTACTGCGGCAGCAAATTGAAAAATAAGGATGTAAATGAGGTTTGAATACTTAATATCTTATAAAGAAAAATAGTCAATGAGGCCCAAAAATGATGAGGGATTGCCAAAGAAACATAATATTAACTCTAATGACTGAGGCTAGATTTTCTGTACTGTCAGAATTTACCTGTCACAACTGATTTTCTGGCACAGACATGAAAAATGAGGGACAGTGTTCGAGGCAATTGAAGGAACTCAGTGAAAGGAATAAGAACAGGAGCAGATGAAAGTGGAGTTAGGGATGTAAAACGTCTTTAGCTTTATCTTAATACTCGCTTGTATTACATTATATATCCATGTAAGAGCTGAAAATCCTTTAAACAAAGCCTGAATGCTACATCTGTTGTACCGCCAGCAAATGCTTCATTGTAATCACACATCAGCCTATTACCATAGCACGCAGGTTAGTATGTGCATCATTGGAGTGCATTATGTTCATATAAGGAGCTCATGTTTATCACAGGCTTCATCTCCAGGCTCCATCAAACCTTGGAGCACGTCTTTATGTTAACGCAAATGATCTGCGCTTGATTTATCCAGCATTATGACGTTTATTTTTCTCTCGCTATCATCGGAAAAGGTCAAGCTGCTGAAAGACGGCTCCTGCGATATTTGTCATTCGTACGCTTTTGAGAGAGCGTCCTCGCCGCATTTGCACGCTCTCAATTAAGTCACGGCGCAATCTGGAATCAGTCATTCCTCAAGCTATCGTTCACATTGCGGTGCGCGATGCACAATGCCGACTAAATGAGAAGAAAGCCAAAAGCAAGAGAGACACAGAGAGAGAGAGAGATCTGTGCTATCAGTCGAAGTCGTTGTAGAGTTGGCCCCCGGTCCTCCCCATCCATCAGAGGTGGGGTAAAGATGAGAGAGTGAGACGGGGCCTGGGGAGTGGCAGTCGGGTGCTTGCATTGCACCCCATTACTTCAGATGGATAGCAGAGGGGTGCTCCACATTAAACACTGTTCCCTCAGTCGGAACCTTTAATTATAACTCCTCAGTATCACTTACAGCAGCCCAGCACAGATGTTAAAAACCTTTCGCGGCTTGGTTACCCCACCTTACTTAATCTCAAGAAGGGGTGAAGATACAGATGGCGTATCAAGAGTCTGTGGATATGCTTGATCTCTGACAACAGAAGTGTTTTTTCCAGTTGGGGAGGGCGGAGGTTGAGTTTGTGTGTCTGTGTGTGGTTAAAATTTTTTGGGCATATTTTGCAGTGACTCAGAAGTTGCGAAGTTGCCATAAAAACTGGTGAGGGGTAAAATGCATCGGAGCTCATACTGTCACTAAAGCGGCGCAACCAATTCAGCAGGGAGCACGACTTGTGCTCTTAGGTAGGGAGGGAGCACTGTAAATCAGTGTGCCTATGAGCAGCTTTGTTTACATATTACACTCTTTACTCTAGTCTGAAGGGTTCAGCAGCCCTTATATCACCCTGCCTCTGTGTATGGCTCATAAAACTAAAGAAGGAATATAACGCTGGTGTGGTTTAGCTGCTTCAACAGTATGTTGTGGCATCATTGTCAGTGTCAGAGCAGTAACATCAAAGATCATGTTGACTTATATGTACAGCTGCAACATGAAGTGATTTGTTGTCGACTAAAATGGACAAATGTATTGATAATCGTATGGAATTATTCTGTATAAGGGGAAAACTCAGAATTGTTTCACTCCAGCTTCAACATTTTCGGTTTTCTTTACCCCTCAGTTTAAATTTCCAGAATGAATGTTAGCAAGTACATTTCTGCAGATGAGTTTAAACATCACTTTTAGTTTTTTTAAGTTTGGTTCTCTAATTCTTATCACAATGCTGTGTTAGTGCGCTGGTTAGGTTTCGACACAAAAACCACAGGTAATGGTTTGGCTTAAAATACCTGTTTTCGTTGACAAAAATTTGGCTGGAGATGTCTCACCTTAAGAATATACATTGGTGTCATGGTTACAATTGTTTAAACATTGTGGTCCCTCATTGAAAATATCCAATGTTTTCACCCTTACAAATGTTGAAACACAGACTCGAACTGGGATGACTGTTTAGCAGCCTTTCCCCCTGTACTGCCACCACAACCCTGAGACCTCCGATATAAAAGCCTGGTCATAAACATGTAATGTGAACAGGGTATTACATGTTTTGTACAAATGTCAATATGATACGTAGCCTACGACACAACCCACATCTATGGGTTGCAGAAACATTATATCCCCTCTCTGAGCAAAGTAACAAAGAATTTTATAAGAGATTGAGGAGAGCCTGCTGCTACAAACAGAATTAAAAGTGATCTGCAGTGTTCAATAGAAAGTTGTTGCTCCTCTTTAAGAACACTTGAATGACCTGAAGTAGAAAAAAAATCCACCACTTCACATTTTATTTAGAGAGGTTAATATACAGGATTCCTTTATATTGAACTTTGGTGTGTGCCGTTGTACACAGACACACTCATTAAAAGAGATTCTACAAGAATTACTTCTTACAGTCACCTGCATTAAACCAAGCAGGTACACTCATGGGTAGAGAGCAGCAGTACATCCTACCTTTGCACTCAGATCACTGTGTTTGAATTACATTATACCACAAAGCACTACAGTATCTCAATGGGTACCCATTTAAAGGCTGTTACTGGGATGCAATTTAAAGCAGTGCCTTGGCAAATTACCACAGTCAGCCGTGATAAGATGCTGCAGAAAAATACAAATAAGGCTCTGTTTGGTGCTGTTACCACTCCGCCCACTCGTCAAGATCGCGCTGCACACCTGCCTTTTGCATTTACGATGGCCTACTCATTTAAAAATGCAATAAATCACATCTGTGTAATCTTGTAAAACATGACTTATTGCTGTCACCTTCAAGTTTTGCAATCACAAAAAACTTTGCAGTGTATTCACAACGTCCAAATCAAAACACTTTAAAAGGTTTTACTTAATTGCACATCCATGCTTAATTGTATTTACACTGCCAATGTGGAGTTATATTGGATCAGTATCAAGGTCATAAAACTTGGTTGTTAACTCAGACTTCCAAACATGTTGCTCACGAGTCTCTCATCCAGCTGATTTTATTACGTAGAATCTAATTAATTGACCTCTCGTATGCTCTTTTGTTGTCACGGGTCGCCTGTAAAACACTGTCTTTGGAGGTGATTTTATATGGGCCAGAGAGTATTTGTGTCAACGTCAAGTCAGGCCTGGATACAAGGTGCCACACTCTAAAGGTTTGGTAAGTGTGATATCCTGACATGGAATCCATTTCCCTGAATCTATAAGCCTTGCCTGAGTGACTATGTATTGTGTGAACAGATAACTCCCTCACTCCTTCTCCCTCTCCCTCTCTCTCTCTTTCTCTCTCTCCTCTCTGCAAACATTCATTGCTGGTGCATGCATGGTACCTGAGCAAACACACCAACAATGTGTTACAACAACTACATTTCAGTTTTGCCACGTTGCCGCTGTGATGCAGATGAACTGTCAAAAACGTTTGGCAATTTGTTCTTTTACATTAAAGAATTGCGTTATCACTCATGTAAACCCACGGGGCCCTTTGTGTTAAACTGCCAGTGATTTCTGTTCTGACTTTTTGCCTCAACATGAAGAAATGCAGTACATATGGTGTACACAGTGATGATAAAGGCACGGTGGATTATGTAGCTACAGTTATCAGTTTAACAAGGCAGGTGAGGAGAGGCCATTATGCTATGTCAACCAAAGACCAATGCAATTTAGATTAATAGTAGTAGTTAAAGTATTATTTTCTAATAATAGTCTGCTTAACCCTAACCCTGCCTTAAAAGCAAATGAAATTCCTTCCATATTTTGTCTTTTTCATGTATAAAAGTAGCAGTACAATACTGTAAAATTACTCTACTGCAGGTAAAAATCTGGTATTCCCAAGGAAAATGTTACAAACAATACTCAGCAAAATATACTCAAAATATCAAATGTACACATAACACAAAAAGGATGATACACCATACACCATATGTTACTGCTTATTGTGTAGTACTATTGTTTAAGCAGTCTTCTCAGGTTGTCAAGGTTGAGATGATTTTAAAAACTTTATATACTATTGGGTAGTTATAAAGGCATTTTATAAATTGATTATGTGTTTAAGACATAAATTCAAATTAACTAGTGGCAACAGTGGCATCAAATGGTGATACCTAAGTAAAGCAAAAGCACATTATATATGTTCAACATTTGTTTAAAAAAATTGAGAATACTGAAATAGTTGCCAAGGTAATAGATAATGGAAATGCACAGAAACATTAAAATACTGTATCTATATAAGGGATACAAACAAGTTGCAATTTACGTTTATTTTTATAATCAGCTAATCTGATAAATACTTCCTCAATTCATAGGTTAATCAAACCGTCTGTAAAATGTCAGAAAATAGTGATAAATATCTATCACAAATTCCCATTGGTCAGGATGGCATCTTCAATTGACTCACTTTGTCCGACCAACAGTCCAAAACCTATAAAGACATTTGATTTCTAATGACATGAAACAAAGAAAAGTAAGAAATAGTCATAGTTGAGGGGTTGGAAACAACAATCAATTATTAAAGTTGCTTCTCATTGTTTTTCTCAACTAATTGCACTCAAATGTGTAGCCTGCAATCCAGGTCATAACTAACAGTTTTGAACATGGTATTAGCAAATTATCTTTTAGAACACAGTCAAGCAGACAAGATATATTTAAACAAAAACAAGCAAAGAAACATTTTAATCCCATATATCATAACAGCTACATCATAATTATCCTCATAGTTCATGTTGACATTGTATTTTGTATATCTTCCATCAGCTCTGTGATCTCTGTCATTTGGTGAACAGTTAGTACAAAGAAAACAAAAAACATAATCTACATGATGAAAACACCTGTGCGGATATTGACTGATGTATTCTTGTTGTGGCACTGGTAATATTGTACGTTATAGAGGTGACTCTGCTGCACAGCACTGGAATAGAAAACTTAACTTAACAGACCTATGCATTAAACATATTGTAGAATACAGTGTAACATTCATCACTGTCAAGGACAGAGTTTGTATAAATTTAAATGCACTGAAGCGTTCAGAGCATTTTTTTCCCCCTCTTCTTCCTTTGTCTATGGGTGGGAGTATATGTGTATCACTATCAAGCTGCCTTATTTTTTCTAACACTGCAGAATTAGATATGAAGACTTCAGTGGCATAATGTTCTAGCATGGGTCATATTCAAATTAAAAGCTTAACTATTAGGGCTGGAATACTTGATGTGAAGTTAATTCAATAAAAGAAAAACCAAGCAAAAAGAATTGCATTGAGATTTGTGGGAATAGCTTGTTCAAAGATGTAGCCTAGTTTAAAACCAATCATGGCCCCAAGTGCCAAATGTATTGGGAACCAAGACATGGCTGTGTAAGTGCCTGACAGTTTTAACATTAAAACAAATTGCCTAACCTTTCCAACATCCAGTGACAAAAACAGGAAAAATGAAAGATAATGGGTTATTATTCACAGAGGGATCCTATACATAATAATGATATCATCAATAATGGTACACTGGGGCTCATATACTGGGGGCTCCTGTGGCTTAAAAAAAATCATTTAATGGAATTACTTATTTTGAATCATCAGTCCTAGTCTGCTCTTTAGCTATCTGAATAGAAAAGTGGTGTACAAATAGGGAAAGGGAAGATATTTGTTGGGATGAAAGAAAGAAAAAAGGATGAAACCGAAACAGAGAGGGACAAAGAACAGGAGAATGTAACACGTTCTAATTCTTTGAGGACTGTTTCCAAGCTTCAGCCGTGAGTCAATTTGCCAAATAACACAAGCAGAACCACACAAAGGAGGCACATCAGCACCGGCTTAAAGTACATGGCAGTAAGTGGGCAATAGACTTACAAAGTATTGCAGCGCTCGCCTGACAAATGCAATAAACAGCATTATCCTTCAGAGGCGATGCTGGTGGTGGCGGCTGTGCTCCACAGCCCTGTGCCCACCTCCTCCTCACTGTGGAGGCCAGGGACAACACACAACACTTGGGAGAGTCGGGGAGCAGTGGGGGTAGCGGCGCGTGGGGTGGAAGCGAGGGGGGCTCTTATGGGTGGGGGAAGAAATAGGAGTTGCTGGTAGACCGAGACTGGCACCGACATGTGGGGAGGTGTGTGTGAGGCAATCTACAGAACAAATGAGGGCACTATCGCCTGTCATATTTCACATTTTCTTCGTTCTAAATAAGACAAAGACCATGTGAGCAGAAAGCTCTTAGGAGGCATAAACAGCTGGAGAATGCTGCACCTCCACTGCACTGTGACCCACGCTGCAATAAATCTGCATGAAAGTGATTATGATGAGGCAAAGTGATCAAGCAAATGAAATATCTGGGCTTTAGCATATAACTCAGTGAGGTGAGGTGAGCTTTATAGCCCTTGCTCTAGGGGAGCCATACCTTGCATGTCCTGGGCAATTTGCTTCTCTTATTGCATGTTCTGTCTTTACTCTGAGAGGGTTTGGCAACGCGAGCGTTGCATGTTTGAGAGCTTGCTAACGTTGTTGTTTGGATACTTGAAGACGGATGAAATATAAATGGTATTAATTTAATTTTAGGCTTTTGGAGCTGAATGCATCCATACCTCCTAGCATCACATTTATTCTAAAAGCATTTTTGTCACCTGAGTAAGTCGTTGACAGCTGAAATATAAAGTTCATTTTCCTGTATCTGAGCAGGAGTAGCCATAAGCAGCCTGAGGAATACAAATTTGATTTTTTTTTCAATTTTCATTGGCTTTCTTCGTATATTTTTTATACCACCTAATTTTTCTGTAGTGCCATATGTAGCACCCAAGTAGGATTGTGAATAAATTGCTACATTCAGAGACTTGGAGGGATTAAAAACAGATACATTTTTTGAGTGAAACTTGGAGGATGTTGAAATATTAGGGGATGTCATACTATTTATTTTGTTTATTTGAGTTGTTAAAGCAGATTAATGGATTTTAACAAACTTAATTTTGCAAGTGCTAAACCAAAATTGGGGGGTTGTATAACATTTTGGAATTTAGGTAGGGATGCACTGATTGCAACTTCCTTGGCTGAAACGTATTAAAGAGACTGAGCTGAAATGAAACAAATGCTCAAATTTGGTAAATAACAAAAAATATTCTGTTTATTGTGGTTTGGGTAAGTGGTCCCAATTGGACAACAATTGGCTGGTCAACGGTCATGGCTATGATCATGGCGAAAACCAATTCTAATTTCTGGCTGATCGACTGTTGCATCACTAGATTTAGGGGCTCTGTAGCCTACCAGCTTTTGGGTCATGACTAGTTTATCCCAAAAAAAATTACCAAATTTCTAGAGGATATGATAACTATTTGAATTAACAACCAAGCAGCATAGCTATTATATATAACTGATGCTGTATGAAACTTGGTGAACAATTTGGGGAACCACAACACAATCCTATTTGTTGCTATGGTCATTTTTTCATAATTGAGGATAGGTGTGGAGGTTAGGCTGCTTTTGGTGTTGGTTAGGGGGGCGTGTATCCTGTTTAGGGACCCTACAAAAGCTGGGACCAGCCCCTGGCCAGGATGCCGTCACTTCAGCCAGTCAGTCCCAGCTCTCTGTGCTGCCGAGTCTATATAGTGATGATCTAGCAATGATAACTGGATCAATACCTCCAGCCATGTGGACAGCCGGCTGGGAGCTGCATCACTACCCTCACAGGCGACCGACTTGCAAACACCTCACCCCCCACCACCACAGCCATCATCAGCCCCACCCCTCCTCCCGCTGAGACTGTGGGCTTCACAACTCCTCCGACACACTTCATCTTATAATTTGATCAAGAAAAGTGTCACATTAAGCAGATCTTACGGTCATAAATGAGAAATATGTGGATTTTATGATCTGTAAATGAGTGCCCCTTCATGGATGGTTATTTTAGTGTCAAAATATATTAAATACATAGGAAGGAAAGGCTGTACCTGATCACTGATTCCATACAGTCAGCACTGCACTGTAGTGAGTTATTTGTCTTGTTATAGTTTCATTTTCTTAAAAAATAAAAAACACATATCAGATCCATTTTTCAGCATATTTTAAGATAACCAGCCAAGGAATAAACAAATAGAGATATAAAATGTATTTTCACAAAAATCATAAAAATATAACAGTGGACATGTGTGCTGAGAATAAATGTGCCTGCAGCGTAGGTAAAACCAATGAGATGTTACTAGTAGAGGAATGAAATTGGTTAATACAAAGGCATGTCCGTAATAACAATGTCCTTTCTCCGGTGACAAAGACAAAGTGCCTGCGTTTGGAGCGTACAAGCGCAAGAGACAAGTGACGGCTGAAGGTAGACTTTGGGAGAGCATTTGAATTTCATGTCCAAGAAGAGGCAGCCCATCATTAAAAAACCCTAATTTCTGTGTCAGGTAGAGTTACAGGTAATCGATCATCTTGTCACACCGATTTATTTTTTTCTGCCCCTTCAAAGTGAATTCTACTTCTTTCCAATTAAACTTGTTGCTGAAAAAGAAAACGTCTCTGGCTATTAAAGGCACATTTTGCCATGTTAGGTCTTTTTCCACCAAAGGTAATTTCTGAACATTTGGAAGAAAGGAGCCCAAGGGAGGCTGTGGCTTCCAGGCAATTCTTCATATAGAGCTGATCTGAACAAAGCAGACCTTTTGAGGTTGGCATTGGACGTCTATTAATGTATGTGCGTAGTCTTATATAATTTGTTTGGATTGTCCTCACTAGCACTTGAATGGCATAGAAATGCTACTGCTACATTTCCTGTATAGATCCTTGTCATAATCTTTATTGTTATGTTGGTAGGCGTGTAAGAATGTAGATGTTAAAAAGGATCCTCAAGTCCGTAGTTTCAATTTCTGTATTTTGTATTTCAAATTGTGAAAATGAACAGAATTTCAGATACAGTAAAATTTAAAAAAAATGCGATTTCCAGATTTTCCGATTCACAATCATCACAGCAAATGTTACAGATTTTGTTATTACAAGAAAAGTTAAGATGATTTCACATTGGTTGGATTTCAGATTTCAAGACTTTATTACAGACTACACATCGGAGTACAAACAAAAATAAACTGTGGTACAATGGTAAAGAACCAGAATAGATCTTTATCAAAGGTTAAGTTATCAAGTTTACATGTTATCTTTGGTTTATCAGTCTGTAATAACAAACATGTTTTCTTACATCTGGAGAACAAGGTTTTTATGACATGTGGCAATGTGGTATTGTCATACGTCCTACCTTTTACCATAAAGATTGCAGCTTCTGTGATTCGGATATTGCACTTGGCCATATTGCAAATTTGCTAATATCTGAATGAATTCTTCAGCCCTAATGTCAGAAGTTATTCTTAGTCATTACCTTGCAACAATAGGTAATGAAGGGAACTTTGTTGCTGTAATGTGTCCTAATGAATTAAGTATGATTCCACTTTGTCCGAGCAAAACGAGGGAGCATTGTGGTTTAACCCAAGGACTGATAGATGCTTTAGGTCTCAAGAGGGGCTTATTTTGGAGAGGGTTTCCCCACTCTGACAGCTTCACTCAATCTGACAGTCCTGAACAGTGGCTCTGGCCCTGACAGTGTGTGCCACCAAGGCACTGGGATATGTCTGCATAAAAAGCCATTTATTGGTACATTTCTAGATGTTAACGCTTGTCAGCTTCAGTTTCTTTAAAGACCCTCACCTCACCAGGGGGATAAAATGACTGCGCTGTTCTGGTTGTAATACTCCTCCGTCCCTGACAGACAATGACAAAAACGCCACTGCTTGTGGCCCCCGCCACTCACGCTGAGGTTTCACATGGGAGCGAGTGCTCCTTTGTCCCTCGGCCTAATTTATTTATGTGGCTAATCTTCAGGGGGTGGAGCGGCCATGCTCAGAGGTGTGTCATTTTACAGGGGGACCCACCGGAAGGATCAGTGACCTTGCAGAGACTTTGCACGTGATTCATTTCAATTAGAGCACGAGATCTGTCTTAGCATGCAATCGCATAAACAAGGGACACATCTCTGGAAAAAGTCCCAAAAGTTCCCACTCATAATGGAGCACTTGATTCCTCTCCCATCTATCATTTAAACGTGTACTTAGGAGATTCTCAGCAGAGAAGTTAGTCAAATTACCTAAAATAGTTAATCAAAGTTGACTGTTATCCTTGACAGCTGTAGTCTGGTTTAACATGGCATGGGAGCTGCATCGCGCTGCTCCCGTAAGATTCAGTGTCAGAGGCAAGACTGCATTCATCCTTACCCCGCAGCATTTATTTGGACAGAGGTGCAATGGCAGCAGAAAAGGAGTGGAGGAGATGGAGCCTTGATTAGCAGCAGCCTTCCCAGCATGCTCTGCTATGACAAATGACTGACTTCGAACAATATCTAAGGCGATCAGGATAAAGTACCAACCATTTCAAGGCTCAGCAAAATTCTAATTCTAATTAGACTTCGCACCACACACCAAATAAAAATTGTTCCCATGGCATTTTGGCCTATCAACGGTTTCTCCTATCGCTGAAACAAAACGAATAAAGAAAATGATTAAAGTGATAACAAAGGCATAAAATTTAAATTATTGAGGCACCACATCTGGGATCTGTATGTCACTGCGCTGCCATTTTTACCCTCTCATTCAGCACTCCATTCTCTCTGCATGAGAGAGACTGCAAAACAGAGGGAGGCAAGGAAAAGGGAGAGAAAGAGCAGGAAGAGATTGTAACATTAAAAGGTAGAAAGCGAGAACGCAAATAGGCCTTCAGCTTTAGCGTTATTAATGACTCTTCAAAGATCTCCGACTTTTCCAATCTCTCAGAGAAGCGCATGAAGGAGTCTGCAGATGAAGCTGACCTTCAAAATGTTCTTTGGTCTTTAGTTAAGAAATTCACTCGCCATTATGGCATCATTAAGGAAACAAGGATAAAATTACTCCATGGTTAATGGCCTATAGGATCCCCCACCAAAATTTGTTTCAGATCTAATAAAACTGTGCTTAACACACTCGAATGAATTATGAGGACTGTTATGCAGGGTATTAAAATGTGGAAAATAGATTTTCGAGAGCTTGGAGGACTGGACTTTTCGATTCAGATAGTAGAATGGGATTTTCTGGGCAATAAATTCCACCATGTCTCAATTTAATTCCTTTCAGCTCTTAAATCTGAAGGTATGATTTATTGTGTGGTTTTGATCTTCTTTTCAAATACACTGTGGCCAACTTTGCCATTTCCAAGAAGAATAAACACAAGCGTGCTTTCACATGTTCGACGCCGCGTACGCGAGCACATAAAACTGCTTGTTTTTCAAACACTGTTTGGCTTATAGAGCTTCATTAAGAAAAGCAGTGTAATTAACAAGACATGCCTTATTTGAGGTAATCACTTATTATTAAGACCTCCATTAAATTGAGGTTTGCATTTACATTTTCTTAACATGCTGTTGAGAGAAAGGATGCAGAGCTGGTTATTAGCATGCCGCATCAGAGGGCAGAGAAAGCAGGCAGGAAGCTGTTATGGAGAAAAATGAAGCTGCAGGCTATTGAGGCTCTTCATTGTCTCGTATACAACCGCATCGCAAAACCCGCAGAACTGTGTCATTTCCACCACTTATTACCTGCTATTGTAATCCAGACCTGGATGCCATTGTGAAATACAGACTTATTATAAAAAGGGGGAAAAGTTAGCCCAAGATGGTGCCACAGAGAGGTGGTTTGTGCGGTAATGGCATTTGCTCTCTTTAAACTTTAATCTTTCCTATTAATTCCCTGCAACTGGAGAATGTACGAGAGTTAATGTTCCATGAACGTGTTTCTCACTCCGCAATCTCTTCAAGCTAATTACCTTCAGGTGCTAAATGGTGGGAAATTGCCATCCATTTGGATGAGAAAAATTTCACCTCCTGCTCCCTAGTGAAACATTTTTTTGCCGGGCACATTAAGGAGAAAAAAAAGAGGAAAAGAGGCAGGCCTCCACCAAGGTAAACAGTGGTCATAAAACTACCTCTTCCTGGTCTTTTCTGTCCTCCTGCCTGAAACAGGAAACCATAGTCCCTCTCTCCCATCACATTGCTTACTGACGGAGGTCAGGTAGAGGTCAACAGGTGCTCCTCTTGACAAGGGGAATGCAGAACAGATGTTTGATTGGTATGAATCATCTAAACTGCCCATTAGAAACTTATGATGTGAAAGGATGGGACTCCTGGTGCTGGGACAATTTTTAATTTGATGTCCAAACAGAACGGAGATCTTGAAGTTGCTGCATATTTAATGAGACACCAGTGGTTGAATGTCAAGTATCACTACAGCAAGAATTGAGGTTGTGCCTTCAAATGTGTGGGCAGACGGCATGTTTTATAGTGTTTTTTAGTAAACCTTAAAGTACTTTAATGCAGTTTTTCTGGGTGTAAATTGACAAAATGTCATTCCTATCTGCTATAGTAACATGTTACTGAAATCAATAGATTAGGTACTGAGATGCATAGATATAGTAGGGCTGACAGAGTTCCCTGCTGAAACAAGTATTCAGTATCATCAGAGTATAATGTGTCAACGTTGAATAATTGTAATACAAGGTGCTTAACATTACAATTAAAAATACAACATACAATGAAAATAAAAACAATACAGTGAAAGAATACAGGTTAAAGACTTCAAAGCATTCATCTAAAGCTCAATTCTGAGACTGTTCTGTAGATAGCTTTCAATTAATAATATATACAGAAACTTCTGATCAATCCATATTAAATATCATCAGCCTACCTACTTTCAGTTTAAGCCTCACCCACTTACAAGTATAGAGTTAATTTAGTTGGTTGAAGATAATGCTGTATTCGCTAGTCTCTAGTATATAGTGACATAAGTGGGGTTTCCATTCATATGTACAGTACTGCAAATTGAAACATAATGCCCAAAAAATCTGAAAAACATAAATGCCAATTCAATTTGTAACATTACCGTTATACGGTTACCTCCAGTTTGTTCATTGAGATGAACAGCAGGCGTAGCTAATTCTCCTCGCGGCCACCATTACACCATTGCAGCAGAAGAGGGCGCAACAAAATGACAGCGCTTAAGTAGCACCTGTCAAACCTTCAATGGTGGAAATCAACGTAGAAAACATAAAGGAAATATGGCCTTGATGTTTGTTTCATGTGTCATTGCTCCACACAGATCAGATGTTTTTCATATGCTGATATTTTTTGTGCCTTATGTGGAACTTAGTCACGTATGTTGTGATGCATTCTCTATGTCTGTTTTCATTGCATTTTACTGCATTCGGCTTTTGTCGATATATCATCTCCTCCCTCGCCAAGTATAAAAGCTTTTTTGCACTTTTTCAGTTAAATTTTTTATGTGAGAATTTAAAATTTGTGTTGAAACAGATTGTACCTGCTGCAACAATGCTAACTACATTAGGGTCAAAGTTGAAAGCCAAGGTAGGTTTAAAATTCTGTATAAACCATACATTATGGCTTTTGAAAACAATAAGTTCTAAGTTGTTCAGACAAGTGTTTGGTTACCTCATGCACTCTTTTGTAAATGTTTTTGTAGTGGTGCCATAGTGCCTCCATTATTCACAAAGAAGTTAGTGCATGGAAGTTAATCAACAAACAACTTCAACAGTAAGACCCAAGTTGTTGAGAAGAAGTTGTTGTTTGAATTGTCCCCAAACTATAAACATTCAGTTATTGTCATACGCGGTGTAGTTAATTGTTTCCAAGCTGCTGATGGGGAATCAAACTATGTTGGGAGTCTTAAACACGGAGTCCATCCAACTGTATTCAGCCCCCTGTGAACTCCATATGAAACCCCTCACGGTGCAGTTCAGCGGGTTCTCAGAAAGAGTCAGGAAGATGCATCATACGAGGGGAGTAAAAAGGCCAGCTGGGATGGGTGGGCCACATTGTGATCACTCACCTTCATCCCTGATTTGTAGTCATTATCCCTACCAGCGTTTGAAGATCAAAAACAAGGACAGGGAGAGTGATGGGGGACAGAGAGAGGCAGCCAGAGAAAGAGAATGGGGGAAATGAGTGAAGGAGGGAGGGACAAAGAGACGACTGGATGTGTGTGTGTGCGTGCGTCTGTCCCAGTGACTGCCATTTGCCCCTGTTTGGTGGATATAGGAGTGTAGGTGGCAGCGATGTTGGGGAGTGGGTGGGGTTGGGAGGAGGGTGGATAAGGGTGATAGCACCTTAAAACCAACCAAGCTGCAAAAGCAATGAATATTAAATTCACGCCTAAATAGCTGGGTCTATGTGAAGCATTACTGTATTATAATTTTAGATTTGTCACCGATGGGATGCAGGTTTGAGTTGGAACAACAAGGCACGTCAGACCAGTCTTTACTCCCCTGATAACGGCACAGCTGTAAATTGATAATCTTATCATGCATTATTATGAATTTGGCTTTTGGTGGTCTTGCAATCGGACAAATGCATATGAGATGTGTTTTATTTGTCCTGGCAAGTGTGATAAGGTAAGACAGTAAAAAATAGGAACATATAACAATTAGAGGCAAATATAATTTCTCTTTACCCATCCATGTCCCAGGCAGAGTGTAAATGTTGAAGGACTCCCATCAGGCCTTTGTATAAATTAGCCAAACCCTCACTGTGCTGAAATCTATCCCCAACTGTTTGAGTGAGAAAGCAGAGATTTTTCCCTCCTTTTTTAGATTTAATTATCTTTTGTTGTTCTTTTTATCTACCTTCAAGGATTGTCCTCAGTGGGGGGTTAAAAGAATGGGAAGTGGAAAAGACGAGGGGGGTGTCTGATAGTGAGCGTCGGGTATGTAGGGCTAGTTTGTCCTCTGTTTGATCTGATTTCCTTACAATGACACAGCGGGAAATTAAATATGAAACCGAATTAAAGCCACTACTTAATGAACAACGGGGAAAACAAAGTTGGCTCCGCTCCAAATTAAGCGAAAGTCTAACTTCTCCTCCGAGCGTTATCTCTTTAGTTCGGCTCGGTCTGAGGTAATTTTCGCTCCATTTAGACACAACATTTAGGCAAGTGTTTGATGATTTGTAATAAAATCCCAATTTCGAGCCATTTATCTGTTAAATTTATCTCAAAACAGTGCACAGAACATGAAGTCTACACCAACTTCTGACTCTTTGAAGTGTAAAACCCAGCAGTTTAATTACTTACCTCATTTTTTGTGTGATGTATCGGAGGTGAGTTGTCCACAGTGGCAAGCCTTCCCACATATTGATTTAATAGACTCTCTGAAAGAGCTTTGCTTCTCTCCTTTGAGAAAAACAACACATGTAGAACATTAGCCGAATTCATGTTGTTAAATAATTTATTTTCAACCTTTACTGTATGCACAGTCATTCAAGTGAAGGCTGAGGTACACTACAGAAATATAACATCATTATTGGCTGTTCCATTTGTTTCTTTTCTGTTGTTTATTGCTCTGTATTTCTGATAGTCTCAGCTTTAGATCGCTGCTCTTTAAAAAATATTCCAATAAATTCGGCTATACCTGAGTTTTTATAGTGTTTTTACATCATCAAACGTACAGAAATACATGACAAAGACAGGATGGTTACATAAAATGATGAAAATTGGCCAACAGGCGTAATCAAATACTAGAGTAAAGGTTTAAATCTAATTTTTCTCCTCCTTTCCTTAACCAACAGTATCACCCTCCCTGTAAACAAATCAGCAGATTGTTTCACTTCTGACAGGTGGAAATAAGGGGGAATAATTTCAAACTGAAAGAATACTGGATGCAACAAAAACACTGTCGAATGATGCCTTTGGCAGGTGGAACTGCTCCCCTGCCAAACTGTCACCATTTAGGCCCCGATAACGCAGGTAATTGCATTTCCAGAAGAGCAGGAGCAGATGAAACATGCTGTGGACAGATACTGCTGGCACACTGGCCCCTTCTGTTGGAAAATTTCATTTTTCCACAAGGAAGCCATGAATGCTAAGGCTGAATCCAAATCCGTTTTTCCGCACTTTATCAGTGTGTGGCCCACCAAGTGGGGAGATGGAGGTAATTCATTCAGCTGAGACTCACCACCCTAATCCAATTTCCAGCCTCCCCCAGCAAGAGATAATTACAAGTATTAAAGCTGTTAGGACAGGGGGGAAAAGGGCCCTCTCTCTGAAACTCTGCTGCAGGCCCTGGAAATATCGACTGAGCGGGGGGATTTCTGCTGGGAGAACTCAAGCTAAGGTATTGTTCAAAACTAAGAAAGTGTGTTAACTAATGAGGCAAAGGGAATCTCAAGGTATAAAAGGACACCCATAGCCACATGTCATTACAGACCCCAGGACTTTTTTTTCCCCCTCTTTTGCCTCGTGCATCACTTAAGCCTGCACGAACAATTGGTCATTTCATGTGTAAAGACAAGTCGGGGTTCCTGCACAATCAGTATGCATATAATAGTCTTTGGAATGTCCCATCGCTTTTAACTCCATATGAACTTCAGCATCCTAAATACAGCTCTTCACAATCACCCAGCTTTTTAAGAAATACTCTAAACTCAAGATGTGATGCCTAAATGCTTGCTTAAATGCCCAAAAAGCTTCTTAAACAACAGTATCATAATGTCTTCCAGGGTGAAAAAATCTCACTTTTCACTGTTTGTCCTTGCCGCAGCCCCTCGAACATTGCAGCCACCTACACCCTAACCACTGGTAAACTATACCTTTTCATGCCTTTGAAGCCACAATAGAGGACTGAGGGTTGCTTTTTTCCCCCACTGCTTAAACTTTGACTCCTCAAGGAGCGGAAGCCGCAAAAAGCTCTAATTAACGGAAGCAGAGACGCTCCTGCGCTCCCCCATTCAGCGCGCCACAATAGACAAACCTATGAAGCAGAACCAGGAATGGAATATTGAAGGAATGAATGGAAACGCACCCAAATAAGAGACCCGACATCACCCCTGTCCACTCTTAGTCCCTGCTCTTTATTGTGTATCTTTGTTGAAGAGGGTCTGCCACAGGAGTCCCATTCTCTATCAATTACTGAAGATCAAAGAGGCATGGCGAAGAAGCATGTAAAGAAATGTGTGTTATTGAGTTTTTATATCATCTGAGACCGCTTTTCTATAAAAGCGTGTTTAGTCACACTCAAATAAGAAGTGCCTGGAAACATCTTGTGCATTTTAAACATTATTGCCAAATCTGCACAAGCCACTAAATGTGTTATTTTACAGAAGCAGCAGAGAATGTTCAGTCCTGTTTAGTCTTCATCTTTGTCTGTACACAGATAGTAACAAAAAATAGGCTACATATACAAGATTGTATTCACTCAATTCAATTATATTCCTTCATTAAATTAGAAGAGAATGATAACATTTTGTTAGGAATACTGCCTGGACCAGCAACATTTTTAAAAAAAATCTCAAAGTTTAAGGGACTGAGAACTAGGGCTGCAACTCATGATTATTGTTATTGTGAATTAATCTGTCAATTGTTTTCTTGATTAAGCTATTACCTGTTTGGCGTCAAATGTGAGAAAATGGTGAAAAATGTCAAGCAGTGTTTCCCAAAGCCCAAGATGAAGTCCTCAGATGTCTTGTTTTGTCCAAAAACCCAAAGATATTCAGTTAACTGTCATAATAGGATAAAGAAATAATGAAATATTCTCATTTTAAGAATGGAATCACATAATTTTGACTCTTTTTTTTTCCCCTAGAAAATAAAAACTGTAACCTAGAAATCGAGTATTTGACTCGTTGAGGATTAATTCAGTAGTTAATAACTAATCAATCTATTGTTGCAGCTTTATGAACAACATGCCTCGTAACTGATACGTTTCAGTCTATAGAGTCAAAACTAAACATGGAGATGCAGCGTTCAGTTGTTACACATGACATACCTGGAACAAACTCCCAGAAAACTGCAGGTCCACTGCAACTCCAGCTTCTTTTAAATCAAGGCTGAAGACCTTTATGTTTGCCAAAGCTTTTTATTGAAGCAATTTTATCAATATCTTAAACTGCACTGTAACTTTCATTATATTGTCTCTCTTAAACCTATTCTATTTCAGCTTATTTTTCTACTTTTAACTTGTTTTAATATTTTGCTTCTTGATGTCTTCGTTCTTCTTAAAGCACTTTGAGTTGCATTGTGTCTGAATTGTGCCATACAAATAGACTTGCTTTGCCTACGGGAAACAAGAGACAATACTTCACTTTGTCGCCTTAATGTGAAACACTTTTCTATATTTAGGTGTGAAAGTGTATCTGGTTCTGCTTAGATTTAAAAAA